>VWZW01006111.1:91484-139076 GCA_013397115.1 Edolisoma coerulescens | reverse complement strand
CCCCGGTCGGAGCGGAGCTGTGGGTGCCCCCGCCCGGGCAGGGGGCGGCGGGGGCTGCTCGGAGGCGGTGTCGTGCTCGGGCTCCCGCTGCCGTCGCCCCGCGTTGCGAGGTTCGGGCCGCGGCGCCGGGGGTGGCCGTGGGCAGGAGCCCTCCCCCGCTGCGGTGGTTGGGGGACGTCTTTCCTCCGGCTTTGGGCTCTGTAGAAAGTTTAGGGGGTGCTTGTTGTCCGCGTTCCCTTTCATCCTCTCTCCGTGCGATTTTTTTGTTTTTTCTTTAAAAGGGAAAAATAAATTAAAAGCCCTCGTCCTTTGTAGGCTGTAGGAATCAGAGCTGTGGGCCTGCCGGGTCCGTGAGCTCCCGGCTAAGAGGGGACTCCGCGGCAGGAGGGGAAGCCACCGGCACTCAGCCCTCGCGGGATGGAGGCTCCCGGGCAGCCGCCCGGGGATCCCTGCCTTCTGGAGAGGTGCCGGAGGATGAAGTTGTGGGCAGGGAGCCCGGCGGGGCCCCATGCTTGCGCGTAGCCCCTTGCTACCTGCTTCCCATCAGCGGTTTGGGAATTTGGGAAGGATAGCTGGCGTGGGGGCTGGCAGCACCGATGTGCATCACCTGGGGACAGTCCTTCCAGTCCCTGGGGAGACAGGGAGCCCCAGCCTCTCCCCTACTGCCGTTCGGGGATGGAACGGTGCGAAGAGTCGGATGGAGAGAAAATAAACAGCCCCTGCTGAGGAGTCACTGGGTTTTTTCAGCTTCCCGAATGTGTGGAGGGGTCAGGGGCTGAACACGCCGTATGAGAGGTCAGGGCCCAGCTGGGTGCCAGCCCGGTGGAACCACTTTGGGGCTGGCTGGCAGCTGCCCAGCAGTTTTTGGGCTGGCCCTGATTCCTCTGGGATNTTTAATTTTTTTCCCCTTTGCTCTTGTTCAAGCTGGAGGGAAAGTTGCAGCTGACCTGGAGAGGCTTCTGCCTTGCCCAGCTTAGGGAAGCCGCTGCTTGCATCAGGGTCAGCGAGCTCCCGCTCTTCTGCCGCGTTGGGCATTTCTGTCCGCGCTCAGCGCTGCTTCCTGACGGGGACCGGCGCGTTCCAGCGGTTACTGTAAATCTCGTGTGCACGTTTGTTTGGATATTTTAGTGCTGATCATAAATCTGGCGTGGCCATAAATCTGTACGCACGTCCTGCAGACAACAGCAGCGAGCAGTCCCCAGACCCGGCCACTTTACCGTCCCCTCCGAGGTGCATCGGGCTGGGCTTGCGGCTGGTGCCGGGCTGGAAGGGCAGGGGGCTTCGGAGCTGGATGGCGCTCCCCGTTCCCGAGGGGATGGCGGGGAGTTGGGTTTCTTTACAAGGCCCCACGGGGGTGGAGGAGAAAAGCCGCGCTCGGCAGCAGCTCAGTGAGGGCTTTGTGCTGCCGAGGAGAAAATGGTTTCTCTCCAGATCCTGTAAGTGCGCTGGGTCTGTTTGAAGTCACAATGTGTTTTTCTTCTCCGGTTCAGCAGTCCCCGGGCCGGCTGCAGAAGGAATGCTCTATCCGGGGGCAACAGCAGATCCTTTCTCCAGTGCAGGGGCTTGAGCCGAGGAGCTTGTCCCGGCGGGGCTGTGGGAGCAGAGGCCCTGTGGGGAGCGGACGCGGTGGAACAGCATGGGGAATGTGCTGCGTTCCAGGCCCTTGCCGACCATCCCGGGGTAAAACCCCAGGCTTCAAAACATCCTGGCCCAAGGGAGCATGGACAGCCACAGACTGGATCTGCCTGTCGCCCTGGGGGTGCGGGTGGACTGGGACAGGGACCTGCTCTCCCTAGGAGCCACTCTCCCAGGCCATTCCTGCCCTGAGCAGCCACTCTGGATTCAGGACTCCATTTAAACTTGGGGTTTCCCACGTGCTTCCCCACGAACTCCCATGCAGAAGCATTGTAGTTTGCTGCACGTAGTCCTGAGCAGACTTGGGCTCTAGTGAAACAGCCAAACCCCACAATGCAGCAAGATTTCTAGGGGGGATTTTCTTCATCTGGTCTCTGCCCAGTGACACCTCCCAGACCGCAGCTGGCTGTTACACAGATTGACCACGCTCCTCTCTGCACCAACAAACCCCTGCTTAATTGACCCCTGTGCTGGAACTGCCAGGTATTTTCTTGGCAGAGAGGTTTGCTTTCTGTTTAATTACTTCTCACAGAAATGGCATGTTTCTTGGCGGGGCAATGGGGGAAGTTGGCCCTGCTGTTTTATGGATGCTTGGGGTAGGGCGGTGAGGGAAAGCAGATCGTGGGGCTCCGCAACACTCGCTAGATTCATTAAATCTCCCATTCCTCACTAAAAGCTGCGCTCGAGGAAGCCTTCCCATCCGTGCTTCCAAGGAGGGGAGGAGAAGGCCTTTCCTTTGTGTCAAGCGGAGCATGCGGAGAGCCAGGGAGAGGGAAAACTTGGAGCGCTGGGGTCCATTTGCAGCCGCACGTTTCTCCCTCAGTGTGCAGCGAGGCTGTGGCTGCTGGGCCATGCCTGCCCAGCCCTTGCGATTGGGAATAGCGGCCTCTGGTTTTTAAGGAATGAACCGAAACTCCTTGTTTTGTTATGATGACTTACTGCAAGAGATATTTGGGGAAACCAGTTTGTTGCATTTTCTTTCCGTGAGCCGTTTGCTGCTGCCGCTGGAGCAGGGGAGCTTGGTGTTTAATTAAAACAGCCCCAGCAATCTGAATCACAGACTTGCATGTTTTTAAAATTGTAGCTGTTCCTGTTGTGCTGAGTCAAACTGGTTTGTCGGGATTAAGCGTCTCCGCCTGGGAGCCGCGCTGGGGGAAGGGTGCTGGGGCGGCCCCGGGGTCGGAATCCCCATTCCCAGCTGGTGCAGACCACAGGGTGGGTGTCAGCCTCCCCCGGAGGAGAACCCTGGGAAAGGGGGACTATACCCAAGGGCTGCGGTGGAGCTGGTGGTTGCCATTGCCACAGGCTTCTCAGTGGTTGAAACCATAATGAGCTGCTGTTGTTTCTGGGTCCAGCGTGTTCCCATGAAGTGTTTGGGGCATGGTGGGGATGGGGGTGCCCCTCCATGGCCAGGAATCTCCTTGCAGAGCCTCATGCCCCAGGGGATGGGCTGCCATCTTGACGTCCAGGCAGCCTGTTGCAGTGACACTCCCACCCGACTGGGACCATCCCATTTGAAGTCATGTTTTGGTTTTTTTATTGCATTTTTGTTGTTGTTGTTGTTGCTCCAAACCCAGCCCTGTGCTCTGGCTGGGCGGTGCTGGCAGTGGGGCATGGGCCGTTCCCTCGCAGAGCTGAGCCCCAAGTGGGAGCCATTTTGTAGGAAGGGCAGGGGGGCATCCTGCCTGTGGGGGGACAGGCTTGGCACAGGTGGTGAAGCCTCATCCTCCTGCACTTGGGGACCATTATCACCTGCCCTCAGCATGGCCACAGAGGAGTCATGGAGCCGAGCTTGGGAGTGGGGTATCGTCCCCTTTCCACAAGGCCACAACCCTTTCCCACAGTGCCACCACCCCCAGAGGGGATGCATCCCTCCCCTGGTGCCCGCTTTCCCCTCGGCGCAGCCCAGCCCTCCAGCCTGTGCTCTCTGAGTCGGGAGGTAGTGAGCCCAGCGCTGGCTTCGCATGGCCGCCCCGCTGAAGAGGAACGGGAGCCATCTTGGGAAGAGGCTGGAGCGCAGCAGCAGGGCCGAGCACCGGCCCCGTGGCCGCTCTCCATGCACGTGCCAGCGTGTGCTGGCTGAGGGTCCCGGGCTGAGATGGGGGGGAGGATTTTGCTGGGGGGTTCTCTTTATTTTATTTTTGCCCATGGCTAAGCCCTGCTGCGCTTCGGGGCCTGGCGTTTCTCATGCATGTGGCAGGAGCTGTTGACAAACACCTGTTTCCCGGCCCCCTCCCCAGGAATGCCCCGGGGGCCCTGCGGGGGCTGCAGTGCCAGAGGGGTGGGCGGCAGGGATGTCCCTTCCCAGGGAAGCCCTCCCCCAGGACTCTCCTGGCCAGCAGCAGCTGCAGGGGGATTTGAGCCTCCCTGTTCCTCTGTGAGGTGTGGCTGTTGCGCAGGGCTGCCGAAATCCATCCCTGTCGCGGGGAAGGGACGCTGCTGTCCCCATGTCCCCTGCACCCAGTCCTGCATCTCTCGGGTNCTTTTTTTATTAATGAGAAAAATGTGCAGGGCTTGAACGATCGCCAGGAACAGATTTATTCTAGTTCCCCAGAAATTAAACCGAAATGAAGGAGCGAGTCAGCCCGGCCCGGCACCCCCTCCTGACTCTGTGCTTGTTTTAACTTTGGAAGAATCTGACTTTGGGGGCGGGGGAGGTGGAGGAGGGAGGGGGGGCAATATTTGGGTTTAAGCAGTTCCAGATGGGCTTGGTGCTCTCGGAGAGCTGAGGAAGCGAGCAGAGAGCAGCGCAGAGATTTGGGTAACTGCCCCAGGCAGTAGAGAGGAGGGAGATCTTGGCAGAAACTCCCACTCTGCGCTGCCGGGATGGGATGGAGCTTGGCAGCCAAGCTACCCGTCTGTGGGGCGAGCCTTTGGATGTGCACTGAGTAACCTTTTTTGGGGAAGGGGTGGGGTTTTTTTTTCTTTTAAGTATCATTACTCCTTCTCTGGGCACTTTCCAAAAGTACAACCTGGAAAAAAAATGGAGCTGGAGGGGGAGAGGGGCCTTTTGGATCTCAGCCTGACGCAAACAGTTGCCCTGCGGAGGCAGGTCTGCAGTACCGACCGCCTTTTCTTCCTTCCCCTGGGGACTTTGGGGCTCTTCATCCGCCTGCACCAGCCCAGCTCAGCTTGGTGGCCCTGTGGGGACATCTGTCCCATGAAACCATGACCACAGGGCAATGGGGTCACAGAGAGAGGTGGCAGGAGTGTCCCCATCATAACATGTCCTGGAAACAAGAGTGGCTTTCCAGGCTGATTTGCTGCCTATGTCCTAGTCAATGGCATTCGCGGCTTGAACAGGTCTGGCGTCTCCTGATCAGATGAGTTATTTCTGTGGCAGCAGAGGACGGTGGCATGGCCATTCCTGCTGGGGACGGCGACCTATAAATCTGTCCTGCCTGCTGGCCATAGAGCTCCTGCCAGCCTGGCACGGCTGGTCACATTGTCCCTATGGCAGAGAGCTGAAGCGGGCAGCCCCTTCCCCTGGGCCAGGCAGGGACATTCCTGTCCCAAGTGGGCAGTCTGGCAGCAGGCAAGGATGAGAGGCTCTCTGTGGGATCTGTCCATTCCCCTTTGCACACACCCTGGCGCAGCAAAAGCATCTTTTCCTCCTGGACAAGCTGAAGCAGCAAGTACCAGGGCACATTCACCACGTGGGCAGGGATGGCAGCTCTTCTGTGGCCAAGCTGACCCTGGTGTAGCACACTGGGCTCTGACATCCGAAATCCCCGTGGTATTAATAGAACAGTAATTGCAGTGCAGGGCTGGGCTCGGGCAGCTGGCTCACATCCTCTCCCAGCATCGGTACGGCCTTTCTGCAGGACCAGGGCCTGGCAGCGGGACCTGGCAGGCTTTGGGCAGCGGGCTGCATGTGTCCTTGGCATGCAGCTGGAGGGAGGAAGCTGCTGGCCCAGGCAAAAGTCCTGGGCTCCCAATGCTGTGCTTTGGAGAGGGGTGTTCACAGTGTGAAGCTTTGGGTGCTGGAGCCCAGCTCAGCATGGCCCTGCTTGTAAAACAGCAGAAATCTGCCCTTCCCACCTTGATCCAGCGCGTGACCAGGCGGAAAGGAGCACCCATCCCTCCCTGCGTCCCAGCCGCTGCCACTTGATCTGCCTTTTGCAGAGCTGGCACCTGTCCTCTCTCACATGCTTCAGTCTGTCTCGCAGCCGTCAGGAAACAGCTCCTGGTGAGGAGCACGCGGCCGGAAAACCCTCTTCAGCCAGTTAGCGGATGGTGGGTCGGCAACAGGGCAGGGCTGGATGGAGGGAGCATTCCTGTCCCCCTCCACCCCACGTGCCAGGCAGCTCCCAGTCATCTGGGATCTGGATCTTGCCAGTACAGAAGGTGCAGGACATTGGGATCAGATGGGGAGGACTTTGAAAGAGATGCAGTAGGCCAGTGGTGCAGAGCCATGGGACCGTCTCCTGGCTTGAGGTTAATACCCCAGTGTAGGTGTGGGATTGGGAAATGAAGCATGCATCCTTGGAGCATCCTTGGAATTGGAGTTTTTTGCCCTGCTGTGAGTTTACCAGGGTGCTGGCAGGGCTGGAACTGGCAGTGGTGAATGATGCCGGGACTGGCAGTGCTGCCCACCCCTGGCTGGGCTCTCTGGCCAGGGACTGCCCAGCTTGATGTGTGCATGCGCCCTATGTGCGCAGAGGGGCCTTAATCTCAGTTGGGGCCTCTGGGCCCTGCCATAATGCAGAAATAATGAGTCTATTATTAAGTGCCCACAGTACTTCTTCACTCCGGTGGCTCGCCTCCAGCAGCAGGCAGAACCTGCCCCGCTTGAAGTGGATGTGTCATCATTTGCCTCAGCAAATCTGATCCCCTTTGATGATGGGCCAAACGCCCTTGGCATGAAGGGCCACAGCTGTGATACAGGCCCCTTTTTTTTCTTTCTTCCCCTCCTCTCTTCCCTTTGTTCCCAGTTCATTGACAAGTCGCCGGCTTGCCTCGGACCTGGGACAAGTGGACATTGGTGGGCATGGGCAGTCAGAGCCCCATGCTGCCCTGGAGAGGGATGGGGTGGGGGCCCAGCTCCTACGGCAGCCTCGCGTCTCCCCCCTTGGCGCTGGGGAGCAGCAGGCGCCCTGCTCGGCATAAGGACAGGTTCCCAGCGTGGGCGGTGATAGGGAGTGCTCCAGCCCTTCCCTTGGGCTGAACCGCACTGCCTGGCCTGCCCAGCCTGACAGTCGGGGAGGGCAAGGGTGGGACCAGCACAGCCCCCTGGCCTTGCGCTGGGCACTAGGGTAGACCGGTGTGCAGGGGGTCCCCGGAAGAGATGGGATTCCTGGGGGAGGATGAGTGTGTGTGAGCTGTGCAGCATGCTGGCAGTGCTGCCAGCCCCATCCCTGCAGAGGGAACTAGCAGACAGCGCCTGCCGGAAACCTTCCCCAGGCTCCCAAACCCCATGCGTGGCACCTCCACCATGGGTACCCCCTGACCACCGAGGCTGCCTGCTGGTGCCCTGGCTGCAGCCTTCCTCCCTGCTCTCCTGGCTCTTGACTGCATCAGCACGAGCCTCTCCTCCCTGCAGTGCAGCTTCGGCACAAGGGGCTGCCGAGTGCCGAAACCTCCCAGCACGCCACCTCCTGCACTCCAGAGCTGCTGTCTGCGGTGTGCTCCATCCACAGAGCACATGGGCTGAGTGGGACGGGAGAGCTTCCTAAATGCTGGCAGCATGTGGAGTCCCCTAGCCTTGGAGCAGGGACATCCCCTGCTTGGGAGGAGGATGGCTACGGGGTTTAGCTGGGATCAGAGGGGGAAGAACCCTCCTGGAGGAGGAGGAGGGATCTGGGTGAGCCGCATGCTTCAAGAAAACGTGTTGCGGGGTCTCCCAGACCTGACGCGCTCACAGGGCGCTCCCGTGGCTCAGCTTTTGTGTACGGAAAGCTTGTCAGCGGGAAAAGTGCAACCTCAGGTTCTCTCCCACAGGCAGCTCTTTGTTCCCAGATAAAGGACCTTACACCAAAGGCCCTTTGTGCCGCTGCTCAGAACAGTGCTGGGATTAATTGTACCGATAGGTGCTTGAATGGAGAGCACGCAAGGCCACTCACTCCTGGCGTAATTATCTTCAAAACCAAGAAAGAAATTAAAATATGCAGAGAGATGCCCCTTTTGGTGGCTTTTTGACTAGCAGGCCGTCTCCAAGATGTAAAGTGCATCTCTAAACAAGCTAGCTTTCCTTCCAGAGGAGAAAAGCATGGCAGTGAGGGGAAGAGGCATCTGGCACCACTGTTAGCAGCCCCCATGGTGGAAGCCAAGCCATGTCCTGGGGCAAATGGCCTGGCCATTGATGGCGTCTGCAGGAGCTCAGCATGGGGCGAGTGGCCACATAAGGCCAGTCCGGGCCACTCACCCCATGCTGGGCTCCTGCAGACATGGTGCCATGGTGTGTGTAGCTCCCAGAGAGCATGGGCACGTTGCAGAACAGGTTCCTCTGTTTGCAGCGAGGCTGCGTGGGTGTCTTTACTAACTTTTCTCCCTTGCCTTCTTCCAGGATGCTGTGGACTTGCATGAGCTGCCTTCTCCTCATCGGGGCAAAGAGCTGGCATGCTACATTGCCAGTGTATCCTGATAAAAGCCATCAGTCCACGTATTCAAAGGAGAGAGCGTTCAAAGTGGGGCTTATTGGTGGAGACGATTGAGTCTTCCCCAGTGGCTTCATCTTGAAAGAATTTTGATATTTCCCCCCCTTTTCTGGCTCAGCCATCACTGCCGCGCGCGTCTGCCGCTCAACAGCGCGAGACGGGCTCTCTGGGCCTCTTAAGGGGGGAGTTCAAACGTTTTCACTGGCCTCAGACCATGCATGCTGCATTCCTGAGCCTCAGCACCGGGAGAAAAAGGTCCCAGCTCCAGATGGGTCCTTGCCAGGGCTTCAAACACCTAGTGAGCTGCTGGGGACTCTGTGGAGGTGATGGGAAGGCTGCCGGTAGGGGACCCCTTGTCTTTACAGCTTGGAGTGTGCTTGGGAGGAGACTTGCAGGGCAGGGAGGAGGCAGCCAGAATGATGCTCACAGCCCTGTCCGAGGAGTAAGAATCTTTTTACCTGTCCCGGGATCCCACTCTGCTATGGAAGTCCTGCTTCTACGTGGAGACAACCATGGCCGGCTGCACTTGCTGAGCATAGTGAGGCTCCTGCTCCATCCCTTGCTTTTGCCCAGCTGAAGGTAAGGAGAGGACAACTCCCAGTGCTGCAGACAGTGATAAAGCAAGCCTTAGGGTGACTTCCCCAAGCTGGCGAAATTGGGAGCCAATTTCCCGTTGACTAATGGGACGAGGCTCTTGCTGTGGTGTGCGGGATTGAAGTGGCTTTGACTCACTGTGCAGCCAGCCCTGACGGCGTTCACGTCCCTCCGCAGCACCTGCAAACCTGAACTGCGCCAGGAAATCACCGGTGACACCTCTCAGGCCACCTCTGGCACCACGGGCCAGAGGGAGAGAGCAGCTGGTTGATCCGGAACCACTGAAGCCCAGTGCTTGGGCTCCCCAGCCCTGGACACTCTCACATGCCCTTTCATAGGGGTTCAGTGCATGGTGTGCCCCAGTGTTTTTGGAAGAGAGGACCGGGTTCAGGGCCAGGCCACAGTTAGAGCTCTGCGGCACCTTTAAGGGCTGAGAGCAATTTCTGCAGCTCAGCTCAGCCTGTGCCACCAGCCCCTGGACCACGCAGCACAGAAGCCCACAGGGCTTTCCACCCACGACCTTCACGGTGGCAGGCTGCAAGGGTCTGGGAGGCTCCACTGACCCCACCTGGGTCACTCCTGTGGCTGCGGGAAACCCCCTCTGCCCTCTGTGCTCAGCCTGTTTCCTTTAGCTGAGTTGCTCAGTGATTTTTTTTTTTTTTTGTTATTTCCCCTCCCCGCTCTCTCTGTGTGGTTTATGTGGCTCTCACGCCAGCAGCCGGCTTGGCTCTGTCAGTTTTTTCTCTCCTCTGCTGGTCAGATGGCAGATGCTGCCAAATTAGGATGCAGGCAGCGAGCCTCCTGTCCAAGCTGAGGTTCTGCCTACGGCCGACACTCGAGGGGAAGGACGCTGCCGGAGGGGACGGCTGCCATGGCAAGGGCTTCCTACACGGGGCCTGCTGCTGTGCAGGAGAGTTCCCGCATACCCTGGACAGATTTGGGAAGCAAACACCCACCATGGTCTGGTCAGTCCAAGCTATGCTGTGCCTTGCCACAGCATCCTTGTGTCGCTCTACTTGCGGGCACACCCTGCCACCCAGATCCCCATCTCCCCGGCCTGACTCACCGCCACAGCCGCTCATCCATCAGCAGCCCCAGCCCTGAGCACGCAGGGCATCCCTGCCCCGCTCCTCCTGCAGGAGCACCCCCAGCCGGCCGTGCCGGCAGCAGGGCCCTGCACGGGCTGGACCCGCAGAGAGGATCCGCACCGGGAGTTGGCAGCCCCGCACTGCGAGCGCTGAGCACGCACTTGGCTCTGCTCGCCGCCAGCACGGCGTGTCTGGGCCCTCACGGCACCGCTGTGCCCTTATTAGGGCAGCCAGCGCAGGCCTGTCCCTCGGAGAGGTGTGGGCAGCCCCCTTCTGGAACCTGCTCCCCCATCATCTGGCACTGCCCACCCGCCCTGGCAGCCACCCCATGCAGGGGTCTGGGAAGCGCAGCAGTGTCTCCAGTGGTCTTGTGGCCATGCAGAGCCGCGCTTGGGATCCTGCCGGCGTTCAGTAACTGATGGTGTGGGAAATGGGAAGGGAGAGAGATGGCAGTTTGCTGTGTCCTCTGGGCAGGTAGTGCCATGGGACCAAGCAGAGGCTGCCTTATGGGTGCACAGACCCATTCTGCCTGTCCTGTGTCCCAACTCTCCTGCATTACCTGCTTGGCAGAGGGCTTCTTCCTTCTCTCCGTGTTCGCCAGATGCCCCTAGTTTGTGTTCTTGAGAAAGAGCAAATAACCACTGCCCAGTAACCATCTCTGCACTGGTGTCTGTTGTAGATGCTGCCCCTCTGCACCTCTCCCGATGGGCAGCTGGCACCAGGAGAGGTTTTCCTCCCTCTGTCCCCAGTGCCATGTCCACTGCTAGTGCCACCAGCCTGCAATGGGACTGTGTTTGCGTTTGCTCTGGGCGAGCAGCCGGGTGAGAAGCAGGCTCACTGGCCCAGCTGGGAACCTGGCAAGCCACGAGGCAGGTCAGAGAGCCCACGTGTCCCCAAATGTGCTTGTTTATCTGTGCCGTGGTGGCACCCACAGCCTGTGCTCCCAGCCTGTCTGTGGGTGCTGGCTTGGGAGCTGCTGGCGGGTCTCCCCGGGGTGGGACACGGGAAGAAGGTGTTTACCTCCAGTCGGCCTTCATCCAAAACCCTACGATGTGTGAATGCTTCCTTCCTCCTCCACACTTCCTCCCTGGCTGGGTCAGCCTGGGGTTTTCCTGGGGTGGAAGGAAAGAAGCTGAAACTGCCTCTTGCTGTGGGGCTGAGCCGTGGTGCTGGCACAACTGAGCTGCCCTGGCACATCCTTGTGCCCCAGCCAGTGAGAGTGAGCGGTTCCCAGCCTGCTGCTGGGTCTAGGAGAGCCATGGCTCCCTGCCCTTCATCTCGAGCTTGGGTGGGCTGAGAAGTGGACGGATGGATGGGCAGCCCTTGGGGAGCTGCACGGGGTTTGGGATGGGGCCATACTTGCGGCTGGGGAGGAGGATGCCCTCATCAGGGAGGTGTTTTGGCAGTGGTCCTGCATCCTCCTCAGTGCAGGCAGCAAAGCCCCCCTGACCACCCCAGGGCCTCCAGGCATTTGCACCCCCCTTCCGCCAAACCCCCCTAGGCAGGAGAAGATCCAGAGGACCCCGGAGTGCCTGCTCCCCTCCAAACAGCCTAAGGGGCTCACAGGAGTGGGGTCCACAGGGCCAGCAGCTCACAGAGGGGCCGTTGGCCCCTGAGCCTGTCCGTGTGCCCTCATCCTTGCGTTTCACTCCCGGTTTTTGCGCGTGGTGCTCGCGCGGAGCCACGCGGCTCTGCCCGGGATTAGCGACAGCTGCCTGCAATTGCAGCTCTTCCCAGACAAGCGTCTCGCTCCCCCAAGGCTGGGGCTGGGGCTGTTTGGGGAATGCTGCCGGGGTGGTTTGTCTTGTAGTCTGCTCCAGGAATGTTGGCCAGACGGTCAAATTCTTCTCCCCTCTTGTAAAATGAGTGATGTGGGGCGTCTCTGGGAGAGCAGCCTGCCAGTCCCTCCTCCTCTGGATAAACCTGCCTGGCCCGCACCACCCTGTCATGGGAACGGGCCCTTTCAACCCCAGCCACAGTAAATACGCGCCCTGCCAAAGCAGAGGGGGAGGGTGCGGACAGGGGCGCCCGTCTTCCTCCTTTGGCACCCCCTGCACTGGCTGGGGGGCACATTTGGCTGTGCTAGTGCCTGGGGATGGCAGCCTGTCCCCATATCCCCCTCGCCACCTGGCCGGCTCCTCGTCCTGCCGCTTGCCTGCTCCAGCACAGCTCTCTGGGGACGCCTCGCTCTTCCTGTTCTCTTGACAGGAGAAGAGAAATCTGGAGTCTGTCTGCGCCGCTCCCCCCTCCTCCCACCATGTCTCACCCCCCAAGTTGCTGTTTTCCACAGAAATGTCAGGCTCAGCTCTCCTCTCCCCCACTCCTCCTGGTTGCTTTCCCCTCTAATCTTGGCCTTCATCTCCAATTACTTCTTTCTCTCCTTTCTTTCTCTCCAGAGACCCTGATGGACACGAAGTGGGTGACCTCTGAGTTGGCATGGACAACTCATCCGGAGACAGGGGTAAGTTTGGAACCAGCGCTGGTCCTGACCTCCACAGGGCAGGCCCTGGCCCCATGGGAATCATGGTTGCTCACCAGTGCCTTTGTGAAGCTGGCTGAATCTTTCTCCTTCCCTCTCGTGCTTATCCTCGCCTCATGAAACCGTCTCCTCTTGACTCGGTGCCAGCAGAGTGGGAGTGCCATGGTCCCTGGCCTGGGTTGCTCTTAGTCACCTTGATGACCAGGAGGGTTGTGACGGGTGGAGGTGCAGCTGCTGCTCTTCCCTGTTGACTGTTGCCTGTTCCCCCCCACCCTGTGCCATTCACGATGTGTCCATGGCACTGATGTCCCTGGCTGGGGATCTAACCCTTTCCTTCTCAATCACAGTGGGAAGAAGTCAGTGGTTATGACGAGGCCATGAATCCTATCCGCACGTACCAGGTGTGCAACGTACGGGAGGTCAACCAGAACAACTGGCTTCGTACCAAATTCATCCAGCGCCAGGATGTCCAGCGCGTCTATGTGGAGCTGAAGTTCACTGTGCGGGACTGCAACAGCATCCCCAACATCCCTGGCTCCTGCAAAGAGACCTTCAACCTCTTCTATTATGAGTCAGATACGGATTCTGCCTCTGCAAACAGTCCTTTCTGGATGGAGAACCCCTATATCAAAGTGGATACAATTGCCCCAGACGAGAGCTTCTCCAAGCTGGAGTCTGGCCGCGTGAACACCAAGGTGCGCAGCTTTGGCCCTCTCTCCAAGAATGGTTTTTACCTCGCCTTCCAAGACCTGGGAGCCTGCATGTCCCTCATCTCCGTCCGGGCTTTCTACAAGAAATGCTCCAACACCATTGCTGGCTTTGCTGTCTTCCCGGAGACTTTAACGGGGGCCGAGCCCACTTCCCTGGTCATCGCACCGGGCACCTGCATCCCCAATGCGGTGGAGGTGTCTGTGCCTCTAAAGCTGTACTGCAACGGCGACGGCGAGTGGATGGTACCCGTGGGAGCGTGTACGTGTGCTGCTGGATACGAGCCCACCATGAAGGATACCCAGTGCCAAGGTACGTGCATGGCAGAGTGATCATGGCTTTCGTCCCCATGAGTGCGTTGCTGTGGAGGAGGTGGTTTTGCATTGAGCTCGGTCTGGTTTTGGAGGCTTTTCCCTGATGAGGGAGCAGGGTGATATCTCAGAGGACTGGTCTGCAGTTTGACTCCGAAGCCTTAAAGCCTTTGTGGTCTGGACTCGTGCGGTGTCTGCTGGGACACTGGTGAGCAACCATCAGTGCATCCTCTGCGGGATGCATTCCATTGCACAGAGCTGCAGCTCAAGGCATGGTCCTCAGCAGGGATCCAGCACATTTAAGCCCTTGAGCATTACCAAAATCTCTTTCTCACCGCTGCTGCCATATCCAGCATCTTCCCTCTCTCCCTCCTGCAGTGCTCACGGCTGGGGCAAGTGATTGTTCTTGGCAAGTGTGATTTCACGCTGCTTGTGCGGAGGCACTCGGAAGCCCTGGTGGTGAGCAGGGCTCTGCTGTGGGAGAAGCCATGCTGATGCATGCTCCCCCTGCCAGCACTGAAAGCTTGCAGCAGGGATGGTAGGGAGCAGCACAAAGGCAGGGGATCTGAAGCTCCCATGTTCTTGCTGGAAGGGAAGGAAACATATCCTGCACATGGAGATACTGGGGATGGAGAGCCACCCTAGCAGCAGGATTACTCTGCATGGGTCCTGCAGCTGCCATGCTCTCCCACGATAGCTTTGGTGTTGCTGTTTAACCCCAGTTCGGGTGAGTTGATACGGAAAAATCTGTCTGGATGGATGTTGCACTCCCTTGGGGTGACTTTTTTCTTGAGAGCTGTCTCTGGCAGGCAGGACCCTGCCCTGGGGTGGCTGGGGTTTAGGGCAGAAAGATTGCCGTTCCCCTTGGCTGCAGGCATTGCCCCGGGAGTGGGATGCTGGCTGGGCCCCCAGCGCTGGATGCCTTGTGCTCGCCGATGACGGGATGCTTGGCGCCGGCCCTTTGCTCTTGGCAGGGGCTATGTGATTTGGGACGGCCCGTGACGTGGGGCTTGGGCCAGGCTGGCCTCCCCGTTGGCTTTGGGAGCAGCGTAGCTGACAGCCGTACTGCTGTGGCTAGTTAGGGAGAGCTCAGTCTCCACAGGGCCGCAGCTCTGCCGGGCATCCAGAGCCTCCAGCACCATCAGTGCCAGCACAGCCCTGACTTCAGTGCCATTGCCCCCTGCATCAGTCTTGTGAGCAGCCAATCTGGCTCCCCCTGAGCAGATGGACACCAGTGCCAGGCATCCATCCACACTTCAAACTGCACTGAGGTCCGTGCTCCTGGGGAGCTGCTTTCCTTCTTGCTTGGACTGGGAGATCTTAGACCGTACACGATGTTGGCTTTTTCCCAGCAGAGAGTGGGGTTTGGGCAGGAGGTGACGCAGTTTCCAGCCAGCACCGGGTCTGTGCTGAGGGGGGGCATCCCAAGGCAGGACTGAGAGCTCCTCAGATTAGGCTCAGGAGCCTGGGGCAAGGTCCCATCTCCACATCCCCCAAGCTGGACAGACCCCCATGTGGCAGCTTTCCCAGCGCCTTTGATTTCCCACCAAGCCCTAGCTTCTGCTGCAGCAGGCAGGGAAGCCACGCTGGGCCATGGGCACGTCTCCATCCGGCAGCCTGCCTTCTCGCTGGGCAGAAGTGGCGGTGTCCTCACGTTTCTCTGGGAAAGCTGCGCTGCGCTTGTAGGATCAGATTTTCCGCCATATGATCGTGTGTTTTAAGTGGAAACAGCTGAAGAAGGGCTGGAGAGGCTGGAGCTGCAGCTCCTTTTCTCCTCTTGGCTAGATGTTCCCTTACCCCATTTTGACAATCCAGCACCACCAAGAAGTCTCCCAGCCCCTGTGTCACGGGCAGGGTGTGGATGCAGCCCCTCAGAGCTGGGGTTTCGTCACTCCCGCCCCGGGGAGCCCGCGGAGGCTTCGCTGTGCAGGCGAGCAGCGCTCCAGAGTGCCAGATGGCATTTTAATAAATAACAATACCCAGTTACTGCTTAGATGGGATAAGCCCTGTTGTAAATCTCCCCCTTTCCCCAGACTTTCAGTGGCCTTTGAAGATCTCCTCCTCCTCCTCTTTATCTCCATCCAGAGCCAAGATTAGAGCTCGCATTCAGACCTGTTACAATGCAGCTTGTATCCCAGTCCCTCGGGAGCAGAGGGCTCATCCTGCCCGACTGAAGACAATTTCTTTGGCATGCTTTGTAAGGCGATACGCCAGGCTGGTACCTGGCGCTCTGCTCCTGAGTTGCCACAGCATTGATTTGGCATCTCATTCTCAGCCTCATTATCTTTATTTAATTAGCACATGGCCCTTCTGGGGGTTGTGCCACTTCCCACACACTCTCTGCCACGCAGAGCTGCAGAGGCAGCTCTTGGAGGACAAGGAGGAGATGCTGGCCAGGGATGGGGGCAAAGGCTCCCACATGCCTCCACAGGCTGGGGTGCACTGCATTCGCACCCCAAGCCCTGCAGCCCCTGGGGTTTAGCCTTTCCCCCAGCCCCATCCCTTCTCCTTTTGGTTAGGAGGCACCCAAACTGTTCAGGGGATTTGGTGTCAAGGGGCTCCCCAGAAACGCTCCTGGGCATGTGCTCCATGATGGATTTGTTGGGATTTGCACCCCTTGTGTTGCTGGCTTCATGTAAAGACAGAAAGGCTGCTATGCTGGGGTGAGCAGTGAGCCCTGGGAAAGCCCTGGAGGAGGGCCACAGTGCCCCCAGAGCCTGCACCCCACTTGGGAGAGGGACTGAGTCTGTGTGGTGCAGTCTGTGGATACCCAAACCATAGGAGCACCGGAGGTGACAGTGTCCAGCATGACACCACACCTTCCTGAGACCCATTTCTCAGTCTTTTTGATGTTTCTTTTCTCATGGCACCAGGAACTGAACATTTGGGCACAATCAGTAGGTGAGTGCAGGTCAGGCTGGGGCCAAAATCAGAATTTTTGCAAAAATGAATTTCCCTTGCAATCAGTGACTAATGGAAACATCACCCTGAATTAAAGAAAAAAAAATTGCCAAGCAAGCATTGCACTTGCCAACTGTTTGCAGCTTTGCATTGCAACATGGGCTTGCTGCATGAAACCCAGGAAGTGAAACTGCCTGGGATTAATTGCCCGGGCTTCCAGATCAAAGGCAGCAGCAGGGAAGGCAGGGAGAGCTGCCGGTTTACAGCCAGGCAGCTCCACAATGGGTTACTTGTAACACAGTCGAGGAAATCTGCCCCTGCCGTCCTGCCTGTGACCCGCTGTGGCTAAAGAGGCAGCTTTGCTTATTGAATTTTTTTTTTTCGTTTCTTAAAAAAAAAAGAAAAAAATTGTTTTCCTGCCTGTTCCTTGGATGCCACTTCAAACCCCCAAGGGTTCTTTCCCTACTCTCCCTTCAGATTTACTCCATTCACTTTTGGACTGCACTAGTGTGAAATATTTTCACCCAAAGGGTGATTATTTTACTTTTTTTTAAATAACTGCCTTTTAAAAGAGACTTAAAAACAGAGTTACTGCCTCGGCTGTAGCCAGGCTGTTGCTTCCACAGCTCTGCTCCATCTGTAGCCACTTACGACAGCGGGAAGGGAGCGAGCTGTGCAGGTTCATAAAGCACAGATCGTCCCAAGCAAACCTGACTGCTGCCTCTAAAGAAATTACAGGGTTGATGGGCAAAGGGATACGATCAGTTTAATTTATCTAGGCTCAGGCGAGGCGTTCTGCTTCAGTCCTACAGGGAGAGAAATAGCTGGAAGGATGCTGGAATATTGTAGTGTGAATGGGAAAGCAGTCGAAACATGAAACGTGGTCGTTTGGAGCTGGTATTTCCCAATGTGTCACGGCTATCCCTGCCTTCCCCAAGGGAGGGGACCCCAAAGTTTTGGGGATGCACGCGTGGTTCGTTGCTGCTTGCCTGCATCCCGTGCAATAATGGAGGCTGCCTACGGGATGAGTCACTGCTCTCTGCTGCTGCCAGAAGGGTTTTATTTCGGTGTTTTTTTCAGCTCTCTTCCTTGAACTTTATTCACCAGGGTGGGGATTGTATTTGGGAATAGTACCCTCCTCTTCCCCCAGCTCTGTGTTGCAGCTCTTTGAGACGGGATCAGGCCCTGGAGGTGGGCGGCTGATGGAAATCCTGGAGGGGCTGCCAGAAGCAGCTGGATGGCCGGGTTTGCCATGCCGGGTGTGCAGTGCCCCAGAGGGGGTGCAGGGGCAGCTTTACAGCAGGGCTCTGTTACTGTCCTCCTCCCTCCCACACCCCACACAAATCCCCTCTGTGGCTGATCCCCGCTGTCAGGCCAGACTGCCTCTCCCTCCCATCAAACCAGGCTCCTCTCAGACCGGGGAGCTCCGCTTCGGTTCCCTGACCTGTTATCCTGTGGCTGTCACTGACTGTCATGTTCTCCCCAGAGGTGACCACAGCACAGCACCAGGAGATGTGATCTGTGTGCAGAGGTTCAGAGTTGTTATTTTATTTGAGGACACTTCAGCAGGAAAAGTGCTTATGCAAAGCTCTCGGTAGGGAGAAGGGAGCCTGGCTTCCCAGCTCCGGCTGGATGGAGTCACGTTCCCACTCCAGAGCTCCCAGGCTCATTCCGCAGCGTGCCGGCCAAGACAGTGGTTGTTGTACAGGCAGTTTCTTGCAGAGAAGAGATGACACAGCGGCTTATCCACCAGGGACCTGGGATCAGCTTTCAGCTCGGTTACAGCCTTCAAATGTGGCGGCTGAGAGCTGTCACGCTGCCACCGAGGTCTTTATGCTCTGATTTATTAAGCAGAGTTGGAAACTTAAACACTGGAGTGCGTCTGGGCCTCGGTCCCTCTGCTGCTCTTACCCTTCTTAACAGGGCTGGTTCGTGGCTCATCCCCCTCCTGCCAGGGTGGCATGAGGATGCAAAGAAATGGCCTTCATCCCTTGTGCCTGCACTGGGCACTACTTAGGGGTGGCAGGCAGCTGCCGAAGGACAGTTCTGCCTGTCCCTTCTCCTGTGTCTGGGAGGCCACTGTCACCTCCGTGCCCGTAACCCACTGGGCACCGGCTGGCACTTCGTGCCAAGTGCCCTCGTCCCTCCTGCATCCTTTGCAAGCACCTGGCTGTCCTTGGCTGCCATGCCATGCTTGGGCTGTCAGCTTCACACAAGCTCTGATTGCCCCGGCTTCACTCTCCCCCCAACAAGCCTGTTCAAGGGGTTTTGTCCCTGATGGATCTGGGCTCCTCTCCATAACCAAAGCATGTTTGGCAGCTTTCTGAGCCCAGAGCATTCCTGTCCAAGAGGTTTCAGTCATCTCTCATTCCTCAACAATCTGGTTCCTTATGTGTGAATCTGCATCCACCCAGTCTGAACCGCCTGGGACTCCAGCCGGGGTGGGTCTGCCTGTGCCGAGGCTGCTCTGCGACCTCTGGGCCTCTGCTGTCCACATAAAGACACATTTTCTGATGGCCTGGGTGTCCCAGGCTGGGGAGACAGAACCCCTCGACCTGCTGGCCTCCCATTGCTCGCTAAGGAGCAGATCTGTGCACTCCCTTGCCTTCCAGCCTGCACAGTCGGGACGGGCAAAGCTTTCTTTTCCAAAGGGAAGGCCCAGAGGCTGGGTGAACTGGGGTCAAGGAGCTGGAGTCAGTTGAGCCATGTAGTTGGTCCTGTTTTGACCAAAGAAGAGCCTCCTTGCCGGAAGGCTCGCACCCTGGGAGCAGGAAGCAGCTCCTGACACCCATCCGGGCAGTGGGGCTGGAGAGCAGGCAGTTGTCTCTGTGAAGGGCTGCTCTCACGTCCCCCTGGCCAGCAGCACTGCCCTGGAGCGGGGCTTCTCCCTTGGGGTTGCTGCTGCCCGGTGCCTGGACAAAGCAGGGGCCCAGGACAGCCCCTGGAGCTGTGTGCGGGTCCCTGCAGGGCCGGCCCAGCAGTGTGTGACTCACAGCACTCCACACCCCATGTGGGGCTGCGACCAGCCGGAAAACTTCCACAGAGAGTGTCGGGAGATGCCTCATAGCAGGAAACTTCCACTTGCCACAGCCTGGTGAAGCACCAGGAAACCTCCCCGTTTTCAGGATGATGTGTGACAGGCGTGGGAGGTGGGAGGGTTACGTGCCCTCGGAGCTTCCCTAACATGTTGGAGCGAGGAGGATGTGCCCTCCTTTGGGGCCATCGGTGCTTGCTGTGGCAAACAGGGTGATGCCGAAGCAGAGCTGGCACCAGTGGGTCTCTCACCTCATCCAGCTGCAAACACAGAGCACAGAATTCACTTCCTTGGGCAGCACTGTGATAAATTGGGCTATTTTGAGGTGTGGGTCAGGTTCCCAAGGCTGCTCTGCTCCTCAGCTCAAGTGCTGTTAATCCTTTCACGTGCCCCTCATTACAAATAAACACCTTGTGGTGCCAATCGGGCCATATCCCAGGACTTGTGGCTCCTTGAAGAACCCTGATCGGAAGCGGAGGAGGGAGGTGGCAGTGATGCTGAAGCAGCTCTTCAGCCAAGGACCTGCAGGAATGTTTTCATCTCGCTCAGCGCTCCACTTGAGTCGACCTCGTGAGGTGCCGCCGCCCCGGCACTGAGAAGTGGCTGAAGAGCCTGAGGCGGAAGGTTTGGGGCTGAGTGACTGATTTTGGGTGGTGGAGGCCTCTCATAGGGGCTGCTGCAGAAAGGGCTAAGGAATTCTTTCCTTCCCAGCCTTATTTCCCCAGAGGATGGACCTGGCACTGTGAAGGTTGCCAGGCCCGGAAACCAGCATGGCCTTCCTCCATGGAAAGCAGCATGGTAAAACCCTTGGGAAGGGCAGTGAAGAAACAAAACTGACAAATGGACCTCCTGGATGGACCTGCCCTGCCCCACCATACTGCTGGTGGTGACCAACTCTTCCCACCTCCAATTACCTCAGGCCTGCTGCTGGAGCACAGCATTTCCTGGCAGAGCTGTGCCTGGGCTGGCTGGTGCTTCCAGCAGCCCACTTTTGCCACCCTCCCCAGCCTAGAGGACTGCATCCTTGGGCATGGGTGATGGCGGGGGAAAGGCTCATAGGAGGCCTGAGGTCTTCAAGCCACTGATCAAAGATTTGGCAGGGCAGCGAGGAAGGGTCTGTCCAGCTGTGGTGGGAGCAGTGAATGTTTTCTGGGTTCACTTTATAACTCGGGTCTGTTTTTCTTTCCTCCAGCGTGCGGCCCGGGAACCTTCAAGTCTAAGCAGGGGGAAGGTCCCTGCTCTCCCTGCCCTCCCAATAGCCGGACCACCTCTGGAGCAGCAATGGTCTGCACTTGTCGAAACGGCTTTTTCCGGGCAGACACGGACCCCGCAGACAGCGCCTGCACCAGTGAGTCCTGCCCTGGGCGAGGAGGGGAGGCAAGGGAAGCTGTGGAGGTGATGGGGGTCTGTGTCTGGGATGGGGGTGTGTGCTGTGCCCATGCCAGGGGTGAACTGGACATGAAGACATCCCATCCCCGCCCCTCGTGTTTCCCTGCAGGTGTCCCCTCAGCCCCCCGCAATGTCATCTCCAACGTGAACGAGACGTCGCTGGTGCTGGAGTGGAGCGAGCCGCAGGACACGGGCGGGCGGGATGACCTGCTCTACAACGTCATCTGCAAGAAGTGCAGCGTGGAGCGGCGCCTGTGCACCCGCTGCGACGACAACGTGGAGTTCGTGCCGCGCCAGCTCGGCCTCACCGAGCGACGCATCTACATCAGCAACCTGATGGCCCACACCCAGTACACCTTCGAGATCCAGGCCGTGAACGGCATCTCCAACAAGAGTCCCTACCCTCCCCATTTCGCCTCTGTCAACATCACCACCAACCAGGCAGGTCAGTGGAGCCACCAGGGAGCAGGGGCTTGTCTCCTCCTCAAAGCAGAGTGGAGCAGAGATTTCTTTCTGACAGCCTGGGAGGCTGCAGTCCTTTGTGGTGCCGCCTAACTGGCTCTCTGGGCCTGCATCTGGTCCCCTGGGTAAACTGTCCTGTCTGTTTAAAGCATGTCCCTAGAGGAGACAAGATCAGAATGCTTGCAAGCGGAGAAGAGTAGGGCTGGCAGATGCTCCAGAGAGCTCTGGATCTCCTAGACCTACCCCAGAGATGCTGTGCCTGCTGCAAAGGGAGGAGGAAGGAAATGAGATTTCTCTCCTGTGTGCCTGGGAAGGCTCAGCACCAGCCCAAGCCTTCACAGGCAGCCAAGTGCTCTGCTGTTCCCTCCTTCCTCCCGCTCCAGCATGCTGGTAATCTCCAGCCACTGCGCTCTGATCTGATTTCACGGGTCTTGCTGCTGGGGTGGAGCACAGAGTTCCTGGCAAGTGGAGGAGGGGAGAGAGCCCCAGTTTGGGCTGGCAGGGCCCTTCCCCAGACCAATTTGCAGCTAGGCATGGGGTGAAACATTACCTCAGTGCTATTTCTGAGGGCTCCCCTTGGTGTTGCGATCACACCTCCTTATGGAAACTTGGGAGAGGCTAGTATCAAAGTTTTTCCATGCCCTTCCACCAAGATTATCCAAGCAGGTCCCAGGCAGAGCATCCCCTACACTATGTGGGATGGTGGAGGGGGAAACCTGGCACAGGTGGCTCATTCCTCCCCTGCCCTCCTTCCTAGCCCCATCTGCCGTGCCGACGATGCACCTGCACAGCAGCACCGGGAACAGCATGACACTGTCATGGACTCCCCCAGAGAGACCCAACGGCATCATTCTGGACTATGAGATCAAGTACTCGGAGAAGGTAAAGCAGGAGCAGCCTTTTCCCTCCTCCAGCCCTTCTAGTTGGCCATCGACACCATGGCAAAGGGGGTCCCTGCAGACATGGTGCCTGGGGGATGTGGGAGCCAGCAAATGGAGGGTGGCTTCACAGAGGTGACACCCACGTGTCTCCCCTACAGCAAGGCCAGAGTGATGGCATCGCCAACACAGTCACCAGCCAGAAGAACTCGGTGCGGCTGGACGGGCTGAAGGCCAATGCTCGGTACATGGTGCAGGTCCGGGCACGCACCGTGGCGGGGTACGGCCTCTACAGCCTCCCCACGGAGTTTCAGACAACTGCGGAGGGCGGTAGGTACCAGCACTGGGCTGCCTCCATCGCCCAGCCCTCCCATGAGTGCCCCTTTCCCAGCCTGACTTTGATTCCTGCCTGTCCCTCCATCAGGTTCCACCAGCAAGACTTTCCAGGAGCTGCCTCTCATCGTGGGTTCGGCCACTGCAGGGCTGGTGTTCGTCATCGTGGTGGTGGTGATTGCTATCGTCTGCTTCAGGTACTGGCTTTTCAGGGAAGAGGGTTTCAAAGCTGGGTTTGGGGGTTGCTCATGTCTGCCACAGAGCTTTCCCCCTCCCCTGTGGGCAGAGCTCTGGCAGCTCCAGTCACAGAGTGAAGGACTGGACCGGCCACACGTGGGTCCCAGAGCAGGGGTCCTGTGGGAGGATTGTGCCTCTGCTTCCCCAGCACGAGCTGGGCTCTGCCCAGGCTCCTGCCACGCGCTCAGCACAACTAGGCCATCTCCTCCCATCGCACCTCGGGTGGAGGGATGGCTCTGCACACAGGCTGCCGGAGGGAAGGCTCTCTGGCATAGGCTGTCTGTGCTGGGATTTGGAAGTTGGCAGTGAATGTCTTTGCCCCATCAGGAAAGGGATGGTTACTGAACACCTCCTCTCGTCTCCTTTGGGCAGGAAGCAGCGCAACAACACCGACCCTGAGTACACGGAGAAGCTGCAGCAATATGGTGAGTGTTAGAGCCCGGCAAATGGACTCTGCCTGTCCTCTCCCAGCTCCTGCCCCACGCAAAGGAGCAGCCTTTGCTAACAAGGGGTGGGCTGACAGCCAGCCAAGTGGCTTGGTGTCTGTCACCCATGCTGTGTCCCTCCTGGTGATGACTTCTGCCCTTGCAGTTACCCCTGGGATGAAGGTGTACATTGACCCCTTCACTTACGAGGACCCCAACGAAGCTGTCCGGGAATTCGCCAAAGAGATTGACATCTCCTGTGTGAAAATTGAGGAGGTCATTGGAGCAGGCAAGTCCTGGGGCTGGGCACAGCAGGTGCTGAGACTGCTGCCTCTCACCCTGTCCTGTGGCTCACCATGCTGCTCCCCTCTCTCCTTCCCACCACAGGGGAGTTTGGTGAGGTGTGCCGTGGGCGCCTGAAGCTGCCTGGCCGCCGCGAGATCTTTGTGGCCATCAAGACACTGAAGGTGGGCTACACGGAGCGGCAGCGGCGGGACTTCCTGAGCGAGGCCAGCATCATGGGCCAATTCGACCACCCCAACATCATCCACCTGGAGGGTGTGGTGACCAAGAGCCGCCCCGTCATGATCATCACAGAATTCATGGAGAACTGTGCGCTTGACTCCTTCCTCCGGGTGAGCATCCATCACCTCCTGCCCTGGGTTGGGGGCTGCAGTGCATGGGGGGGGCAGCAGCTCTGAGCCCTTTCCCATCCCTCTGCATTGTCATGCTGGTGTCCCCAGGGTTAAGCTCTTCACAGACATCATGAGTGGAAGAAGGGTGGCTCTAGGGAGGAGGAAGGTGATGGTAGCACATTGGGATCCTTCCTCAATCTGTTCAGGGTGTTGCAAACCCCTCTGGTCTCTCCTCTGGCAGTTGAATGATGGGCAGTTCACAGTCATCCAGCTGGTGGGAATGATGCGAGGCATCGCCGCTGGCATGAAGTACCTTTCGGAGATGAACTACGTGCATCGGGACCTGGCTGCCCGCAACATCCTGGTCAACAGCAACTTGGTCTGCAAAGTGTCTGACTTTGGGCTCTCTCGCTTTCTGGAGGATGACCCGGCTGACCCCACCTACACCAGCTCCCTGGTATGGGACACTCAGGAGGGATCCACCGATCTGGGGGTGGGGGGAGACACCTCAGGTATGCACTAAATCGTGGAGCTGTGTATCTGTGCAGGGGGGCAAGATCCCAATCAGATGGACGGCTCCAGAGGCCATCGCCTACCGCAAATTCACTTCAGCCAGCGATGTGTGGAGCTACGGCATCGTCATGTGGGAGGTGATGTCCTACGGGGAGCGGCCTTACTGGGACATGTCCAACCAGGATGTAAGTGCTCTCTGGGGAGTAGGGAACTGGGAGATGTAGGCTGCCTGTGGGAGCCCAGGTGGCTCACAGCCTGCTTCTGCATATCTCTCTGCAGGTGATCAATGCCGTGGAGCAGGATTACCGCCTGCCACCCCCCATGGACTGCCCCACTGCACTGCACCAGCTGATGCTGGACTGCTGGGTGCGGGACCGCAACCTAAGGCCCAAATTTGCACAGATCGTCAACACGCTGGACAAGCTCATCCGCAATGCTGCCAGCCTGAAGGTCATCGCCAGCGTCCAGTCTGGGTCGGTGACATCCTTGTTTCCAGCCAGGATTTACCCCAATTCCAGGGAACGCTGGAGTGGTTGGGAATAGAGCTGTGGGAGGGCAGGGATAAGAAATCTCCCCTGCTTCCAGTTACACCTCTCCATCCCCTGCTCCCTGTGACCTGTGGCTCTCTTGCCCTTTAGCATCTCCCAACCGCTCCTGGACCGCACTGTCCCAGATTACACCACCTTCACCACCGTGGGAGACTGGCTGGACGCCATCAAAATGGGACGGTACAAGGAGAACTTCGTCAATGCTGGGTTTGCCTCCTTTGACCTGGTGGCACAGATGACTGCAGAGTAAGTGCCTGCTTGGAGGGGAGGAGGGAGAAGACTGGGACTGGGGCTGCTGCACACTGTCCCTTGCCTATCTGACAGCCACCTCCTCCCACCTGGGCGTGTGGTGGGCTGAATTAAGGACTGACACTCAGCATCCAATCCCAAGGGAGTTCAGGTTTAGGATTTTAGCATCCAGTCCCCTCTGGTGTTAGAGGGAGCACTGGAGCTTGGCAGAGGGCTGTAATGATGGATAGGTCCCTTGCCCCAGTGGGGCAGGGCCACGTGTTGATGTTGCTGATGGCTGAGGGCTGAGTCTTCACCTTTTCCTTGCAGGGACCTGCTGAGGATAGGGGTGACGCTAGCAGGGCACCAGAAGAAGATCCTGAGCAGCATTCAGGACATGAGGCTGCAGATGAACCAGACGCTCCCAGTGCAGGTTTGACCGCAGGGGACTCTGCATTGGAACGGACCAAGGGAACCTGCCGACCAGGTTCAGTTTGCGGTGCAGCCCAGCTTCCTGTTTTCCCCTCCACATGGCGCTCCTCTGCCTCGGACGGTCGCCTGGGACGGGATGGGACGGGATGCCCTTCCCTGGATCGAAGGCACTCATGCTGAGAGGGAGCCCAGCTTTTCCTCCCGTGTCCTGGAACGGCGAGGCAGCAACACATCTTCATATTGAAGATGGATTATGGGACAGAGATGGCACATCCCACTTCCCGCCCTGTCTTGGTGCTCATCGGTTTGAAGAGTTGTTCTGCTTCTTGGATTTCTTTTCACCCTGTTTTCCCCCCAGTCCTCACTTCCCTCACCTCCCCGAAGCCACAGACTGTTGACCCGTCCACTGAGTCCATCAGATACGTCCGAAGCCTTCCCTAACTCTGTTCCCCACATGGAAGCAGCTGGGGGAGGCCGAGCTGGCGACAGGGCTGAGGCCACCAGCCCCAGACAATCACTCCTCTCCTCCAGCCCTGGCAAGCCCTCTGCCCAAGGGTCTGCACTGGAACGTGTCCGAAGGGAAGGCTTCGCTCCCTTTCTTGGCTTTGCACGCCAGAACCCGAACCCGATTTACTATGCAGGGAGTTAGGCAAAAAAAAAAGAAAAAAGAAAAAAAAAAGAGATATATTAAAAAAAGATAAGAGGGAGCAGAAAGGGGAGGGAGGGGGACCAGGTGCCCGGCTCCTCATCTCTTACCCTCTTGGTTCTCCTGGCCGGCTCTGGACTGCAGAGCGAGGCCGTCAGCACGTTTGCACAGGGACCCTCCGCCCCCGGACCGACGGCAGCCGCGCTCCCCCCGAGGGGCCGGAGAGCGGGGCTGGGGCGGGGGCTGCGCCGGGGGCCGCGGCTCCCCCAGCCTCCTCTTTTATGCAGAAGGAGCAGGTGCCGCCGGCGCGGCTGCCCGCTCCTGACACACGCTGTGATTGCTGCCAAAAGACTCACTCACCTTTCCCTGAGGATTCACTGCAGCCCGGTTCCTCCGAGCCGAGGGAGAGACTCCCAGCGTGCCTGAGTGTGCGTGAGTGTGTGCATGCGTGCGTGGGTGTGTGCTGGCCGCAGGACTGTGGGAGGCAATGGGCAGAATAAAGGCAATAAGAATTTTACCCGAGTTTCCTTTGCTCGATCGCGCTCTCATTGGATGGGCCCGGCTGCCTGCAGCTTCACTGCCCACCAGGGTCATCCTTCTCCTCCTCCTGGCTGACCCCAAGCTGGCTGTGTGCCCCTTTCTGCTCCCCCCTTCTCTTACTGTCATGTTTTCAGGTTGCCCACAGGGACCCGGCAGTGATGCTGTACCAACCCTGTGGTGCTGGGAGACCCAGCACGCTCCCCATGGGGCACTTAGCATGGAGGCTCTGAGTCCCAGGTCAGAGCCAGTCAGGAAACTCTATCTAATGTACTATACTCAGCATTTTTTCCCCCATACCCTCCCCAAATCAAGCTGGAACTGTGGGAACCAAACAGGGAGTATGAAAGCTGAGCAGGGAACAGCTGTGCTCACTGCCCATCCCAGTGCCAGAGGGTCCCCACAGCAACGGGGCTCTCCATAGGGCGCTGCTCATCCCCTGCTCCCTCTGGGCAGTCTGGCCCCCAGCAGGAGGGTTGCAGCAGCCCCCGGCACCCCTGAGTTACTGACCTCACTCCTCTACAAAATGGCTCTTGAGCAGGGGGGAGCACACCAGGGTGAACAGACCAGCTGCAGGCGGCAAGGTAACCCCCTGGGCCAGCAGATCTGGGGGGCCCGTGCCCTCAGTCTAGGGGAGATTTGCCCACAGTAGCCAAGTGGGACCGCAGTTGCTCATCCTGGGTTTCTCAGGTGCCCCTTGGCTGCAGTACACCTTGCTAACTGGCTTTTGGGGTGCTTTGCTGACAGTCCAGAGGGGCAAGTCTCCCCAGAATGAGGGGGTGCACCCCTATGCTCCACAGTGCTTGGCCCCGGTCCCCTCCTCCCCAGGCTGACAGGGCAGGTGCTGTTTTTCCCCTTTCCTTGGAACCGGCCTGCCCTTGGGTTTCTCATTAACCCTGTCCTCCTCCACAGGGTAAACAAGTCCAGGAGGGCAGGTGGCAGCAGGTCCTGCAGCAGGGAATGGTCTCCCCACATCCCACGGTCTCCTCTGCGAGATGTATCTGGGATGTTGGCTGACAGGGACACCACAGCCCCGTTTTGCTGGGGTTTCCCTGCCCTGGCTGCTCCCCAGCCCTGCCATGGTGGGACCCCAAACAGCAGTGCTGGGCAGAGCTCACCCCTCTCCCAGATCAGGAGGAGAAACCTGACACTGGGAGGCTTTTAAGAGCAAGTGGCTAAAGCGATGTCAGAGCCTGTTTGGGGCTTGCTAACCCCCCACAATCCCCCCATGCAGAAGCACAATGGGGCACAGGGGCTGCCCCTGCCTCCCTTGGCCCCCAGCCCCTGCTGCTGCAAAGTTTGGGGTTCCACCAGCCCTGGTGCATCTCAAACATCCCCATCTTAGCCCTCCACCCCGGCCTGGCTTTGCTTTGAGGAGGGGTTCTTCTCATTTTAAACAACAAACCCCTTCTCCCACCCTTCTCTATGCACACCCTGCTCCCGTGGGGCAGGACACAGCATCCCTGCAGCCAGCCCCGGGTCTCACCCCAGCCTCAGGGATGCACCCAGCAGCTGTTCACATCCTGTACCTGCCTCCTCCCTTTCCATACAGATCTGGGGGAAAGCTGTGTTCCATGGTGAAAGAAAAGCAACAGCGACAAACAGCAGCCAGGGAAATCAATGCGAGCGTGCGTTTGTAAAAATATTTTTTAACTGAAAGACTTTTTTTCAATTAAATTATTTAAGGAATTTTATGGAGGTCTGTGGTGCCTGCGTGGTTCTTGAGGGGCTCAGGGTGGCAGGGAGCCCTGTCCTGGGCAGGTGAGGGTGTGTTTGGGCACTGTGTGTGTAAAAGTGGGTCCATGGCAGTGAGCAGGAGGCACTTGACCCCACTGGGTGAGAGCCCAGCCCAATCCCCCCCCCAAAAGATGCTCCCTGCCTCCTCGTGGAACAGCCAGTGGGTGAGGACGTTTTGAGGAGCTGAGGCGACCAGATGATGCTCCCAGGGCTGCCAGCCCTCGGGTGCCACTGCGGGAACATCATGGGGCCGTGGGGATAGATGGGAGCAACCTGGGGTGGCTCTTGGGGAGCGTGGTGGCCAGGCTGGGTGGGGGAAGGCAAGCCCTGCCTGCACCCCTGCCTGTGCTCTGCCTGCGCCCTGCGCTTCCCCCTCCCAGCCCGTGCAAAAGAGCCTTTTGTGCTGCTGGGTTTTTTCCCCCCTTTTAATTCCTAACCAGGAGATTAAGGGAAGACAAAGGCTACGATTGTTCCCGCTCTGCAGAGAGCTGGAAAGTTCGGGGAGGGGGGATCGTCCCTTTCCAGACAGACCCAGAGGAGGGGGACATGCGCCCCAGGTGGAGGGGCCGGGACGGGGGAACACCCTGGGGGCGGCGGTGGGGGCTCCCAGGGGCACAGCTGGGCTTAGGGCACACTGGGTGCTAACGGGGAACCCTGCTGGGGTGGCCCGGGGGCTCAGGGCTCCAGCGGGAGGCTGGGAGGCTCTCTGCAGCGGAGGAGGAGGAGGAAGGCTGAGGAGGATGGGTTGGCCGGCTCGCCGGCTGCTTGGCGTTTTCCCTGCTAACTCTTGGCTGACACCTCAACAACTTGGCAGGGAGAGGATCCCGCAGCCCTGTCAGCCGCCTGGGGCCGGCACAGCTGGAAGGGATCACGGCTCGGCATGGCCCGGCACAGCTTGGCACAGCACGGCTGTGACCCGGCAGGCCAGCACGGGGCCCGGGGCAGTGAGGGCACAGGCTTTCTGCACAGCCTCCACCGTGCCTTGCCCCCACTGCCACCCTGTGCCCGAGGGAATGGCCAAGCACAGCCGTGCTGGGGGCCACATCCTGAGCCCACTCAGCCAAGGATGGGCCGGACGCCGGCCAGGCGGGTCATTGCCTCTTGGCTGGAGCCAAGGACACACCATGGCTCGGGAAGGGGCTGTCCCCACAGCACAAGGGACAGGACCCAGCACATTTTCCCATGCTCACAAGAAGCCACGAAACACCCACGAACACCCCAGTTCTGCTCCTTCTGTTTCCCGTTAAGATTATTTATTGGTAATTTTTAAGACCACTTACAGACTCTGTTCACGTGCCAGGACCCTACGCGGCTTTTTCCCAGGGCTTTTTTTTTTTTATTTAAAAAAAAAAGGGATTGTTTTAATCATTTTCTTTCCATTCCTTCCTTCCAGTCTCCTTTGGTTGCTAGCAGAGGATTTGCACATGGTGTAGCATCCATCCTCGTCTGCCGCCACCGCAGCCCGTCCTTCCTGCCCAGTGCTGCTGGGGCTGCAGCCTCACCCCCCCATCAGGACTGAGTGTCCCCAGAGGAGGGCCATGGGGGGACACGACCCCCAGAAGCTGCCAGCCAGCCTGGGATGTTCTGGAAAAGGGGCTCTGAGGGCTGGGGGGCTGCCTTGGGGAGCAGAAGGCAGCTCACTCGCAGATGCCTGGGAGCTGACATCGTCTTTGGCAGCACAGTCAGCGAGCAAATGCACCCGCATCAATCACCCCACGCCTGTCTGCCATGTTTGGGGAGCAGAATCTGACCCAACACTGGATCAGGAGGCAAAAAGCAGCTTTGGGTTATTAAACAAGACCAGGGCAGTGCCTTGACCCAGTGCAGTCTGGGAAAGGCTGGATCTTGGGGGGAAATCAGATGGAAAGCAATGGTGGCCTTCCTCGTAGGGCTGGGGCTGGTGCCAGGGGCTGCATTGCTCCCACCAAGTGCTGCCCTGGCTGGAAACGTTGGCTCCTTTGGGAATGAGGGGAGCAAAGGACTGCTGCATGGCTGGAAGCGAGAGGCAGAGATGCCCCTGTCCCTGCTAGCTTGCCTTGCCCAGGTTTCGCTGGCCAACACCCCTGCCCAGCCCTGGAGTATCACAGATATTGATGCCCATGCCCCACATGGCAGCATTGCCCATGCCACTGCCCACCCAGCCCTTCCTGCCACCTAAATCTGGCATCTTCAGGTGAGCAGACCCCCTTCACCCTGCCCCACTCCCCCAACTGCAGCTGAGCCCCCTTGTTGCCCCTCTCCCGCTTTGATCTCCCGCGGAGCCGGGGCCAGGATCGCCGCCGGGGCCGGGGGCCGCCCCGGGTGTCAGACTGGTTCAGCCACACATTTCTGGCTAATGAGAAATTTCCTCTCCCCGGCGCTCGCCAGGTTTTTTTTAGCTCCGGTATCGCTACCCCACCTCTGCCTCGGCCACGGCAGGCTGAGTCACGGGGGGGCCCGGGCCACCTCCCGCACGCTGGCTTCGCCCACCGGCACGGTGCTTGCCAGGCCCTAGCAGCACCCCCTCCCCATGCCTTCCCCTGAGGATGGCATGACCGGGAGCCTGGCAAACCCAAAACTCCGATGACCCATCCTGTTGCAAGAGCCAAACACTCCAGAGTGATGCCCTGAACGCGGGCGCTGCTCTGAAGCCGGGGTGGACGGGCTGAGCCGGGGGGGGAGTTCGGCTGGCACACCCTGCTGTGCCCCACCGTCCCAGCTGCCCTGGTCCGTGCTCGGGGGAACCACAGCTCGGGGCAGCCGGGGAAGTTCAAAGGGAAGAGGAAAAGCAGCGGTCCCCGCTGTGTGTGAGGGTTTGGGCTTGGATCCCCACTCCCCATGTCGCAGCCTGAAGTCATTTCGTGCCATTAACGGGTTTTCTCGCTCTGAACTCGCTAATGAGCCTGCCTGGGAAGCAGCAGGGACCGAGGGCCTCCAAACTGGGGCAGTGGAGGAAGCGAGTGGCTCCTAGCAGAGCATATTGGGGGAAGAGGCAACTGTCATCCACCCTTAACTCCTCGCATTGAGTTCTGCCTGCTCTTGGTGCTCCCCAGCCAGCCCCACTGACCCCCAGCACATCCCTGCCACCCTAGCAGCCCCACACTGGTGCCTGGAAAGAAGGGTGTCTCATGTAAGGTGGTGACTTTACAGGGTGGCTCAACTTCTGCCACCTCCCTGGTGCAGTTTCCCCCCATCCTGCTGTCCCCATCGTCACCCAGGCGGGGAACCAGGACTGCACCCCAGGAGGATGAAGCTGAAACCATGACCCATCCCCAGGGTGGTGAGTCAGGCTGTGCCAGGTGACTTCTGCTGGAAAGCACCTTCCAGCACCATCCCCATTCCTGTTCCTGTCCCTATCCCATTCCTGTCCCATGCCTGACCCCATCCCCAACCCACAATGGCACAGAAGGACCCCACAGGAGGCACTGATAGAGAGGAGGGAGGCAAAAAGCACCATGGAGGCTGTGGATGTTTCTGTCCACAGCCCAGCATGCAGGAAGCGGAGCAGGAGGATGAGCCAAGCCTGGGGAGGGAACACTGGAGCAGGAGTGCTGAGGTGTGAGCCAGCATCATCAGACCTGGGCAAACAAACCTGCAGGGCTGCAGGGATGGGGGGAGCCGGGCACAGGGATGGGGAGGGCCCGTCCCGTGACCCCCTCAGCTCTGGGGCTCATGGGGTCAAGGACCCGGGTGACAGAGCTGTGGCACAGCACATCTGGGGGCTGGTGTGAGGCAGGAGCCGACCCTGACAGTGCGATGGCAGCCATGCTGTGGTCCCAGCCATTGTCCTGTTGCCCCTTGGGCCCAGGTGGCAGGCAGGAGACAGGGTGTGCTGGCACCAGGGGTGTGGGCTCCCGTTCACACGCTCCCGGCGGGTGGGCAGTGGGTGATGGACGAGGCACGTCCCGGCCTCCGCACCGAGATAATCCTGTCCCTGCCGGCCCACGGTCGGCATTTATCTCGCGCCAGGGCTGACGTCACCCTCCAAGACCCCAGCCAAGGAGGCCTCACTGCTCTTCCTGGCTTTTCCCAGGGACAAGGGGCTTTGGGCCCCTCGCCCCGGGCTGTGAGCAGGTGGATTTATGACCACAGCCATGCTCCGGCATCCAGGGCACATGAGAGGCAACGAGACCTTTATAGCTTTAATACACCTTTCTGACAGTGAAGTTTAAATGGCCTCGTAAACCCCCTTGTCACCCACCCCCAGCAGAAGGCAGCAGTTTATTAGGGCTGTAATTCTTCTCCTGGCATTCCATCAGTGTCCTTTTAATCTGCACTTGGGGGTTTTTTATTTCTGCTTAATACCAGCAGCTGTAAATGCTGTTAGGGATCGTCTTGTGCAGGGACCCTCCGGGGGGAGACTGGGCACCAGGGCACGGATGTGATGGAGCAGGGGGAGCTGGAGACTGAGACAGCCCAGTTCCGGATGAGGGGTCAAAGTCGTGAAGAGGAGCCAAATTTTGCTGCTCCAAGCACATGCCTCCTCTGCAAAGCAGGCCCAGGCAGGACTGCATCCATGATGCAAGGAAAGCCTTTCCAGGGAACCTTGGGATTTCAGCAGCAAGCTGGCCGGGAGCTAATCCTTTGTGCCAGGCTTTCCATTTTCATCTCATTAACTCCCGCTCTCTGTGCCGCTGCCCTCTCGGTTTTTCTGGCGGGGAGATAAGTCTCCGTGCTCGGTGCGGTGAATCCTCCGCGCCTGCTCGCCCAACGCTCCCGGTCGCGCTGACGCTGGCAGGCAGCTTCCATCCAATTACAGCGGGGTGAAGCTCATTTTAATTGCATAGAGCAACTGGGATTACGCAGACTTTATCTCCTAATTCCCTCTTTATCTCTTAACTTCACACTCACTGCTTGCATTGAAGGCAGGACAGCTTGTGCCGGGGTTTGTGATTTCTGAAGTACTCTTTCCCCCTGCACCAACCCCTTGCCCACATGGGGTTGGCCCCAAAATGTCCCTAAATGCTGATGCTGGGGAAACCTCTGTGTCCCTTGAAGCCACAGCCTCCAGATATCCCCGCAGCACTTGGGGGATCAAGCCCACCTGCCGGGGGATGGCCCCCATTACAGCAGCTGTTGGGGAGGAGGGCTCGTCCTCGAGCTGGTGTCACACGTCACCTGGAGGCAGGGACTCTCCAGGAGCGGCCGGGATGGGCACAGCATGAGTAAAGGGCTTCTCCTCTTTACAGCCCATGATAGAAGGTGCCCAGCACCACTGCTGAGGCTGCTGCAGGGCTCAGGGGGTCCCTGTGAGGGAGGGACAGGGTGCTTGCCACTAAAAATGCACACTGAGGACAGCAAGCATCTCAGCCAGCTCCTTGGGGACTCTTGAGGACCCTTTATCTGCTCTGTGCACTTAACCAGGATGAAAGCTGCTGCAGGGCTCTGGGGGCTTGTCAGTGGAGTCAAAAGGTGTTTTTTAATCTCTCCAGGTATGAATAGCACCCACGGGTGCCTGACTCCCCCTACAAAGGGCAGCCCCCACCGTTCCTCTCTGCAGCAGGAGCAGACACAACCATGGTACTCTGCTCTTCCCACCTCTATTTATTCACCCCCTGACACATCCCTGGGTATCCCCCAGCCACTCTGGCTTGGGCATCCAGCAACACCCTCTTGGTGTGAGGACATGTCCACCCCGACCCAGAGCGAGCTCTTGAGATAGCGAGATAGCCAGAGGCTGCCCTGGATGGGCACTTGGCAGGGCTGGCCCCGATAACAAGCCAGCAGCTGGTCCCCTCTCCCTGCAACATTTCCCTGTTGGTTTGATGTCCCTTGGCTTCACAGAGCACCAGATGCCAGGCTCACCCTGCTGCAGGTGGGGAAACTGAGGCAGCAGGGCAGGGGTCAGGTGCCTGGCTTAGCAAGCTCTGCATCAGCACAGCCGGGTGTTAATTAGATACCATTAGCACACGCTAATTAATGTAATTCCAATGACCCACAATTCTGGAGCGTGAGAGCTGCTCCTCACCCCGTGCCATTGCCGTGCACAGCTGTGCCCCTGCCATGGCTGGTGGCAGCAGGAGGGGGACCAGCCGGGCAGCCACCGATGCCAGTGCCAGTGTCACGCTACCGACGCCCTCCCAGGGCTCCTTCCTGCAGGCTGGCACGCTCCTGCCCTCCCCTCCCCAGGCACTGCCAACACAAACCAGAGCCAGCAGATCAGGCATTTCGGGTGCTGGCAGAGCCACACTAAACCTGTCAGTTTTGACTGCAGGAGTGCCCCAAATAACCACCTCCTTGGCATCCTGTTGGCTGCCCCCCCCCATGGATGGGGGGCCGAGCATACTGGGGGGCAGGGGCTTTGGCGCGGGGGCTGTGGCAGCGAAAGGGTGACTCTTAATCCGGCGGCAGCTGCGGGGCCCAGGCTTGCTTGTTCAAGGGATATGGCAGCTCGGTCAACAATCCCTGGCCCGTTTCGGGGGGGATTAGCAGCCCCCCGGGGAGGGAAGGGGCCCACATGAATATTGGGCGGGTGGGAACACAGCCCAGTGGAAACAAAGCCAGACAAGAAGGCAGCGGGGAGCAGGCACCCGCCATCCCAAGGCGTCCCCAAGGTGGGGGACAGGGGCTTGGGGACTGTCCCTGTCCCCATCCTACTTTCACACTGCAGAGTGCTGACAGGAGGGAGCTCTGGTTATCATCCCACGCCACCCCAGCATGATAACCCCGTGCCAGCATCCAGCCACCCCCTTGACCCCTCGTCCATCCTCATGTCCCACCATCCCAAGCCCCAGAGGGAGGTGGCATGGGAAGTGCCCAAACGCTGGCACTTGGGAGCTCCTGGCAAACAAGGGCAAGTGTGTAAACCAGTCCTTGTTTGCCAGGGGTTGGCCAGCAGGGGATAATCCAGGCTGGAGGAGGCCATGGGGTATAAGGTCAGCCAGGAGGGGAGCTGGGCTGTCTAGGGACCCCTAGGGGTGGTGGGAACCTCCCACACACCCAGGCGCAGTCTCAGCCCACTAAAACACCTGTGGATTCAAACTGGGAGGCTCCAGCTCCTGCCCAAGCAGCAGGTAGGACCCATGAGAGGGGAGGAGGACAATTTGCCTTGGTGACATCCAACCCTGTGTTTCCCACATGCTCAGCACCCCTCCATTCCCTCTGCGTCCTGCTGGTGTGGGGACTCTTTGCCCAGTGTTTGGGCTTACTCATCTGCAAGGTTTCTGGGAGCAGCCCTGTGGCCCTCAGCATTTGCTGAGGCGAGCCCAGGACCGTGTCTGCCCTGGGCTTACCTCCCTGGGGAGCAGAAGCCCTCTCCAGGGCAGCTCCCTTGGGGACTGAGAGGGTTCCCAGCGTGAGTGCAGGTCCCTTGGGGCCACAAAGGCAGGTGAGACTGGGGCGTGCACCCAGGGAGAGGTCTCCTGGATGGTGGTACTTGGGGAATAAGCCCCCACCCACGGGGATGTGTGCTGGGTGCATATCTGGGTACAGGTACACGTGTAGCTGGGTGCTCCCTGGGGGCCCCTCACCCCGTTCCCCACGGGTGCTGAGCAGGGGCCGCTTTTCTGCTCCGTTAGGCACGGCTGTGCCGGCACATAATGACATGGTAATTGTGAGCAGAGGCCCGGCCACACGCACTGCCCGGCTCGCTGGCCAGCCCTCCCAAACCTGGGGTAGCCGCTGCCCGGGGGGTCCCACTTTCTGTCCCCTCATCTGCCTATGGGACCCCATGTCCAGCTCCGTCCGGGACTTGCCCCGGTGGCAATGCGGGGGGGAATCCCCCCCTGCAGGCTGCGGTCACCTCCTCGCCTGGGAGCTGGGAAACCTGTTCTTCCCCGTGGTGTTTACACGGGTAAGAGGGGTCCTCTGCCGCTGCACATCGCATTTTCTGCTTGGTCACTTCCATCTGTGTCCCCGCATAATGATTTTTTCTGCTACATTAATTTAACACACTGCGGCGAGCCGAGGCGCTGGGACCCCGGGCTGCTTAATTGTGTCAAAGGAAAGGCTCCTGCTCCCGCTTTCATTGGCAGCCAGGGNCGGGAGGGAGGCAGCAGGGGAAGGGTGTAGGCTGTCAGAGGGGTTGGCGTGAGCCCCCCAGTCTTGGGGCAGGCAGTCTGTTGGGGGCTCTGAGGTGAGGGCGAGGGGTCCTGGGGACCGTAAACTTCCAAAGAACCTGGTTCCATGGGGTATCTCACATCATCCCTTCAGATGCTGCGGCAGGATGGCAGCGGCACATCCTGGTGCCCAGTGCTCTGCTTGGGGCCGGCAGTCCCCGCCCGGGGCCGGCGGGAGCCAGAGGGTTAAGTGCTGTTTGTGTTGGCTGAATGAGGCGGGAGCCGAACAAGCCCCCACAAATGGAGGTGAAGGGCTGCCCAGACGGGATGTGACAACCCGATTTCAGGGCTGTCAGCCCCAGCATGGTGGGCATTGAGCGGGGACATTCCTCCCCGGCACTCCCTGCTCCCCTGGCTCCGACAAAGGCAACGGGCAGCCCCTGCCCACCTCGCCCCACCATCTGGGGTGCCACGGGGTATCCGTGGGGCACTGCGGAGCTCGAGGAGCCCCTAGCCAGAGGGGGATGCTGGGAGCCCCCCTCGCCCTCCCCGCTGGCGGCCCCGCCATAAGTGGCCTTTGGTATTTGCAAACATTGTGGCGAGGGGCTGGGAAGGTCTCGGCCCACCCCAGCGGGCGCCTTTGTGCTGTGCGGACCCCCGGGGGCTCATTTCCATCCCGCCCGGGCGCTCGCCTCGCTCCTTTCAGTGCCGACAGGCCTCGCTCCCCGCTCCACCAGCGTGCCCGAGCCTGCAGCTGCGGTGCCGAGCGCACAGCTGTGCCCCAGCCCGGCGCTGTCCCCATCCCGGGGGTCCGTGCCCCCATCCCGGTGTGCTGAGCTGTTGTGTGCGCCACTGCCCCACGCGGTAGCTGCTGAGCTGCTCTGTCCTTGTCCCGCTGAGGGTCTGCGCACATCTGCACAGGGGTGTGTCCCCCGTGCCCGGGCTGCCACCATCAGGGGTGTGTGCGCGCTTCCCACCCGCCCGGCCGCACCCACCGGTGCCCACCTGCCCACCCACGCCTGGCCAGCTGCAGCTATGCGCACCCACTGTGCCGTTTTCACACCCCCTACCCGCAGGGTCCCCCAAATCCCCCCACCCCAGCTGAGCAGGGTGCCCGCGGCAGGCAGGCAGCTCCGTCCAGCCCAGCACAGCCAGACCCCATGGCACAGGGATACCATGAGCAGCTCTGGGCTCCCCACAGCTCCCAGCCTCCTCCCGGCACACCCAGTTAAGGGGTCACCCCATCTCCACCACAGCCACATCCCCCACCAGACCCCAGGGACCCAGCCCAGTGCAGCTGGTTCGCCGGCAGTGCCCGTTTGCTGGAACCGGTGTTTTATGGCCCTACTCAACACCTGCGGATCAATGCCAATCCACATTTTATTTGGTTTTGGAGTCATAAAGGTGAATTGACCCAGCTGTGCCTCTGCAACTGCTCTCCCCTGCTGCCAGGTGCAGGGTGGAAGAGAAAGGCAGGGACAGGGGACCCCGGGACACAGTGCCCATCCCTCACCGTGCCGGGGAGTGCCCAAGGGAGAGGGGGTTGCTCTTTTCTCGTGCTTTTTGTGGCTAGAAAATCTCCTCAGGGGCCCCCGGCGGTGACCTCTTCCTGGGCGCAGCGCTAAGCCCTTTGTAATGGGATTTTGTGGCAGAACCGGCAAATTAGGGGCGAAGTGAATGTGTTAAGCTGCTGGTTTCTTTCTGGCGGTTCCCCCTCCCCAGCCCACGCCGGCCGGAGCTCGAACAAAGCCGACGAGCTCTGCTTTTATCCCGGGTCCTTAGAAGTCAGAGCTGTACAGGGCTGTGCTTCCCCCTCCGGAACAGCCAGGCTGGGACAGAGATGGGACAGGGACGGGCAGAGCTCGGCGCTCCGGCAAAGAAGCATGGGAGGAACATGCTGCAAGCGAGTTGTGCCAACACATTGGCTACAGGGATAAATTTAGGGAAGGGGGACAAAAGGACTCATCTCCAGGTCAGGGAGATATGGCACCAAGGGGTCCCTGTGGCGTGAGACCCCTCAGCATCCAAGACAGGGAACAGCAGTGGGAGGGCAGCTAGGGTGGGGAAGTGTATGGGTCTGGCCCAGCATGAAGTCGGTCCCTGGGCCATGCTGGGGTTCTGCAGCCGTAGGACCCTCCTCTGCTTCAAAGTTAATGTTGTTACAGCGCAAAGGCTTCATTAACACTGACAAATACAAGCCATAAATACTTGTTAAAATCCCACATCACTGATGGGATTGGCAGCCGGTGTGTCCCCTTTCATTTCTTGTCCCCCAATTATCTGGGGTCCCTTTGCCATCCCTGGAGAGGGCAGGGAGTTCTGGCTGCCCCTCGAAAGTGAAGAATGGGCAGCCCCCAGCCTGGGGCATCTCCCCCAGGCACAGCCATTCCCACCAGGAGCTCTCCTTTCCAGGGTGCCCCACCATCCCTTCCACTAAGGGTGAGGGCTGATCCCCTGGGACCTGCCCCACTGCCTTGGGTGTCTCTCGGCACCCTCAGGCAGGAACAAAGTACCGTGGGGCTGGGTGGGAAGGATGTTGCTTTGGCACCCCAAAAGCCCACAAATGCCGGCAGGGGACAGTGTGCTGCCCCCAGGGCCCCCATAAGGGCCTGATTTATTGCTGTCTCCTGAAGGATGCCATTAAGACAGCGTCCGGAGCTGGGAGCACAGCTGCCGGAGCAGATCAGCGCCTGATTAATGTTGGGCAACTTGTTATATTGTCAGATAATTATCCCCAAACTGTATGACTTTTCTGCTAAGTGGCAGCGCTTAATTGCGTTTTTAATTACACTGCCATCACCGCAACCCCTCTATGAGATGCAGGGATGCTGGGAGCCAGGCAGGAGCAGGGTAGGGGACCTGGGACCCTTTGCAGAGGGCATGGCAGGGGCATCCCGCTCCCACAGAAGCCTCCTGGTGTGGGGCACACAGCTGTTGCATCCCCAGGCCGTGTGCTCCAGGCAGCGAGGTTTTGGAGTGATCCTTCTTGGCGCTCCCCAAGGTGGGGGGCACACGGGGTGCAGAAAAATGGGGAGTAAGGCAGGGTGCCCCCCTTGCCCTCCATGAGCTTTGAGGGCTCCCCATCCCCTACAGCCCCCCCGTCCCCATGCTGCTGGGGGCAGCTCGGGGTCTGGCTTCCCCTCGCAGGCAGGGACGGGTCAGGGGTCAATACATTTAAAATTCCTCCTCGATCTCAAACTCCGGAGAGCGGCCAGCGGGCAGCAGCCACAGGAGGAGCACCCGCTGCACCCGGGCAGGCACAACACGTGCGGGCAGAAGCAGGCGGCTGTGTCTGTGCGTGTGAGCTCGTGTGTGCTCATGTTAGCACGTTTTTGGGGGGGTGCACATGCACAGGGACCACCTGTGTGCGGGCATGGGTGTGGCTGTACAGCGTCTGCATGTGGATTTGGGGGTGCGCACACACGTGCACGAGTGAGTGCCCTGTGTGCGCGCCCACACATCTGCTGATGTGCACATCTGGATGTGCCGGTGTGCGGGTACCGGTGTGCGTGTGCTGCTGTGTGCACACGTGGAGGTCTGTGCACACCCGTCAGCCTGTCCGTGGGTGTCTGGGGGAGGAGGAGGTGCCTGTGTCTGTCTGTGCGTGGGACATCAGTGCTGCGTGCAGTCGTGTGTGTGAGTATCTGCGTGTGCAAAGGTGCACCTGTGGCTGCATACCTGAGTGTGCAACACCCCTGTGCCCCCACCCAGCCGGCTCTGCTGGCACCCCTGTGCCCCCACCCAGCCTATCCAGTGGTCCTGGCTCTGTCCCCCACCGCAGCCATGCCGGACCTCCCAAGGAGACTCCCCAGCTGACCCCGTGGGGGCAGCAGGGACAGGACCCTCGGGGCTTCAGGTGCAGGAGGCACCTGCAGGTCACAGCAACTCCTCTCCCTCGCCCATCCCTCCCTGGGACAGTGATGCTCCCAGTGCTGCAAGGGGCGCAGCCTGGGACCCCCAGAACTGCTGGAGTGCCAGAACCCTCTGCTGTGTCCCCGAGGGCCGGGGGCTGGCTGGGGCTGTTCCTGCTGGGGTACAAGGTGCTGCTGCTGGGCAGCCCCCACACCACATCCCTCCTCACCAGCCGGACGCTGGGCAGTGCCGGGAGGAAATCCAGGCGTTATCAGGCAGCCGGCTGCAGCCCTTGCTGTGGCCTCTGGCCTGAAATTTCCTGGCATGGCCATCACAACAGCATTTATCCCAGGCTGTGCCTTCCTCACCAAGGTGGGGCCCAGCCAAGCTTCCCCTTGACATCTTGGGGGTGAGGGGATGAGGTGGATCAGGCCCCCCAGATCCCTGTCATCCCAGTGAAGAGGAAGAAACATGGATTTTGATGGGGAAGGAACCAGTCCTGAGCCCTGCCTTGATGCTCCTCTGTGCCCCTCACTTGCACAGGGTACACAGACTGGGGCGAGAATCAGGCTTGGGGGGGTAATAAGCCCCCTGAAAGGCATCCTGGCCCCAGCAGCCCCCCTGCAAGCCCCTCTTATCTTCATGGCAGCCGGATGGGGTCTCACCAGAGAGAGGCTGAAATTTCCAGGAAAAAATGTAAATAAAGGTCCCTGTCCCGCCTGTCCCCCTTATCTCAGGAATCCGGAGCGCGCCGGGCCCTTCTCCTAGCCATATTTCATCCCAGCCATCCCTGCTGGCCACGAACCAAAGCAGCAATGATGGGGATGTGTAAGAGACTTAAAGATCACAATTGCCTTAAACACTGTCAAGGCTGCAGAATGGAGGGAGGCTGTGTCTCAGGGCCCGCCAGGACCACGGAAGCCACAAAACACACCGGGCTGGGGTCACTTTCCCACCCCACATGGCTGGGGGTTCATAGGACGGTCAGGGAGGTTTGGTACTTCAGACCTCAACACATACTGCCCAGGCATGAGGGTTCCAGGATGGGAAAGCTTTTGGGTCCCCACTGCCCACCTGGTGCCCCCAAGCAGCAGGGTCAGGCCTCGGCTGCTTCCCCTCCCTGCTCCCAGATCAGCTGCTAATGATGTCTCCTGACCCTGCTCGAAAAAACCGTAAATTATTCAGCTTCTCATCAGGGCAATTAAATTAGCTCATCATTGCAGGCCATGAATATTTCAGGGAGGCAGGGGCTGGGGAGCTGGGGGCAGCCAGGGGTGACAGGGCTGGGGCTGAGCCCCATTCCTTGGCCAGGAGGTGCAATGAGTGTGTCCATTCTCATACCACAGAGGACAGAGAGGGCGGGGAGTAGGGGTTGGGGGTCTCCGGGCAGGGGGCTTGGAGTCTGGTGCCCAGATGTCTGGGTCCCAGGCAGGCAGTCTGTCCTGCTGCCCTGTCTGTCTGGGTTACTTTCCCTGCTGCTGACAGAGGCCAGGTGCCAGCAGCCAACCCCTGCCCCACTCCCAGAGCGCCTCCTGCACCCCACATTGCCCCCCTTTTTCGGCAGGACACCTGGGGGCTGGTGGCACTGCAAGGGGCTGCCTCCACCCCAGAGATCCCAAATCCCCCCTGCCTTCCCCTTGCCCCAGGCTGTGCCAACTCCTGCCCACCACCCTCCCCAGAGCCTGCGGGTTCTCCGTCAGGATTTCTCTTTCCTTTCTTCCTCGCACTGAACAATTAATAATTTATCCCATAATAAAAGAGGAAACAGTTAATGAGATGAAAACAAGCCAGAAACATCTGCTGGGGCTGCTTTCATCGCCTCCCCGGGCCGCCTGCACAGGAAGCGGGGGCGGGAGGGGGACGGGGATGCCGGGGGGGCCACGGCAGCAGGAGGCTGTCCCCGCACCCAGCCTTCCTTGCCACGGCCCCCTCCTCCTCGGGGACCCCCAGGCCAGGCACTCTCTCCCCACTGCACCATCAAAACCCAGCTGAGAGCTGCCAGGCTCAGGTCACAAATAGCACTGGGGGTCCTCCCATGGGGGTGTCACCCTAAAAAGGGCAGCGAAGCCCAGGTCTGATGCTGCCCAGTGACACAGAGATGTGCCTGGCTGCTGAAGGGGACCGGGTTGTCCCCTCCGTTCCCTCTGTCCCCAGCCCCTGTGCCCAGATGTTGTTCATTACTGGTGATTTGATCTCCAGTGAGTGGGGCTGCCCCCAGGACCTGATACTATCGGGGTAGCAATGCAACCCCAAACCCTCCTGGGGTGGCAGGGGGAACACATGGGGATGGGGCAGGGCACCCTGCCAGCAAAGGGGACTGCAGGACTGACCCCGTGACTCAGTGCTTTGCTGAGATTTATGGAGTCCAAGGAGGAAGCTTATTTTGGGACTGCTTATTTCGGAACTGTGGCTTCATGGCATGTGAGGAGAGGTGTGAGGGGACATGGCTGGGATGCAGTGGGAATGCAGGGTGCTGGGGAAAGGGAGGGCAGGGAGAGGGGGCACTGAGAGCAGGAAGGGGACAGGCAGGGAAAGGGAAGGGGAAGGCAGCAATGCCCGGAGGCTGCTGATGTGTAGCCAAGACCCAGACTGGAAGAAAGAGCCAGCTCCGACCAGCCCCACCATCACCTTGGTCATGGGAGGGGACTGTGAGGACCCCATGGAGGCACCCCGGGCTGCAGGGATGGGGCTGGGGTGTGGGTTTGGGCAGGGGCAGTGGAGCTTGGGCAGGATGCTGCTGCCCGCCTCTGTTTCCAATTTAGCTGATCCTCGCCCCGATCCCTGCAGCTCCCTAATCTGTTTGTCTTCCAAAGCCGTTAAGTTAATTCCGAGCCCAGCAAAATCCCACGGCTTTCATCCCAGCCCACCCTCCAGCTCGGTGGGTCTGGCCAGGGCATGGCAGGCAGCTGCCAGACACTGCCAGTGTCCGGCACGGAGCCCCTTCCACCATGAAGGAGCAGGAACTCGCTCCTGCAGGCTCCCAGACCAGGCTCCAGCAGCCCCCAGGACCCTCCTGGGGCCGGGTGCCGCTAAGGGCCATCATGGGGACAGGAGGGTGTGATGACAGCTGGGGAGATGGCCTGTCCCTCTGCCAGCCCGGACAGGCACCCGGCCCCACTCTGAGAGGTGCCGCGGAAAAACTGACATCAGCATCAGCCCGGAGGAATTCGGCCTCCCTGGCCCATCCCAGCTGGGACAGGGACGGAGACAGGGGCCCTGCCATGCACCACAGCAGACTAGAGCACGGTGAATTAGGAGCGGGGGTGGTATAAGCCCCCTTCTTTGCTGTACCCCTTCCCGGGGGCCAGGAGCAGCCAGAGGGTCTGTGAGTATCCCCAGGGTACTGTCACTGGCTCTGCTTTCTGTAAGCACAGCCCCCTTCGAGCTCTGACTGCAGAGAACAGCCAGCTCATGACACTGGTGACACCCCCTGTGCCAGTCAGGGGCAGTGGTTGGGGTTGAATTCCTCAGAAGCCTTTCATTTCGCTCAGGACCTCAGCGAGGAGAAAGAAAGTTCTAATCTCTTCCCAGGTGCCTTGGGGCTTCTGGTATGGTTGTGGCCTGGTCACCCCTTGGTCCCTTCTGTCCCCCACCCCACAGGATGTGCCTGATGGCGATGAGGAAGTTGTGGAGAGATGGTGACACCCCCAGTTGTCTCCATGCTGGAGACCCCGACATCCTGCTCCCCTCCCCCAGTCACGCTCCATCATCTCCTCATTCCCAGCCCGGGTAATTGGTGGCCTGGTGACAGACGGGCTCATTAACAGCTTAATTTCGGCTTCATCTCTTCCTGCCCGACCCCCAGCCCAGGTGGGGACCGGCCCAGCAGGGTGCAGGGACGGGCACCCGGAGGCCACATCGCTGCAGCCCATGGGGGCACCCGCGGGGCTGGCGGGAGAGCACGGGGAGTGCACAACGCGGGCTGGCAGCACTGCCCTGGGCAGCCCTCATGGCCTTGGCTCCCCGGCATCGGGGTGCATGGGGGGACCCCCATTCCTGGGCAAGGGGACAGTGCCAGCCTGCTCCTTGCCGCACTGGGATGGGCAGGGGTGCCACCATGGCAGGTGCCAGCAGGTGCCAGCCGTTGCCCACCTTCCCGGCCTCACCCTGCCCTTGTTTGCTTCCGTAACGGTGGCGGCCTTTCGGCTCCTTTGTGCCGGCGGATAACAGGGATCGCCGCCGCCTCTGAAGTGCCGGCCACCAGCCCCACACCCCAAGCTGGGCAGCAGGATATGGGCGTGTGAGCAAGGGGTCCAGGCCGGGGCACGGGCAGGAGTGCAGGCAGGCTTGCCAGCAGCAGGTATGGGCATGGGGTGCAGGCAGGAGTCCCGACCCTGCTGCTCTTCTGCTTTGCCTTCGAGTCCATATTGCAGCCCAGGAGCCCGTCACCAGAGCAGTGCCCAAAACCCTGTCCCTGTCCCCCTCCCAGCAAAAGCAGCTGGCGGCAGCCCACGACACTGATGTGGGGCCCCCAAAGGCCGCCCCACCGGATGGAGGCCTGGCTGCCTTTCAAAGGCGCTTGTGTTGTATAATTTATCGGCAGGAGATAACAGACAAGCGGCTAACGAAGGAGGGGGGCTGTACCCGTGCTCTGGGGAGCCTGGCACCACGGGCACTGGTGCTGCCAGGATCCATCACACTGGGGGCACGGACACCTTCCTGGCCGAGGTGTAGGTCCCATTTTGGTTTGGGGGTGCCCCAAGCAGGGGCAGAGATGGTCCCACTCTGTGCCCTGCTTTGGAGCTGCTGCCTGCCGTGCGCAGAGACCCCGGGGGCTCCTTCACGACTAAGGGGAGCCTGGGTCCAGTATTTGAGGGGCTCATCATCCCCAGCATGGGAGAAGGGCAGCAGGCATGGAGGGCCACGGGGTAGGGAAGGGCTGGTCCCACGGGCACATGGGCAGCACCTGGCGCCGGATCTGAGGAGAGTTTGTTTAATCCCAGATAAGGAGGCGACGCCAGGCACCTGGCTGGCAAACGGGCGCTCCCTGGGCAACGGCAGTGAAGGCAGGGCCGACCCCCCCAGCCCCCACCAGCACCTGTGCCAGGACCGTCTGTTCAGCTCTGGCTGCACAGCGCTGGCGTTGGCCGGGTGTTAGTCCCTCTGGCCACCCACACTCCTGTGGCACAGCATGGCATGGCATGGCCTGGCACATGGCACAGGGTCAGCGAAGCAGCCGGCATACGGCACAGCCAGGGCAGATGGGCATGGAGTGCAGGGAAAAGCAGGGTGCCCCATCCTCTGCCAGCCCGGGCCAGATTTACACCAGGGCCAGCAACCCCCCGGCCAATCCTGCCCCAAGGGTTGCATGGGCATGGGGCCAAGGAGGGGGCTTAGGGACAAGGATGGGTCTTGGCACTGTGGTCCTGCTACGCAGCCAGTGCCCAGGAGGTTCAGAGCTGTTCCAGTCTCCTGCTGCCACCCTGATCCTGTGGCATCTGCGGGGCATCTGGAAATCCACCCCCCTCTTCCCCATCTGGCCCTGCAGGTGGCTGCGTGCCCATGACCCTGCCCAGGGTCGGGGGGCCCAGGTGTGCCCTGTCCCGCAAGGGCAGGGAGGCAGACGGCAGTGCCGGCTGGCAGGGTCGCTGGGCAGCAGCACCCCTGGGGGCTGCCTCGCCGGCTGGTGAGCACAGTCCCAGCTGCCTGCTGGCCTGTACTGAGTGTGCCAGGTCTCAGCAGGGGCAGACAGGGACAGCCAGGTGGGATTAGCCCTTTGTGTCACCCCGCAGTGGCCCTGAGAGCATCCAAGCAGGAGGCACAGCTGTGCCACGGCCCTCCAGCCTGAATCACACCAGGATCCCAATGGATACCCCTGAGTACAGGGAGGCTGGCACATGGACCCCTCCCTGAAAAACAGCCCTGGCCCCCACGCCACCCTGCTCTGGCCAGCTGGTCCCCGCCAGGCAGGTCACGTCCCTCCAGGACAGCACCCTGAGGATTCTGGAAAGGGCAACTGGTCATACTAGTGAGCCTGGCTGTGGTCAGACTCCCTCCGTTCTGGCACACCCTGGGGGTGTCCTGCCATGTTCGGTGTGTTGCTGCCACCCCCTGGCAACCTGCACAGCCTCGGGTGTCCCCCACAGCCCCTCACGCGGGGGTCCCCAACAGCCCAGTCCTGCAGCCCAAATAAGCGGGCAGGGGCATGCGGGGTGCAGGATGCCAGGAGGGCACAGAAGCTTTTTGGAAGAGTTCACACCCCGCACCTTGCGCCACAGGGATGCCTGTCTATGGCCACATTCTGGCAGGGAGGAGGTTTCTGCCCCTCCCCGAGCCAGGGTGCACAGAGTGGGGAGGGGGCTGCGGGGCTTGGGGGCGTCACCCGCCCAGGCGATGATTAGAAGGAGCCGAGGTTCCGTCCCAGCGCATTAAGACTGTCCCTGCTGAGCGCCACCGCCGCGGGGTGACCCCGCCGTGAACCGCCCACGCCCCCCCGATGGGCCACCAGCTCCCTCGCACCAGCACCCCCCTTCACGCCAATGTCCCCGCTGCGTGTCACCACACTGCCCCGTTCCGCTGCCTGCGCCTCAGGCATGCGTGAGGATGCGCTGGCACCGTGTCACGGAGGGGACATGCCATGGAGAGGTCACACCTGTGTGGGTCTGGGTACCACGGGCACCTTGTGACAGGCCTGCCGGTGCGGATGCTGGGGCACCTCGGCTCTGGGTACCACCCCAGACCACGACCGGGAGAGGTCTGGCTCCCGGGGACAGCACGGGCTATGTCCCCACACAGCCACCTCGTTGCATAAGGGCCTCAGGATGGACGTAAGGCGTAAGGGCCATGCACGTGGAGCCGTATCCCACAGATGTCCCCGCTCACGACCTTGTGGTCCCTAGGGAGATGATGGCATGTGGCACACACACAACGCCGTGCCACTCGCCGCCCCCAGTCCCCGTCATACCAGGACACCTGCCCGCTCCACCAGCCCTCTCTGTGCCACGTCTGGGCAGGCACACGCTGCCCAAAGGAGGTGCAGGGTCCCCACTGCCAAGTCTCTCGTGAGGCAGGGAAGAATCGGCTCAGGCAGGCTGGTGGTGGCATTCGGGGAATGGCGGGGACAGGGCTGAACTCTTGAACCCGCACCGGCAGCTCCCGACCGAATGCCAGGCATGGAGCACCCCGCGGTGCCCAACGTGCGAGGCCGTGCCAGGCCCCCCTGCTCCCCTCACGGTTCATCGGCAGGGCACGGGGGACGGTGTCACACGTCCCTCCCCGCCATGGCTGGCGTGCGAGGAGGAAGAAGCCGGTGGGGGCTGCAGCCCCGTGGCCCAGCGCTGGCTGAGTCCGCGCAGCTCATCACACCGATGTGCAGCCGCGATCGGGGGCGAGGGTGAAGCCCCTCTGCCCCACGCGGCGAGGGTGGGATGCGGGCCGCGAGAGCCCCGCGGGACATGCCGGAACCCCCCGGGACATCC
>VWZW01006111.1:28207-46811 GCA_013397115.1 Edolisoma coerulescens | reverse complement strand
GATGAAGGCAGCCGGGGAGGATGAGGGAAGAGGGGGGCTGAAGGAAGAGGAAGAGGGGGATGGAGGAAGAGGAGGGGGCGCAGAGAGGAGGAGGATGGACGGAGGAAGAGGAGGGGGCTGAGGAGGAGGGGAAGAAGGCCGGGCACCGCGGAGAGCGCCGTGCCAGTACCGCGGACAGCGCCGCCCCGCCCGGCCCCGGCCCCCGTGCACCCCCCGGGGGGGGACAAGGGCTGGGACCCTGCAGAAACAGGGCACCCTTCAGCCCCAGGCCTGCCTGCCCCCACCCTCCCCCGAGGGTCTGGTGGTGCGGGAGGGAGCACACAGCCTCTGGCACAGCCTCTCACCCCCAGGGAACTGGGCTGGGGACAGGTGGGTGCAGGCTTTGGCACATCGCGTCTGACAGCAACGTCCCCTGCAGGAGATCCGGGCCGGCGCCGATGGGTCAGCCTGTGTTCATTCTGAAACCTACTGATGGCAATTAATGCTGTGGTACCTTTTCCCTGGCACAGGAGGGCACTGCTGGGGTGCCACCCTCTCTCTCCCTTGGCAAGCAGGTTACCCAAACTGCTCAAAGGGCCTCCCTCCCTCCTTACTCACTCACTCATTCCCAGTCAGGGGGGGAGTTCCTGCCCAGTCCCTGGCCCCAGGCCTTTCCCTGCCAACTGCTTCCCAGCATTAGTGATGCCAGGCCTGCAGCCCAGACAGATCAGCCTCTAATCTGGGGAACAGCCTCCAGTTAATTATTCTGTACCCTCTGGGCCATGGCCAGGGTGACTCAGCAAGAGGCAGCCCAAGGCAGCAGAGACCGGCCTCCAGCCCCAAGGGGGACCAGCCTCTGTCACCAGCAGGGATACCCCACAGGGGAACCCCAGCAGGGGCCAGCTGTGCCCCATCTCCATTCCAACTGCAAGACAAGGCAGGAAGGGGCTGATAGAAAAATGCCCTCCCACATCGGAAGGCGTAGAGGGAACCTGGCACACATCGCCCATCTCCTGCCCCAAGGAGACCACGCAGGTTCTGCCACTCGTGCCTGTGGGAAAAGGAACATTTGGGGACATCAGGGCTCTGCTCCACAGCCAGGCTGCTGGCAGGGCTGTCGGTTCTACCACCAGAGACCCTGTGCCAGGCAGCGCCAGCGAGGGGAGTCCAGGGGGCCTGGCTCCAGGCACATTCAACCCCCGTGCCACCCTTCCAGCCCTGGAGTGGGGGTACCTACCTGCCTTGCGGTGACAGGGGAGGCTGGTCCTTGCCCATGCTCAAGGCTGGCACCCCACACCAGCCCAGGCACAAGGGACATGGGAGGGGGGGGCGGCAACAGCGGCACACGGGGCATTATTTAGCAATGTTCTTTTATTTCCAGTTTTAAGGTGAAAAGATGCCTTAATCTTCAATTAAATACTCCATAAAGAAAAAAAAAAAAGGCAAAAAAAAAAAATTATTTACAAATTCACGTGACCAGTAATTGAATCCTTGTTTTAATAATTACACATGCGGCTCGTCACATCCGGCGCTCTATAAATACAGGGGACGCGGATGAGGGGGCCGCCCTGTCGCTTGCCCAATTGTGGCCTTAAACGTTTGGAGGAGGATGGGAGCTTTTGGGGTGCTGGAGGGGACTTAGCCTGGCCCAGAGAGAAAGGGCCACCCCCCCTCCTCCCCGGCACCCTCCCCAGGTGTCAGAGCAGGAGCTGGGGGGGGAATGATTTATATTTAAAATTTAAAAACCATAGAGGGGAGGGGGTCCAGGCAGTGATGGAGGAATAGAGAGAGGACAGGGGAGGGGGAGAAATCACGCTCCTGTCCCCAAACCAAATTTAATAAGTTTATATATATATATAATCTCTCTATATTTCATCAAGAAGAGGGGAGGAGAAAGAGGAGGAGGGAGAGGAGGGGAGAGATATGTCCCCATCCCATCCCCCCCTCTCCATGACATGAATCCAGGGGTGCTCTGCCCCACTCCCAGAGACCCGGTGTGCCTGCGCTGGGAGGGGGGCGAGGAGGGCCCCAAGGGGACCCATGGCAGCCACCGCCTCAGTCAGCATCTGTTTATTATCATCATGACAAACTCATACAGGCCTTACAAACAGAACCAGGACAGAGGAAGAAGAGAGAGGAGAACTGAAAAAAAGAGAGAGGGGGGCTGCAAGGGGCACAGCCCTGGCATTAGCAAGTCCATGGGGGCCAGGGGTGGGAAGGGATGGAGTCACTCCCCAGGGTGCCCCACTCTCTCTCCCCCCTTCCTCCTCCTCCTCCTCCTCACAGCTGCTCAGTTGTTGTCCGACTCGTCCTCAGCTTCCCGGAGCCAGGTGAAAAAGGCTGTCACCGATTTGAGAGCCACCCCTTTGCCCTGCTGCTCGGCCGGGTCCTTGCTGGACTCCCACTTGTAGAAAGCCTCCTCCTTGATGACGTCCTCATCGTAGAGGGCATCAAAGAACATCCGCAGCAGGTCTGGCGTGGGGGGACAAAAGGGAACCTCTGCTAGTCCCCAGCCACCAGCCACCCTGCTGGGGTGGGGACACACTTGCCACCCCCTCCTCAACCCACCCGCACCCACGATACTCACTGGGAGGCTGGTCCAACTTCACCACCAAGGCTTGCAGGGCGTAGAGTGCCTGGAGCTCCTTCTGCTCATCCCGCAGGTACTTCTGGAGCAGCTTGGCTTGGTTGCGGATGACCATGGCGTCCACGCGGTACGGGTTCTCAACTGCAGGGGAGGGGGCGTGAGACGGGCAGCGTGGGCAGGGGAACCCCCACCACTCCCACCTCACCCCAGTACTCACAGACAATGGCCAAGTGGCACACAGACGTCATCAGGGCCCTGATAAACGTGTTGGACGAGACCTGCTGCTCGCTCAGGTTGGCCTGGAGGGGGGAGGGTAAAGGACTGTGAGGTGGAGAGGGAGCCAGAAGGGAGCCTCCAGACACCCAGGTGCTGTGCCCCCGCCCTCACCTCAATCCAGTCGTATATTCTTTGGTTGTTCGGGTTCTCCTTCAGCAGTTTGTCCATTTGCTTGCACAGCTCCTCTGAGGTCAGCTCCTTGCGGCTTGGCATGTCTGAGCTGTCCCCCATCGTGTACTCCAATTTCTGGGGAAGCAGGCAGACAGAGCTGTTAAAGGCAGCACAGGGGAGCACCAATCTCACACTGCCCAAGGTCCGCCCACAGCCCACCTCTGCCCCTCGCTGCCACCAAGCCCCTACCTGCTCTGTGACAAATTTGTTGACATCCTGGTCCTCAGGCAGGAATTCCTTCCAGCTCAGGCCTCCATCCCGCCACAGCTTTCCTGCGGTCTTCTGGCCCTGCAGGACAGACAGTTGGGATCAGCACACGCCATGCCCTCCATCTCCAGGGAGGAAGATACCGTGGCTTGACCATGCCAGCCCCGTGGCCCAGACACTGAAAGGGATGTCCCCCACCATCCTCTCTGGTGGCAGGGGGGTTCTCTCCCCACATGCCCACCTGGCCCCCAAGCAGGATGCCAGTCCTTGAGAGACAGCAGCCACACAAGCTCCATGCACTTACCATGCCCTTGCACAACAAGCCCAGCACCTCGACCAGCAGCGTGGTGGCCTTCCCAATGGGCACCAGGGGCTTCGTGATCTCCCTGTGGGGCACAAGAGACCTGGGTGAGCTACCTGCCCCCACGAGGCCCCCCATGCCAGCCCTGCTGAGGAGCACAGCCCTCACCTGAACAGCTCCTCCATGGGAATGCCTTCCTCTTGCAGGATGGGGGTGATGAGCTCAGCCAAGTACAGCCAGATGTGTGGGATGTCAATCTCCATGTCCTCTGCGATCTCCAAGATCTCCCGCAGCCTGAAGAGCAGAGGGAGCTGTTGGAATCCAGCAGTCCCCATGCATTTGGCTAGGAGGGACCTCAGGACATCTCAGCGCTGAGTCCTACTCAAGGCAGGGCTAAATTCAAAGCCAGGCTGCCCCAGCCCCTCACCCTTTGTAGTACTGCTCCTTGGAGAGCGTGCCTGCCTTCACCAGCTGGCAGAGCAGGGCTCCCATGTGCTCGCGGGAAATGGTGCTCCTCTCCAGCGTGGACTCGATGCCATTTTGCACAAAGATGTAGAGCGAGGAGGGGCTGCCCAGCTCTTGCACACACTGCAGGGCCTCCTGCAGGGAAAAGGGGGGTCAGTATTGCCCTACAGCCAGCTCTGGCTCCCCCCTTCCACATCTAGGCACCACCAGAACCCTGCCCAACAGTGCCACCACACAGGGAGAGAAGCATATGGCATGTTAGGGGAACACGTATGGTGTGTTAGGGTGCTTGGCCAACCCCTCCTCTCACCTTCATGTCATTGATGTGCAGGTATTCCTCAATGATTGCCTTGGATTTCTTCTCCAGTTCCTCTTCCGACAGCGCGGGCTTGGTGGATGTTGCAGGAGGTGTTGGCTCTTGTTTAACTGCAAGAAAAGAGCAAGGATCAGGCACCACCTGGGACAGGCAGAGCCACAGGCACAGCCAGATCCTGGGGTATCGCTCCTCCCCAGCTCACTGGTCTCTCGGCTCCGGTCCCGTTCCTCCGTCATGCTCGCAGCCTTGCGCACAGCCTCGGGGCCGCCCTGCTTCTCCCGTTCTCGGCTCCTGTCCTCTGTCTCTTTGCTGAAGCTCCTCTTGGTGAGGGCAGACCTGTTCCTGTCTGCCCGCTCCCCCCGGTCAGAACGCTCCAGACGGTCGCTGCCCTTCTCTGAACGTGACTCCCGGTCCCCTCTGTCCCCAGCCTTCTCTGACCTGTCACGGCTGGAGCTGCTCCTGGGTGGGAGAAAGATGCACACGGCGTGAAGAGCCCATCACCACCCTCCCTGACCCCAGACTGCAGAGCTCTGGAAGGTAAGGCTGCGCCACTCCAATCCCCATCTCTTTTAGGACTTGACCATTCTTGGGGGAAAACTTTCTCCCTATTTCTCCCTGTTCCAACTCATACCCTTTTCCTTTCACTCTGCTCCTTGGCATGGCCGAGCAGTGCCTGCCTTTGTCCTGCCCACACTTTCCTTCTGATGCAGACTGTGGCAAAGCCCCCCTTTGTTTTCTGCAGCATGCAAAGCACCCCAGACAGTGCTCACCCCAGCTTCCCTCTTCTCCTGAACAAATCAAAACTCCAGCTCTCTTTGGGGACCTCACACTCAAGACTCAAAGGGACTCCCTTCAGCCCATCAATGTCCATCCAAGGACTCCCAGGCCAGAGCACGCAGGGGTGGTCACCCAACTGCCAAATAGCAGGGAGGACACTCAGGGTGAGGTCAACCTTCCTCGCCACAAGGACTCGCCACTGACTCTGAGCTCCCTCAAGGCCCCATCTTGCCACTGGGCAAGTCCAGGTACTGTAACTTGCCTACACACTCATCAACCACAAGCCTGAATCGGGGGTTCTCCACCACCCCCAACAGACCCATCCACCAAGGCAGGGCTGGCCCCTCACCTCTGCACCACACGGCGGGACTCCGGGCTCTCGGCAGGCGTTGACTGCTGGAGCGCTGAGAAGCGGTTCAAGGTGCTCGTGGCTGGTCGCCCTGAATCAGATGCTGGGCGTGAAAAGAGGGAAGTCTCAGAGTTCGGCACCTCCCTGGTATAGGAACTGCCGGGGGAAGGATCACCCCTCCCACTCTGTCTCACAGCACCCAGCCAGTCCCACACTGCCTACCTGAATCTGCGGGCTTCGCGCCAGACCCTCCGCTGCTGCCTTTGCCCCAGCTCAGCCGCCCACCCGGTGCAAAGAGCTGGTTATTGGAGTCGATGGATCCAGGCTGCAGGTGGAGAGAGACAGTCAGACCTGACCCCCCACCAAGGCAGGATCTAGGCCAGGCAGCCAGCTTGGCTGCCACACCGCACCCCCAGCCTCACTCACCTTGGTGATCTTTGTTAGCCGGCTGGTGTCGATGGGCCGGTTGCCCTTGCTGATGGGCACCGTGTTCCAGCCATCATCTGCGACCAGGCTACTGCGCCCTGAGCACAAGAGGGACAGTCATAAGGTGCAGACCAGCCTTGAGCAGAGTCCAGCAGGAGCAACCCACCCCTGGCAAACTCAAGTGCCCCCAAGCCCTGCCACTCACCACTGGAGGATGGCCCTGGGGGTCCTCTCCTCTTGTCCTTTGACATGAGCTGCTGCACTTTGATGTGTTCCCGATGCTCCTCCATCTCTGCTTCCTTGTGGATCTGATCAATGGTTTTGGGGCCCTGGTCTCCTCGCCGCGGCACCCAGCTATTCTGCAGAGGGCAGGGAAGGAGGGAAGAGGGCACTGAGATGGCTGGAGGATGGAGAGAAAGGCATTCCCCCTTCCCAGCCATCCCACTCTCAAAGTCTCAGGTTGGTCTCCTGCCTTAGCCATCACCACTCTCCATGTGCTGTGGCAGCTTTTGGCACAAAAAGGCTCAGTTTCTGGAGCCTCCCTGCATTAAACAGCCGCCAGTTACTGTGTGCCCACTACCACTACCATGATAACCACGGGCTGGGGCTAGCATGGTGTCTCTGGGGCTGGCCATAGCTCACATACCCATCCCTCCCCTAGATGGGACACACGGGTTGCTGGCACTCAGGACATAGGCCAGCAGCTCCAAGGGACCAAGCAGCGGATGGAGGACAGTCCCCTGGCAAGTGCATTCCATGAACCTTACCCGTCTTAGGTCAATCACATCCTGCAGCATGAAACGGATTCGGGATGATGTCTTTTTCTCTTTGATGATCTTCTCCATCTGATTGAAGTACTGGTCCATCCTGGGCTATAGAAGGACAGAGCCATGGTCACATTTCTCCCAAAGGCAAAGGAAGGGCAAGGCAGGGCAGGGCAAGGAGTACCTTGGCTTTCTCAAAGTCCAAGTCCTTGCCAATAGTCGTAAGCAGGCGGCAAAGGCACTCAAGAGACTCCTCATCGTGGTTTTTGAGCAGCTTCACCACGCAGTCATGCATGATGGCCTCCGTCAACATCTTCAGTTTGAAGAGCTCTCCAATGAACTTGATGTTGCCCAGGGATCGTCGTCGGGCCTTGTCCCGCGCCTCCTCCAGCTCATCCTTCATACGCGCCTTCTCCTCGGGCTGCAGGAAAAGCCCAGCAGGTCAGTTCAGTGTCCAGAGCCAGCCCAAGGACACCCACGCCAGCCCTCAGCCGCAGACTCCCACCCCAACTCACAGCACTGGCATCATCCATCTCCTTCTGCCGCTTCTCAAAGATCTCATCATCGTCCTTGTCCTTCTCAAACTCCTTCTGGCAGCGGTTGAGCAGCAGCTTGCGGAAGTTCACAGTCACTGTGGGCTTGTCTGTTGTGGGCACTTTAAGCTGCAGGGGGAGGTACAAGCCAAAGAAGGAGCGTGAGTTGTGTCTCCCCTGAAAGTTGGGCAATTAAGTTGGCGCTACTCAAATCAGGGAAAAGCCACCCTACAACTTTGTGATGCCCTGCTGAGACTCTGAATTTGGTCCTCCATCCACACATCCCAGTTTCCCCACTCCACGTGGAAAGTGGAGGCACACTACTAAGCTCAGCTGAGATGGCCAAAAAAACCTTGCCCGTTCAGTAGGAGATCACCCAGCTTCTGCTCACCCCCATAAGGCAACGGCACATATTAGCATAGGCAACAGAGAAGTTTGGCTCCGAGATGGCCTTCTCGAAGACGAGGTCAATGACACCCTTGAGCCGCTCCTCCGTGTCGATGGACAACTCCATCACCTGCTTCATCAGTTGCTGGAACATCTGGGGCGTCAGCTTGTTGAGGATGCTGCGGACGCGGCGGAGCAGTTCCTGCAAGGGCAGCAGGGTCAGCAAGAGCTGGGCACCTTTCCCCTGGGCCCTCCCACTGCCTGCCCACCCCGGCTCCCACCTGTGTCTTGATATTCTCAGGATCCTCCTCCTCGGAAGCACGTTTGCTGCTGGGTTTCCAGGCCTTCTCGGCCTTGTTCAGCTTGACATCCTCATTGAGGGACACGGTAGCAATGATTTTGCGGGGCTCCTTCCTCTGGCTCGGCTGGGAGCGGCGGGGACCCAATCCTGAGGGCTGACACATGGAGAAGAAATTCAGCTTTCTGCTCTGGGACCACCTGGGCTGGCTCCCAGAAGTCCCCAGTCCGCCTACTCAGATCCTCAATTCCATCACGGACATCAGTGGCCCAGACACAGCGGCTCGAAAGCTTGATCATCACAGAGAGGCAGAGCAGGACAGCAGCAGTGAAGTGAGGAGATACTCACCAGGCCCCGGTTGCCCATGACAGGCCTGCCAAGGTTGGCAAAGGAGGGGGTGAAGTCAGGGCTGCAGTTCATGCCACTGAAGCGGATGGGGTCGAGTGCCCGCAGTGGGGTCTTGTTGGCCTGCGAAGGTACACACGGCTGAGGATGCCCGGGGGCAGAGGAGCGGGACGGATCCATCCCCCAGCCTCAGCGCCGGGACAAGGAACTGGAAAAAAGGCCCCAGAAGTGCCCCCACGCCCACCAAACCCGGGCTCAAGGGTCATTGCAGATGCTGCAACAGGACCCTGAGCACAAAAGTAAGTCCCTGCCCTGCCTTGACAAGGCATAAAGAGGAGCCAGACCCCCACCTGACCACCACCCACAATTCCCTAATTTCCAGGGCCGCACCGACCTTGTCCAGCACCACATCTGTGATCTGGGGCAGCCCCTCAGGTTTCTGCATGCTGGCAAAGATGAACTGGAAGCCCAGCAGGAACTCCCGGTCATATCGCTTCTTCTCCTCAGGGTTCAACGGCTTCCATTGCTCTGCAGTGGAGGGCAAGAGGGAGACTGATGTGGCCTGTCCCATATCCTCCACCCTGAGCTGTGGAGGACCAGCGAGAGAGGATGTAGACAACCACAGAACTGCCCCAGCCTGGTACACCATGAGCACAATCCTGCATGCTTAGAAAGCCTGATGCCACCAGCTCCCTGCCTCCTGCCAGGACCCTTGTGCTGGGAACTCTGTTCCCCACCCCATGCCAAGCTTGGGGACAAGATGGGAGGAGAATGCAAAATTTAGGACAGCGGGACCGTGCCACCCACACCTTCCCCACTGCTGGGTCCCGAGGTGGTGGCTGCCAGCAGAGGACTGTGCCAAGGCACAGCTCACCTTCCTTGTAGCCATACTTCTGGCCAGCAGCCTTGCCCTTCTCCGGGGCCAACTTGTCCTCCTTCTCCTCCCACGTCTCTTCCGACTCTTCCTGTGGACGGGCAGAAGCCACGTCCTCTGCTTCACTGGCAGGGGCAGACGTGGGGGGCTTGTTCTCCACCTCCGAGGCACTATCACCAGTCTGAGACTGCATTGGGAGGGACAGCAGTCACACACACAAGCCTGGTTTTGTCCCCTCCACCCCACTCCTCGGTGTCCACCCCGCCTCAGATCCTCATTACCATCACAGAGCATCAGTGGCCCAGACACGATGGCACAAAGCAGAGTTCATCACAGGAGGAGATGGGACACAGGGTGATCCCCAGACACCCCTGGGACACTCACCTCTTTAAAGGCATCCAGCAAATCCCCTACTGCCTCCTTCTTGTTCAGCTCCTTCATCCTTCGCTTCTTCTTTGGCACCGACATGGCGACTGGGAGGAGAGGCAGGGAGGTGAAAGACAGGAACCCTCCCAGTCCCCCAGGTACCCTTACACCAGCTATGGGGTCACCAGCGAGGCCCCAGTAACACCAGGCGAGCTTTCAGATGGAGCCACAGGGATGTGGTCCTGCCACCCCGTCACAGTCCCCGTCCCCAAACACACCCTGATTTACCCTGTGCCTCATCAAAGCCTCCCATCCACACCACCACCCTAGTGCAGTGCTCCCCATCCTCCTAAGAGGATCCCACATTGCTCTGCAGGGCAGCCCTTACAGGGACACTCCCATACAAATCTCTGACCCCATACACACTCCCCTCCCTGGCACCCCCATACACCAGCCCATACAGATGTGCCCCTCAGAAGCCTATCTGCCCTCAGGTTGCCCTCCTATAACACACCCCTGTGTCCCTGCACAGGGCACTCCATATAAACATATCCTGTGAACCCATCTTCCCCATCACTCCTATGTAACCTCAACCCTCCTGTGTAGAGTGCTCAAAGAAAAAAGAGAAACCCCAGCACATCCCCACGGCACCCCACTTTCCTCAAGCACGCTGTGTACTGGCATACCCCTACACAGCATGCCTCACATCTTCCCTGTCAATCCTCCACCTCCCAGTGTCCTCAATGACTGGGGACAATCCTCAGATACAACCCTGATACACCCACCCTACAGCCCTGTGTAAGGCATCACATAAAACACACTTCCATTCCCCATGACATCCCCCACACACCCCCCTCTATACCCACCCCATACACCTCCACATAGATGTACTCCCCAGACATCTCCCTCACCCCACCATCCACAGGCACCTTGTCCCTCTCAGCAACCCATACCCACACATCCTGTGTCCCTAACCCCATCCCCCTCTCCAGCACCTTCCCTGTACCTCATGCCTAGCACCACACCCATGTGATGCCCCCCATCACCCACCCCGGGCACCCTGCAGCCCAGCATTCCCAACCTTGTGCGGTCGCCTCCGAGGTCTGCGAAGGGGCAGGGGCTGGGCTCAAGCTTCTCTCCTGGGTCTCACCAGGGCCTTCACTCTCTTCCTCCTCCTCCTCTGCAGGTGGGGAGGCAGGGGTGCCAGGCTGGGCTGGCTCCTCAGGCTCTGAGATGGGACTGACATCCGACTCGGGCTGCTCCTCGCTCGGCTCCACTTTGCTGGTGCCCTCCACCCCATTGGGTAGGGGCAGCTCTTCAGGCTGGGCAATGGGGGAGTCCAGGGTGGGCACAGGCACCGGCTCAGAGACCGGCACTGGCTGGCACAGGGGCACCTCGGGCACCGGCGGCACCTCGGGGGGCACAGGCTCTTGCGGGGTGGGCTCTGGGAGGGGAATAGCAACCTCCTCCTCCTCTTCCTCCTCCTCCGCAGCCACCGTGTCCATGCTGGGTGCGGGCACAAGGGGCAGCTCCGCAGCCCCTGGCACTGTAGTGATGGCGCTTAACGTCTTTTGCGGGTCAGGTGGCGCCTCGCCCTGCTCCGCTTTCGTGTCCGTGTCCACGGGAGGCTCCATTGGCACCAGCGTCACAGGCGAGAGCACCACGGGCTCCACCTCGGGGATCAGGGGAGGGGGAGGCGACGGGGATGCCGACTTGCTGGGCTCCAGGGAGACGGGCTTGCTCACCACCAGCGCGGGCTTCGGGCGGTCATCTGCAAGGTGGATGGCATTAATGGATGACTCTCTGATCCCCTGCTCATCCCACAATCCTCCCCAGATCCCTCTGTCTTCAGGAGAGATAGGGATAGATGTGCCAAGCCACATCACAAATGGGTGATGGGGACAACAGGGGTCCTCCAGTGCCCAGGGAACAGCTGAGGTGAGCATACAGCCCCCAAAAACTCTCCTGGATCCAACATGGAGACACAGGTCCCCAGGTATGCAGGGATGGCTTCTGACCCCACAAGCCTCAGGAGGAACAGTGGGGCTGGCATTTCACACTCCACGGTGCCAACACTGGGGATCTTTGCTGCAGCCATGCCAGCTGGCACACCCAGCCCTGGCATGGGCACTTACCGGGCCGGACAATAACTGCTACATGGGGGGTCTCTCCGTTGGCCTGGGGCTCCAAACCGCTTCCAGCCTGAGGGGGCAAAGAGGGAGTTGAACAGGGCCACATGCACTTCCCTCTATCCCAGCTGGGGAGTCAGAGGGTCCACTTACCTGTGGAGGGGTGGGGGTGGATGAGGTCCTTGCTCCAGACATAATTTCTTCTGTAATGTCTTTGCCCCCTTGGTTGGGGTCTCGTATTCGGATCTGTCCAAGAGTCAGAGCAGAGTGGGGAAGCCGTTGGCAGGGTGTCGGACACAGCACATGGGCCACCCCCTTTCCCTGAGCCCAAAAACCCCAGGACACCCTTCTCCAAAGGGAAATGGGAGGTTCATTCACTGCAGTGCCTGGCCACACACAGTTTGGGGACCAGTGGGTGCCACATCCTGTCACCACAGGGCATAGTGTCCCACAGACACTGGCCTGTTCCAGTGCCTTGCAAGCCATTGCAACAGGCAACTGGAGCCAGCAGGTCCCCAGGCCAATGCCCATCTCCAGAAGTCAGGGGATCCCAAGGCATCACTGTGCTGGCACAGGGGCTGCAGGGACCCCCTCATTTTGGGGACAATACAGGGGACTAGCCTCAGCACACAGAAACCCCAGTGAGCTCTGTGCCACCGCGGGCACAACCCATATGCCCACAGCCTCACTGGCCCCATGCCTGCCGTGGGTGCAGCACGAGCTACAGGGCACCCTGCTGCGGGGTGACTGGGGGCGTACACGTGGGTCTGGCTGGGACTACAGTGCGGGGCGCAGTGCAGCCCAGAGTCTTGTTCTCTCCACCTCCTGAACACAACTTGCTCCCAGAACACCAAGCACAGAGCTCAATCCATCTCTGATGAGGAAATCCCACCACCCCAATGCCCAGCGGCAACCCCCGCCCCCCGGCACGGGGCCATGCCGGCAGCCACCCGGCTCCCCGCTATAAATAGGCCCCATGCGAGGCCTCCGAGCACCGGCATCTCCGGGAGCAGACAGCAGTTGGCAGCCGCGGCACCCCCGCCCTCCCGGGAGCCGTGACTCAGCACAACACTGCCCGCTGGGACGGCCAAGGTCGCCAGCACCCACCGTGCACCCCAGTTCCCTTGCTAAGCCCCCCAGCCTATGGGGACACAGCCCTCTGCCACCCATTTTCCCTGGCACACTGCACCACATCCCATCCCACACACCACCGGCACCTGGGGCTGACACCGCCCCCCTCCCACACATGAACACACCCTCCTGCACACGAGTACCCCCATGCCTGGAGGCAGATGGCTCCTTACCGTCTTGCGTTCTCGTTTTGGGGGGATCGGTGGTTGCTGGCTCACAATGACCTGGGCAGTGGGGACCCCCGCTGAGAACTGCTGCACCCCCTGTGCCGGGTAATACGCACCCGCTGAAGGAGAGGAGAGAGCGTCAGATGAGCCAACCCAGATCCTCCAAGCTCGTCCTGAAGACTCTCTGATCTCCCAAACACAGGGGTCTGTCAGGAGGCCGGAGAGCCCTTGCTGCTCTGCAGCGAACCCCCATCGCATCCGGCCTGGATTGTCCCAACCCGCCTGACAGGCCTGACCGAATTCCTTCCCAGTGAAGCAGAGAGCGTCCCCGCGCCACCCCCACGCCCAGCCAGGCCCCGCAGGCATCCACCGTGCCCACCGGCTCCACGCCACCAAGAGCCCTGCCTGGACACTCGGCCATGTCAGGCACAGGCGTCCGGGCTCTGCAGGCGGCCGCCTTCCTGCTTGTGCCCTTATCTCCCCAGGGCCAGCACCAGCCCGAGGGCGGCACCAGGCAGCCTCCATTCACACCCAGGCTGAGGGGCTCGGGCTCCCCGTACAGCCTGAGCCCCTGGCGAGCCCAGCCCAGAGGAAGGAGCTGTGCTGAGGGCCAGAGGCAGAGCTGGACCCCATCTAGAGCTGGCACAGCCCTCAAGAGGTGCTCCACTCCTCCCAGGGCATCCGTGAGCATCACCCCAGAGCAGTGCCACAGGGATGAGGGTGTGTGGGGACAGGCACAGCTGGGTCCTGGCCCCCTCTGGCACCAGCACCTTCCCCGCTGCACTGACCCTGGAAGTCAACCAAGATGCTCTGTTGACTGCCTCATCTCTGAGTCAGGGACCCTCCCTCTGCTCAGGGGACACGCAGGGATGCTGAATGGGCCTCACACACCGGGATGGGCCAGGCATGGAGGGAAGGAAGGAGACCGTGAGCTGCCTAGCCCTGGGGACCAGACAGGAGACACGATCTGATTCATTTGTCAAGGGGCACACCATGCCAGGCCAGCCACCCAGTCCTGTGGGCAAGAGACAAGCTGCTGCCAGCTCTCCTGGGAAGAGCCACAGCAGCCTCAAAGCAGAGGTGGGGGGCGCACCCATTCTGCAATCTCGAAGAGATACCCAGAGCACATCCCAGGACTGTGCACAAAGGTGCAGCAGTGTCCTGGCCCAAGCACAGGAGACACCCACTGCCAGGGGCCACCTCCCTCCTCTGAGGGGCTGGCTGGGCCCCGAGACAAGAGGGAGGGAGGCTGGGCACGTACCTGGCTCAGGAGAAGCCCATCTCTGCCCTGGTTATGCTTTGCTTCTGTGCCGGAGCCAGGCCAGAGGCCTCAGCTCACATTTCTGTGTCTGCTGGGCCTCCCGGGACCAATCAAGCCTAAATATAGTCACAGCCCGGGTGGCCACATGCGAGCAGGGGGAAGGAGGAGGGGCTGCTCGCACCACGCTCCCCAGGCACCGGGAGGGGGCAGGCACAGAGCACCCCAGCTCAACTCCTGGGGAGCAGGAGCTGAGGGGGGTCAGCAAGCACTGAACTGCTCACCACCTTGACAGCAAGTGAGGGGAAGCAGGGGATAAAGTCTGCCCCAGCCCTCTGCCAGGAGAGTTAAATATTAAACGGTCTCAATTTGGAAAAGGACGGGGGTGAATGGATCGGTGCGAATGGACCAGTGGGACACGATGTGCTGCTGGGCAACAGGCAACTGTCCCCCAAAATAACCTGCAATGGAGTCACAGAGTCAGCCACAGTGAGCTGTGTTCAACTCAGGGGGATGCACACAGGCCAGAGGCAGGGTAGCAAAAAAACTGGGAAGTGCTGGGACTGAAAGAGCACTGGGGAGCAGAGCAACCCCTCTATCTGTACCGTAAGTCCCGAATTCTGTGGGGCTGGCTCCAGGGTAAAAACTAGGGGCGCCAGGTTGGACCGGGTACTGTTGGGTCGGGACAACGTACGTGGAGCGACCCTGCAATGGGAGAGAAGAAGAAAAGTCAATTACGTCCCCTGCACGGCACAGACGTACCCCCAAAACACTGATGTAACCCCAAGCCTGCCTGTGAACTAGCTGTACACCAGAGCAGGGAGCAGGACACAGGCAGAGTAGACACCAGGTGCCTCAGGGAACTGCTGGGGAGGGGACCAGTACCTCCTGCTGCCTCTCTACAGAGCCAGCAGCACCCTGCTCAAAATCAGTGGGTGCTCAGAGAGTCTTGGGACCTCTTCCACACTCCCAAAACAGACCTTAGCTCCAAGCCCAGGCAACACCTCCCACCGGTGCCCATCCCAACCCCCTCTCAGAGTCCAAAGCACGGCCCTCACCTGTCCGGGAATGTAATAGGCTCCTTGGGAAGGTGTGTAGGATATCTGGGAGGGTATCATCATCACCTGGGAAGCAGCCGGATACACATGGGCAGGAGGGCCGGGCCGAGCCGTCGTGTTACTCTGCACGCGGGATGCACTGGCAGGAGGCTGTGCCCTGTTCTGGTAGAAATGCTTGGGGAGAGATGGGGCACAGCGTCAGCAGGAGCTCCAGCACCTTCATCCGCCACCACCGCGCACGGGGGGAGACACCACCCCCCCCACTCCGCCGGGATGCAGCCCCGCCTCGGCAGCCCCCAAGGCCAACCCCTACCCTGGCACCATCCTGTCCCCACGCACCTGCGGGGCCGCCTGGGTCCACCCGACCCAGCTCATGCCCGGCGCGGCCCCGTCCCAGCCCTCCCGGGGCCGGCAGCTCCAGCGCCCGGGGCCGGCCACGGCCGCACGCAGCTCGGCGGCGGCGGGTCCCGGCGTGCTCCGCACCGGCTCCCGGCACTCGCGGTGGATGCTGGGACCTGTAGTCCCGCCATGCCGGAGCCGGACAGCATGTGGAGCTCCCTATTCCCAGCCCGGCCAATGCCGTTCATCCCGACCCAGCTCGTTTGCCGGCCAAGAGCATCCCCGGGAGCAGCAGCTCCAGCCCACCGACGAGTCCGCGCACGCGCCCCCGGGGCGAGGAGAAAGTGTTACCTGAAGAGACCTGAATCCTCCCTGTTAGCAAGCGCACGCATACAGAGGGAAAAGGGGAAAGAGAGAGACAGGAGTTACTGCCACTGGGACAAGGATAGCAGAGGAAGGGACAAGAGGCCAGGGAGCCCTTTGCCCACATCCCAAATCCACTGAGGTCCCCTGTAGGGACCTCCCAAGGGTCAGGGATGGGTCTGATGAGCTCCCAGACAGCACAGCCAAGGATGTCACCAGATCTGTCCCCAGCAGCTCCTCCACACAAGAGGGCTGATGGAGGTCCAGAGCCTTGCACGCCACTGCAGGGCCTTGGGAGACCAAGCAAAGTAGGGAGGAAGAGGAAGATGAGGAAGGGCACAGGCAGAAGCAACAGCCTGGGCCGAAGTTAGCACAGGCATAGCCACATGCTGCAGGCTTCATGCAAGGAGGGAATTGGGGAAGACACTGCAGAGAAACCTACCCAAAGTCGAGCAGGCATCCCGCACTTTCCCCAGACCAGCCTGTCCCTGAGCTCCGGGGTTCCCACATGCTCCCCAGCCCCTTCATGCCCAAGGTGGGTGTTTCTGTGCAGTGTCAGGGCAGGGTGTTCACCATGCGGGGCAGGGGAAGCGGGTTAGTACCTGCTGGTGAATAGCCCGAGGCCCTGCTGGAAACTGAGAGAGGAGGAGAGGGAGGTTTGGGGCAGGGGAGGAAGGAGAGAAGAGCAGTCACTCGGTGGGCATCCTCGTTGGAGGCGCCTGCCCCCCCACCCCAGGGCCAGGAGGTCCTCAGGTGGCAGTCATGGTCTGGATCACGAGCTCATTCCCCCTTCACAGGCACACGCCAGCCCCGAGGGGCATCACATTGCTCCTCACACCCCTGGGCTCCATGGCAGCGTGGGATACTCAGCCAGCAGGCAGAAAGCCGCTGGATACCCCTTATCATCCTCTCCAGCTCTGGGCAAAATCCTTACCTGGCGCGGCTGAGAAGGCGTATTCATTTGTGAGGTCGGTGCCGGGTTAAAAACCACAGGTGCCGTCTGACCAGGTGGGAACGTCGGCTGAAAGAAGGCAGGGAGGGAAAGAGATGGCACCGCTGCCCCTGGCACCAACTGGGGAGGCAAAGCTCGGTCCCCCAACCCGGCAGGGGACTGTTACCTGCGGCAGTCCGGGAGAAGGGGCAGGGTGCGGGGCAGTCGGGGCTCCTCCTGTGGGCTGTGGAGCTTTGTTCATTTCATGGGGTTGTGCATAAGGATCCCCTTGCTATCTGCAGGAACAGGGACAGTGGGCATAAGCTGGAGACGGCAGCACCCCAGGCATCTGTCCCCTGTCCATGTCAGCCCTGAAATCTGCAGATCTCCAGCCCTGTAGCCTACCAGTGTAAAGCCAGGCATCAGCCATGCCCCACAGACAACATCCCACCAAGGCACAGATCCCCAGCGACCCCCTCCTGCCCCACAGGGCCACGGGGGAAGATGCAGTAGGCACTGCCAAGTCACCCAGCCTGGGCAGGTCCTCACGCCCTTCAGAGCAGAGCTCCCCATCATGCCTCAAACCCAGCCATGCCCACCAGCAGGACTGACCCATCCAAGGTGACCCCACAAAGCCTGTCTGGGCCCTACGCAAAAGTGGGCACCAGTGCCCGTGATCCGCCGCCAGCACCTAGGCCACCACTAACTCCGGGGGGCTGGGTGGGCCGGCGGCACCCCGGCGTCAGCCATGCCCAGCTCCACCCCGGCTGACCTACTAAGCGCTTCCCCCGGCCGGCCAAACCTGTTCCTGCCGGTGGCACCGGGTCCCCGGCACACACCACAAACGCCTACCAGGGAAGGCAGGGAGCAGCTCCCACGTCCCCCCGCGCCACCGACACTCCTGCCCAGGGGAGCCCGCAGCCCCCCAGCCCCGCCGGCACCCAGGTGGCCCGGACACCCTCCCGGCTGTCCCAGGAAGGACCTGGCAGCCAGTGCCGCTCTCCCCGCCCCAGTGCAAAGGCCACCGGGGCAGGAAGGAGAGGCGGTACCCCACACTCTGCCGGGGGTCCCCTGCACCCCATGGCACCCGGCGAGCCCGCTGCCGGCCAGACACCCGAGGGAGCAGCCCTGGTGCCTCCTGTAATCTGACGCCTGGACGCGTCAGCACTGCCGGCCCCCGGCCCCCGGCCCCGCTGCGGGCACTGCCAGGCACATCCCACCAACACTGGGAAATGGGGCACCCCAACCCCCCAGGGCTGCACCTTGGTATGGGGGTACCACCCCATCACAGGGATCCCCCGAGCCACAACCCCAGCGGAGATGGGCCCTGCCAAGGCTTCAGGAGGTGGCAGGGGCTGGGCTGCATCCCCCAGTGCTCCCCCCGGGCCCCTTCTCACCGAGGACCCGAGTGCCTGGCATGGACAGCCCGTACCTGAGCCAGCTCAGCTAGGCCTTGAGGCCAGTCACCCCAAAACAGAGGGGGAGGATTGTCTCACAGGGGACAGGGACACCCGGGGACAGCCAGACCTGGTCTCCTCCACCACACACAACTGGGAGCGAGCAGGATACTCACCCCCCCGCGGGAAAAACCTGGGCCGGCTGAGCGGGCCTGCAGAGACCGTTCATCCGACTGACTGGGAGAGAGGGGGGAGGGGGGAGAGAAAGAGAGAGAGATCAGGCCGGGCCCCGCGGGGGGAGCCCGGCCCGGCCCCGGCCTCGCACTGGCCCGGCTAGCCCAGCAGTGCCGGGGAATGCGGGTTCCGTCCCGGGGGGACAACGGGGCCCCACCGCGGCCGTTTCTAATCGG
>VWZW01006111.1:2697-17473 GCA_013397115.1 Edolisoma coerulescens | reverse complement strand
GGGGGCTTCGGGAACCGGAGGGAGGGAGGGCGGGGGGGACTGGTGGATTACGGGGGGTGGCGAGAGCCTATGGTATGCAGGGGCTGTGCGGTGCCGGGGCTAAGGGAACTGAGTTGCTAGAGGGTCCCTGTCCCCCATGGTGGGGGAAGAAGGACCCCTTCAAATCCCTGCCTGCGGTTGGACAGAGGAAACTGAGGTGGTTCAGACACGGCCCCACAAACCCCGCTCCAGCGAGGCATGAAACGTACCTGGGGTACGGTAATGCTGCTCATAGGGTGACTCCCAAGACAGCACCTCTGGGGGGGTAGGGGCCCCTGTCCCCACGGGTCTCAGCCCTACAAAGGGGGTAAGAGGAGCCCCAGAAATAGGCTCCTGCCTTGAGGATGCCACAGAAGATGTTGGAGAGGGGTGCCGGCTATTGCCCAGGATGAGGACCACCCAGAAGGGGAAAGGAGCATGTTGAGGGGAGCTGGGGTGGTGGGGCGGCCTGGCTGGCCAAGCTCCTACAGGATGCTGAGCAATTCCTCCTAATGCCAGCATCCTCCAGGAGCCCGACTCGGTGGGGGGCTCCTGCCAACTGTCAGTCCCACCCTCCTGCTGCAGCCCTTGGCAATGCCCCCTCCCCATCCCAGCAGTGTGGCAGCGGGCAGAGCTGGGCATGAGGCACTCTCTCTGCTTTCCCCCCTGCCCATCATCCGTCCCACCCCAGCTCCTTCCCGGCCCGCGACACCAGCCCTGCAGGCAGCCCTGGGCATTCACTTTAGTCTGCAGCACAGACTGGAGGGTGAGCTGCAGCCCACCCAGGCATTAACTCTGAAGCCTAAGGATAGTTCACAATCAGCAGCATTGCTGATTCTCTTCCACCAAAACCTCCAGCATTTTCTTCTAGCTTATCCCCCCACTCCAATGCTGCTGGCTAAACTCCACCACCTCCCTCTTGGCTGAGTCCTCAGCAGCCCTCACAGCTGGATCTGTGCAAGCTGCCTTGCGAGGCCAGGAGTAAGGGGGACCCTGCCCTGCTGGCTGGTACCCATTGTAGTGCCCCTTCTCTCCTCGTGCACTGTGTCCTGCATCCTGGTCACCCCCGGAGCCAGGATAGGGCTGGAAGCACTTCCAGATGTTTCAGACCCGTGCACATCTGCATGGAAAGTTCCAGTCAGGGGAGGAGGGGTGAGACAGCAGTACCAGGAAACGGTTGCCTGGTGACGGGGACCATATCTCCGTGGCAATGTGTCACCTGTCGGCAGGGCTGATCCCACAGCTGCCGTGGCTACGCAGAGGGATGCTCCGGTGACAGCCCCCAAGACCCTCATTAGCAGCTCTCCCTGTGCTCCCCAGGGCCACACAGGGCTGGGGACAACCTCTGGGGGAGGCCCAGGCACACTGAGAGGGGTCAGAGGCTGCCTCAGCCCCACTGTGTACTCACTGAGCAGGCACTGGCCCCTGCCATAAGAGCCAGAGGGTGTGGCAGGGCAGGGAACAGCTACCCCCACGCCCCTGTTCCAGCCCGCTCCCTCCCTTAACAGATGCCCAACTACAAGCGTGCCACGCTGCAGGACGAGGAGGGGCCGGAGCCAGCGGGAGATGGCAGTGCCTCTCCCGACAGCGTGGAGGTGAGGTCTGCCCCGGCTTCTCAATCCTTCCCCTCTCCATCCTCCCTAGCCCTCGCCTCCTCATCCTCTCGGGCCTGCCTGCAAGCAGGTGGGCAGTGGGAGCAGGGTTGGGAGCCAAGCCAGACCTGGCTGTCCCCAGGGATGTTCTGGGAGTCAGCCAAAGTGCGGCACAGAGTGTGCCCGGACGATCGTCCTTCCTTGTGGGTATTGCGGGGCTGCCAGCACCCAGCACCGGCTTGCCAGGGCTGGAGGGCAGGGCTGCCCTGGCCCCCACCTCCTCATGCAGCCACGCCAGGCACTGGGCAGCGGCGGGGAGGGAAGGGGGGGCAGTGATGTTCGGCCCCCCATGGTGCGATGGCAGGTCCTGCTCCTGCCCAGGTGGGGTTTCGGAAGGGGCCGGGGACGCTGCTGAGCCGCCTGGCCTCGCGCAGCCAGCTGGAGCTGGTGCTCTGCGCCGTCGCCGTCTCCCTGGCGCTGCTGCTCAGCGTCGCCGTCGTCACTCTGGCCATTCAGTACCGCAGAGGTAGGGAGACTTGGCAGTGGTGTCCCCACACCCAGGAGGACACGGGAGGATGAGGAGTGCTGGGTCAGCCCAGGGTGCCTGCTCCAGGTGCTCTGCCCATCCTGGGGTACAGACAGGGCTTGGCCCTGCTCCGTGCCTCGGTTTCCCCCAGTACACTCGCCCAGCCCCAGGCATGCCTTCCCTGCCAGATCCCTCTCACAGCACGTGCCTGACGGATGCCTGTGTCCGGGTGGCCAGCAAGATCCTGGAGGCCCTGGATACAGAGACGGACCCATGCCAGGACTTCTACCAGTACTCGTGTGGGGGCTGGATTAAGAGGAACCCGCTACCCAACGGGCGCTCCAAGTGGAGCACCTTCAACAGCATCTGGGACCAGAACCAGGCCATCATGAAGCATCTCCTAGGTGGGCAGCAAGGGGTGACAGACACTGAGGGGGTGACCCCTGTGTCACTGGGGCTGACCCACAGCCTCCCGCAGAAAATGCCACCTTCAACTCCAGCAGCGAGGCAGAGCGGAAGACCCAGCGGTACTACCTGTCCTGCCTCAAGGAGCAGAGGATAGAGGAGCTGGGCTCCCAGCCCCTTATGGAGCTCATCGACAAGGTGGGCAGACACCCACACGTGAGCCGAGCCGTCAGGGCTCAGCCCAGCACACCGCCTGCTCAGCTCTTCGCGTAACCGGGGAGGGAGCAGCCCTCGGGGATGCACCCCATCCCTCCTTGAGGTGCCGGGTCTATCTGCTGGCAGATTGGGGGATGGAACATCACTGGCTCCTGGAACCAAACCAGCTTCATGGAGGTACTCAAGAGCGTGTCAGGCACATACCGGGCAACCCCCTTCTTCACGGTGTATGTGGGTGCAGACTCCAAGAGCTCCAACAGCAACATCATCCAGGTTGGCACCTTGGCACCCAGGGGTGGCAGACACCGGGGGACATGGGAATGTCTATGCTGCCCCTCTCTCCCCCCAGGTGGACCAGTCGGGGCTTTTCCTCCCATCCCGGGATTACTATCTGAACAAGACTGCCAATGAGAGGGTGAGGACGGGTGCTGGGCATGCTGCCAACAGCAATCGGGGGAAATCCATGGCAATGGGGTGCGAGCAGCACTGGGACACACCTGGCATCTCCATCCTGCCTACTGAGTGCCCACCCCAGGGAGGTGGGATGAGCTGTGGTCGACACTGAGGCAGGGCTTGGGGTCCCACAGGTTCTGGCAGCTTACCTGGACTACATGGTGGAGCTGGGCACACTGCTGGGGGGCACCCCAGAGCCCACCCGCCTCCAGATGCAGCAGGTGCTGGACTTTGAAACCCAGCTGGCCAACATCACCGTGCCCCAGGCTGAGCGGCGGGATGATGAGAAGATCTACCACAAGATGAGCATCGCCGAGCTGCAGGTGGGCACGGCCCAGAGCAGCCTGGGGAGACCCTTCTGGGACATACAGGGAGTTGTCCAGAGGGCACCGAGGGATCTGTACCTATTGCTGTCCCCCCTCTGGGACACCCTGGGCAGCCCCATCCGCTGTGGGACACGCACTGGGTGTTGAAGAGTAGTGCCCATCCCCCTAGTTGTTACTATTTGGGGGAAGCTGCCACCTCGCATTGTGGGGTCCAGGGGTCCCCTACTTGTCCTGCACGATTAAGAGCAGCAGGAGGGGTGCTTAGGGGCAGAGAAGGATCTAGAGTGGTGAGGGACTTTGGGTCCTTCCCAGAAAACACAGTTCCTGCCCCAGGAGATCCCCTCCATGCTGAGCAGGATGCAGCAGAGCCATGCCAAGCCCCTGGTACCACATCCCTGTGTCCCCTCCAGCTGCTGGCCCCTGCCATTGACTGGCTGGATTACCTGTCCTACGCCCTGGCCCCACTGGAGTTGGCGGACACGGAGCCTGTGGTGGTGTATGGGGACACCTACCTCCAGCAGGTCTCTGACCTCATCAATGACACTGACAGGAGGTGAGGCTCCATCATATCCCTGGCTATGGCCCCCATGGCAGGGGCACATTTCGGGCTCATCAGTGTCTCCGAGTCATAGACCGTGGTGAGCTGCAGCATCTCTCTGCCCCTGCAGCATCCTGAACAACTACCTGATCTGGAACCTGGTGCAGAAGACGGCCTCCAGCCTGGACCAGCGCTTCGAGACAGCCCAGGAGAGGCTGCTGGAGACACTGTACGGCACCAGGAAGGTAACGGAGCGCCCTGGGATCAGACCCCTCTGCCCTCAGCCTGGAAGCAGCCAGGACCTCCTCTGTCCTTCAGATGCCCTTGGGATGCTAAGACCTGCATGCTTCAGTGGGAACCCAGAGATTATCTTTTGGGATGGGGGTTTTGCTGCTGCACTTCTCCTCTCTGATGAGGAAGCAGAGTTAGGCTGGGTGAAGGCAGAGCAGGGGAGTGGGCTGGGGGTCTCACAGACCCTCATCTCACTCCCACAGTCCTGCACGCCCCGCTGGCAAACCTGCATCTCCAACACGGATGACACACTGGGCTTTGCGCTGGGCTCCCTCTTCGTCAAAGCCACCTTTGACCGGGACAGCAAGGCCATCGTGAGAATACTTCTGTCCCCGTCCCCTCCCCATCACCATCCGCGGGAATCCCGATTCCCCCCAAGCCCCAGGGCTGGAAGGCGGGGAGCTGGGAAATGGGACCCCCAACCCTGGGCAGGTTGTATCCTGTCCACCTTGTCCCCACCAAGGCATTGTGGAGGGTAGGGGGTCTTCATTCCCTCCCCTCCCCAGGCTGAGGAGATGATCAGCGAGATCCGTGCAGCCTTCGAGGTGTCCCTGGACCAGCTGGACTGGATGGACAAGAAGACCAGGCAGGCTGCAAAGGAAAAGGTGACCCCAGGGATGGAAGTGGATGGGAAACCTCACCCTATCCAGAAAAGCCCCCCCATCTCACTGCTGGGGCCTCTCCCCATGCAGGCAGATGCCATCTACGACATGATTGGCTTCCCCGACTTCATTTTGGACAACAAGGAGCTGGACGATGTCTATGATGGGGTAGGGGGCACCTGGCTTGTGGGGAGGGGCTTGGTCATGCCAGGCTCTGGGGGACCCCAGGGAAGAGCGATGTCCCTATTTGGGACGTTATGCAAAGTCACCCCAGTACTGAGTTCATCCTGGCAAGGGTGTGGGGAACCACCCCAGTTGACCTGTCCTCATCCTTCCTCTTCCTCACCAGTACGAGGTCTCTGAGGACTCCTTCTTCCAGAACATGCTCAACTTCTACAACTTCTCTGCCAAAGTGATGGCCGACCAGCTCCGGAAACCCCCCAACCGCGACCAGTAAGGGACGGGCTCGGGGTGGGGGGGAAGGATGTGATCCTGGATGGCACTGGTTCAGTGGGGAAGAGGTCACCCTCATGGGGTAGCACAGCACTGTAGGTCACCTGTGGTAGCACAGGTCACCTGTGGTAGCTGTAGCTTGTCCCCAGGACAGGGTCCCTTGGTAACAGGATGGGGGCAAAAGTGTCAGCCCTGGGCAGGGCCCTGTGGTGAGCAACGGCACAGGAGGGTGCTGGGGTTGGGGTGAGAGGGGACACACCCCTGCCTGTCCCCTGTCCCACCTCCCTGCCCCAGGTGGAGCATGACCCCGCAGACTGTCAATGCCTATTACCTGCCCACCAAGAACGGGATCGTCTTTCCTGCTGGGATCCTCCAGGCTCCCTTCTACGCCCGCAACCACCCCAAGTGAGTCTGGCATGGGGAACACCTCCTGGAGGCATGGGTTGGATCAGGGTCAGCATGCCACAGAGGTTCCCACAGTCACAAAGCAAAAGCCTGGAGGGCTTGAGTGTCCCTCAAGCCTTTACATCCTAAAGTCAACACCACCTGCAAAGTCCCCTTAGGGCCACCAATGTCCCCAACAGAACTGATTCCCAGCTGGGTCCCAGCTGGAGCAGTTTCATTTGGTACCCAGACATAGATGGGGTGGGCTGCAACAGCATCATTAACACATCCTGTACTTACCTGGTTCTTTCCCATGGCCCCACAGAGCCCTTAATTTTGGTGGCATCGGCGTGGTGATGGGGCACGAGCTGACCCACGCATTTGATGACCAAGGTGAGAGCCTACAGGCAGCGCCGGCCCCAACCCCTGTCACCTTCCTGTCCCCCCCCCAGCCCCTGCCCTTGGCATGGGGAAGGGGTGCCCTGGGTGCACAGGGGTCCTGCTTTGCCATCCATTGCATCATGTGTGCTCGTGCCCCCCTGGCCACCCCCCTTCTATCGTCCTGTCTCCCCAGGTGGCACCTGCCGATACCTCCCCCCGGCTTCTCTGTGCAGCTTTCGCTCCATCTGCTTGGTGAGGACACAGTGTCTGCAGCCCCAGCCCCCTTCTCATCCTCCTCCCTCCAGGGCACGGGATGGGTCCCACTCACATCCACTCTGCTTTGCGCCTTCACCACAGCCCCGGAGCCGACATGGGGTCAATGAGGGAATTTGGGGTCACAGATCTGGGTTGGGATAGCGGGAATGCACTGGGAGATGGCTGGGGACCCAAGTGCACGGCTGAGCCACAGGCAGAGCCTGCCCACAGCAGGGGCTGGGGGACACCTTCCCCCCTGGGCATGGACCAGGTCCCCCGGCATCCCCCGGTGCCCATTCCCCCACCACACCCCACTCTGCTTCGGGAACGCCTGCAGCAGAGGGCCTGCAGGGGGACGGCTTCCCCTGCTCCCACCCCAACCCACGGCTCGGTCCTGCAGGACGGGAGTACGACAAAGAGGGAAACCTGCGGCCATGGTGGCAGAACTCCTCCCTGGAGGCCTTCAAGAACCGGACGGCATGCATGATGGAGCAGTACGGCCGCTACACCGTCCACAGCGAGAAGGTCAACGGGCGGCAGACGCTGGGCGAGAACATCGCCGACAACGGCGGGCTCAAGGCAGCCTACAACGTGAGTACCGCCATCCAGAGCGGACACGGACCCCCGTGCCTGTCTGTCCCTCCCCGGGGCTTCAGGCCAGCTCTCCCACAGGCTTACAAGTCCTGGCTGCAGAAGAACGGGGAGGAGAAGCGCCTGCCAGCCCTGGGGCTCACCAACCACCAGCTCTTCTTCGTGGGCTTTGCACAGGTAGGGCAGAGCGAGAATATGGGCTTCCCGTCCCTCCCTGGCTCCTCGGAGCCACCCCACAGCTCCCCGTCCTGCACCGGGGGGTGCCCTGTCCCCATCCCTGAGGCTGCTCCCGCTCTGTCAGGTGTGGTGCTCAGTCCGGACGCCCGAGAGCTCCCACGAAGGGCTGGTGACCGACCCCCACAGCCCCGACAAGTACCGTGTCATCGGCACCCTCAGCAACTCCCGGGACTTTGTCGAACACTTCGGCTGCCCCCTGGGCTCCCCCATGAACCCCGGCAAGCACTGTGAGGTGTGGTAGGGACGGGGAGGGTGCTGGGGACAGAAGGGATGATGCTCTGCTGTGCCCCCCTCCCCAGACCTCAGTGGCTGCCGGAGCTGGCCATGGGCAGAGAGAAGTCCCCCTCCTGTGCTCACTCTGCACACCCCACCTCTGCACCCTCCCCGGCACACACGGCCCCACACCAGGCACCCACCGCAGCCCCATCCACAGCTTGGGGCTGGACACGGCCGGCAGAGAGGCTGTAGCACCCCTAAAACGCAGCTCTGCGCCCCAACCCTGATGTGCTTGAGTCGGGCACAGCTCGGTGTCCCCTGCGCTGCGCCCCCCCCTCAGGCGGGCAGGTCAAAGGGGTCCCAGGGAAAGCACCAGAGCCAAGATCCCCCTGCTCCTGCCCCCCAAACCTGCCGGAGATGCAGGCTGGGGGGCCACCCGGCTCCGCGCTTCCCTCGTCCCCTCCCAACCCAGCTTGGCTTCCCCATCCACCTCTGCTGGGACCAGCGGGCGGCAGCGGGGACTCTGGTGCCTTCAGCTGTGGGTGGCTGTCGCCGAGTTTATTTAACGATTAAAAGCAGTTTCCACTTACTCCAGCAGCTCCCGGTCCTTCGCGGTGTCGGGGCGGGGGGAGAGGTGGGATCTGGGTCTGTGGGGGGCTGACTCCAAGGCTGGGGACGCGTGGGAGGTGAGACATCCCGAGGGAGGGGAGCGCGGGATGAGATGTCTGGATGGACATTGCCTGAATGAGGGAAGCAGAGATGTGGGGAAGAACAGCAACGCCGGTGGGGACGAGTCAGAGCCATGGGAGTCCCCGGTAAAGCCCAGCCCGGGGGTCCCGCTGCCTCCAGCGCGGGTGATTCCAACCTGCCCCGGGCCTCCACTCCGAGCCCCGGCCGGTCCTGCCCCGCACAGCGCGGCCCCAACCCCACCCCGGGGTCTCCCGAACTCCCCGGTACCGGGACCCCGCGGGACTCCGCGGCCACGGCCAGAGGCGCTCGCAAAGGCTGCTGGGAGTCGTGGTCCTACCCGCGGACGGCGCAGGACGTGACGGGAGCTGTAGTTCGGCGTGAAAGATGCTGGGAGAGGTAGTTCGGTCACGGCAGGCCCGCCGCCGCGCCGCCAGGGCTGGACTACATCTCCCAGAAGGAAGCGCGGCAGAGCCAGGGTCCGGGCCTGGGCGCCTCGGGGGTACGGGGGCATCGGGGCCGGGCGCGGCGACGGGGCCGGGCCGGGACCGAGCCGGGGGCTGGGCGGGGACAGATCGGGGGGGCCAGACCTGTGTGGGAACCTGGGCCAAGCCCCGGGCTGGGTCACGGGTGCCGGGCCTCGGCCCGATCCCGGGTGCGGGACTGGGCCCCAGCTGGGCCGGGGGTGCGGGGTCGAGCCGGGTACCGCGCACCTGGGGTGCTGGAGGTGAACCACCCCCGCCGGGGCCGTGGGCAGGCTTGGCTCTGGGGCGGCAGAGCCTGAGGACAGGGGCGGAGAAACATCCCTGCCTTCGGGTCCGGGGCGATGAGACAGCCCTGCATTGGGGACAGGGATGCGGCGACACCCCTGCCTTCAGAACAGGGGCAGTGGGATGTCCCCGTCATGGGTGACACGGCCCCATTCCCCAGACAACATGCTAACCTTGCAGGCATTGCCGCCCAAGCCTGGCACTATGGACAAACCCATCACTCCGGGGGAGCTGCTGTGTCTGGGCTCCAGCCTTGCCTTCTCTGGCCTCTTCTACTACCTGTACAGGAGGAAAGCCAGAGTCGTGGCACGCATACAGGTAGCCCTCTCTCTCAGATGTTTTTTCCTGCCCACTGTCCCTTTCCCACTGTCCTCCACGCTTTGATTTGGGTGCCCACACTGATGCCTGCAGCCTGCTCCATCCTCTGGTGACTTCATGACATGCAGGACTGAACAGGCCACATCCTGACAGAGATCTCCACAGAGCCATTCTTGGCCCACTTGCTACCTGTCCCTGCCCATGCTCACTCTCAGTCCATGCTCTTCCAGGAGGCCCCAAAGCTCCAGGTCGATGACGATTTGCCAGCCCTGGTGTCTGCAGCTGAGGGGAGGTGCCTGCCTTATGTTGCCCTGGAAGGTAAGGACACCCTGTGGCCCTGCACGAGGGACAAGGGCCGGGATCTCCTCTTTTGGCCGTGACACATCCCTTGTCCTTAGGCATAGTGCTGCCAGCCCAGGCTGCACTGACCAGCCACTACCATGAGGGGCTGCAGGGTGTGATCCAGAAACTGCTGCTGAAGGAGCATCGGCTGATCTGGAACAGCTTGGCCCGAAGCTGGTGAGTGATGGGAAGGGACCACAGGAGAGGGCTTGCAGCAGTGAGTCCAGACCCCCATCCTCTGGGGCCACGTGAGAGGCAGAAAATAACTTGGTTAAAGACTTTAGTCCCTATGCTTAGCTCAGCGCTGAGAGCTCAGAGCTTCTCTGCATTGTGGCCAGCAGCAATGATCAGTGATCATCCCCTTGTACTCGGCACTGGTGAGGCCACACCTCGAGTTTTGTGTCCAGTTCTGGGTCCCTCAACTCAGGAAGGACATTGAGCTGCTGGAGCAAGTCCAGAGAAGGGCAGCAGAGCTGGTGAAGGCTGGAGCACATGTCTGATGAGGAGCATCTGAGGGAGCTGGGGATGTTTAGCCTGCAGGAGACTCTGGGGTGGCCCTATTGCTCTCTACAACCCCCTGAAAGGAGGTTGTAGCCAGGTGGGGATCAGCCTCTTCTCCCAGGCAACCAGTGACAGGACAAGAGGAAATGGCCTCAAGCTGTGCCAGGGGAGGTTTAGGTTAGAGATTAGTAAGAACTTCACAGAAAGGATGATTAGACATTGGAATGAGCTGTCCAGGAAGCAGGGAGGTGGTAGAGATGATTTCCTTGGAGGTGTTTAAGGAAAGACTGGACATGGCCTTTAGTGCCATGGTCTAGTTGACAAGCTGGTACTCAGTCATAGGTTGGACATGATGATCTCGGAGGTCAACCTCACTGATTCTGATTCTCCACACCCCAACCTTCTCCACATGCAGGAGCGAGAGCGAGCGAGTGCTCTCAGAGCAGATCTACACTGTCCCCTTCCTGCTGGCCTCGCCAGACCCTGAGGCAGTGACACAGGTGAGTGTGGACAGCCCTCTCCAAGCCGTCTGCCTGCCCCTGGAGATGGTGTACGAGCGCTTCCAGCAGCCAACCCACGGCTTCCGCGACCTGCTGGGCCAGTACCTGCTTGGGGAGAAGCCCAAGGGCATCCTGGAGACGGAGGAGATGCTGCGGGTCGGGGCAGGGCTGACGGGCATCGGGGAGCTGTCCCTGCACCCCGACGGCTCCCTGCACCTCCAGCCACCGGCCGGGGGAGGCGAATTTTTCCTGTGCCTGGGGGACTGGCAGACGGTGCTGTCGGAGCTGGAGTCGGCCAGCGGGCTCTGGAAGGGGGCAGCGTTGCTGTGCGCGGCCGCGGGGCTGGCCGTCCTCCTGCACGCCCTGTGCCGCGCCTACCGCCGCTCTCGCCCCAAGCAGCAACAGGACAAGGAGCTGGAGGAGGAGGAGACCAGGGACCGGGCACCCGAGGACTCCTGCGTGGTCTGCCTGTCACGGCCCCGCGAGTGCGTCCTCCTGGGCTGCGGCCACATCTGCTGCTGCTTCCGCTGCTTCCAGGCCTTGCCCACCCGCCTCTGCCCCATCTGCCGGGGCCCCATTGACCGCGTGGTGCCCCTCTACCAGGCCTGAGAGCACCTGGGGGTGCCCAGGGAGGGGCAGCGTGAACCCAGCCAAGCCCGGAGCCTGCAGAAATCTCAGCTGTCTCCTCATGTGCAGCTGTGCAATTCCTATTGGGAGGGTGGGGTCTTGGTGTGCCCTTCAATCTGTTTTAGGGAGGGGAGGAGTTACAGCCTCCTCATCCTCCCTTTGTCTGCCAGAAGGACCCCCCTAAACATAAAGGCTTGGGGAAGATCTACACAATGCCTGAGCTGAGGAGCTGAGACCCCAGCCCCACACTGGGGCACTACTTTGGTTGCCAGCTGTTGGACTTGTGTCCCTTTTTGAGCCATGACCTCCCAAAAGCCACGCAGGACTTCCCCTTTGTGGTTTTTCTCCAGTGTGTGGATTTATGGGGAGGATTATGAGGGCAAGACCAGAGCTGGTGCCCAGAGTCACAGCAGACACAGTGGAGTGGCAGAGACCCAAACCCCCTGACCCACTGCAGTGGCATACCTTGGTGCCACTGTTGTCCTACCACCCCAACCCATGTGCCTACAGCCACTGCCCAGACCACAGTGGGGACACCCAGGGGCTGGCAGTGATGAGTCCCTTTGCCAGCTGCTCTACCACCAAGAGGGATCTACGTCCCTCTGTCACTCTCTGGGAGAACGGCTTTAGGGTGCCCCAGAGTCTGCCCTTGTGTCCAGCCCCACTGCACCCGGCTTTCCTGCTCACCTCCTGGACAGCACCAGGTGTGGGAATGACTTGCAGTGGTGTGTGGAGTGATAAAGCCAAGGAGCTGAGCTCGGCCTCACTTCTTCCTTTGCGCCATTGAGCTGGGGGCTGGGTGGACGCTGGGAGCCGAGGCTCTCCCCCTGGAGGGGTGGGCACCACTGCTTTCCTTCCTTCCTCATCCAAGGAGCTGGCCCAGGTTCACAATGGAGCCCAGGTGCATCTCCTCCAGATGCAGCCCTGGATGGGGGGTGGCAGGACACACAGGACCGTTGCCAAGGTGATTGTGCTCCTCGGGTCTCCATGGCAACTGCTCCCCTGGACTGCTCCCCATCACTGCCTGGCTGCAGTTGCCCAGGCAACCCACGGGCTCTCCTGGCTCCTGCAGCTTTGGGGCACCCAGGGTTTGGGGGCGGGGGACAATGCTGGCAGGCCGCTGTCAGCCAGGCAGCAGTGTTGGGATTGGAGGGGGATGATGTGCCCCCTCCCCAGGGCAGTGGCCACCATTGCTGCTGGGCTGGGGGCTTCCTTGGGGCAAAGGTACCTTTTCAGGGTTGCCCCCAGGATTCACAGCCAGACATGAGGCCCCAGAGGACCCAATAAGGCTTCCTGTGACCCACGTGCATTTTTGGGGTGGGGATGTGTGGGGGAGTTCTCTGCCTCCACNCGGGCATCCCCCCCGCAGCAGGAGGGATTTCGGGAAGGAGATAAATACCAGATGGGCGAGGGCCGGGCTGCCAGGAACACACTCCCTGCATGCCAAGAGCTGCTGGCGCGAGTGGGCGCGTGGGCCGGGGAGGGCGGGGGGTGCCCCTGCTCCCGGAGACTGCTCACCTCATTCCCCAGGGCCCAGCAGCCAGCCAAGGATGGGACAATTAGAGAGGGGCCTGCACCCCCCCCCCCTCCCCTTTGCCCCCAAAGGTGCCCAGGGCAGAGAACACATCTGACGGCACGGAGGGAGGCTGCCACCCCCCCGTGCTGGGGCACAGCCTTGCTCTAGCCCCACCCGTGTCTCTGCCACTCGCAGGAGGCCACCAGCCCGGCAGTGGCCTGGCTGCAGACCCCGCTGCCAGTCCTGCCTGGCATGGCTCCGGGCAGCAGCATGACTCACCCGCTCAGCTCACCACCAGCCAGAGCTTGCCGTGCCAAGCCCGCGGCATGGGCTGGCACAGGGGCTGGCACAGGGGCTGGCCGGCCACGCTGCAGTGCCCGCATCCCCAGACAAACCTGCTGTGTGCCTCCCATGGGTATTTGGTCAGGAGCAGCACGGTGGGGAGCTCACAGTGCCTGGGCTGAGCACTGCCCAGCCTCCTTCCCCATCACACAGGCCACGCAGCCTGACAGCTGCCTGCTCTCACCCACAGGGTGCCCCTGTGTGCCAGCCCATGCCCATGGCCTCCGCCCGCTCCCCCCAGGGCTGCCAGCCCGCTCCGCCTGCCTCCCTGTCTGTTGTCATGGTGACCAGATATGTGGTGACAGGCGAGGATGGAGCCTCACACCCCAGCAGGGCTGTTTGCCCAGCAGGGTTGGCTACCCCCACCCTCCTGCTCTTCCCCTGTCACCCCCGGGTCTCGGCAGGGGACCCTCAGTGAAGCCCCTGCCCCAGGCAGTGTGCTGGAGGTGCTCCATCTGCTCAGATGCCAGGATCGCAGCTGTGTCCCAGGCAGCTCATGTGAGGAATGGGGACAGTGCCATCCTCCTTCCACCTGCCCTGACAGGGCACCCCCTTCTCAAAGCCAGGCTGTGCACAGAGACAGACAAACTCATCTCAGTAATGACAACCTGTCTTTCTTCCCTGGGAAAGGCACTGTCCCTCCAGGCACAGCCTCTTTTTCCCACAGCAGCAGCTGCAGGAACAGCAGAAGATGAGGAGCATGCCACTCCTGCACACTTGCCCTGGGGTCACCCACAGGACAGCTGCCAAGCAGGATGCCTGTCCCCCAACATCTCTGCACTACGGTGACAATGTCCACCACAACCATTGTCTCACAAGGCCATCCCTATTGCCTGTGCCCAGCCCAGTGTGTTTCTCTGCTTCCCCAAAACCCCTGGGCCATGGCACAGGCAGCGCATCCCCACCTGGGCTTTGGCTACTGAGAGCCAGCAGCAACAGCCAGGGATGGGCACGTCCCCAGCCTTACCAGTGACATCGTCCCCAGTGCTGGGATGGGGACTCGGGGAGAGCATCAGTGCCAACAGCAGTCGCTCAGTGAGGCCCCCCCAGGCTGTGGCTGCCACTGCTGTGAAACAGAAGTGCCATTTCACGTTTCTTGGCAGGGCTGGAAGCAACACAGATGGAGGCACCCGCACTGGCCTCCTGGCATGCCTTGGCAGCCCCTAGCCCTGTGGCACCAGCCCCAGGTGATAGTACTGCCTCCCAGACCTGCAGCTGAGAAAGCCCTGGGTCCTGTGGCTGATGCCTCCTGCCTCCTTTCAGCTCCCTGACATCGTCACTGCCTGCCAGGCTACTGACCCCACTCCTGCCAGGCGTTGGACTGGATGGGAGCGCCTGGTGGTCCCCAACTCCAGCTGCCCGGGGTCCCTGCAGAGCATGGGCAGGGTGTGCCCCACCACAAGCCACTTGCACACGCACAGGGTGATTTTCCACCATAAAACCCCTTAAACCATCGGTGACTGCAGGAAAACCCCTCACCTCCATCACAGCACCTGGACTAGGCACCCGAATTCCCACCAAGGGTACAGGGCTCAGAGGCAGTATCCAGGTGTGGAGCTAGGGCATGGCAGGCACTGATGAGCTCCCAGAGCATCAGCGGAGTGTGGGCGATCCAGCACAACCTCTACTGCCAGCCCCACTGCAGCTGGGAGTCTGACACTGTGCCTCCTACCCAGCCCCATATCCACC
>VWZW01006108.1:0-16063 GCA_013397115.1 Edolisoma coerulescens | reverse complement strand
CTTCAGTGATTTCTAGCACTCATCGTAAGGTCATTAATTCTGCTTTTTGTGCTGATGTGTTAATAGATGAAGCCTGGGCTTCTATTACGTGGGTCGAGATTCCCTCTGCATACCCAGCTGCCCATTTTCTGTTTCATACCATGCTGCTTCCACCGGTGTACAGGTCCAGTTCTGGGTCCTGGATGGGATTGCTCTTGAGATCCAGTCTGCCAGAACACGCTTGTCCACTGGTTACCGGGCAGTCATGGTACAAAGGTCTCTGGGCTTCTTCTGAAGCCTGGAGAAACATGGCTGGGTTTAAAGTAGTCATTACCTTGAGCAGCTCAACATTGTCCTGCTCCAGTAGGGCAACCTGGTATTTCAGCATCCTACTGGCAATATCCATTGTCCTCCTTTTTGTTCCAAACTAGCTATTACCATGGGGGACACATATCAGCTTTTGTGATTTTCTGCAGCTACCACTGCTCTCAGGTATCTGGGCCATCCTGTACTCACACTGTCCAGTTGTTTGGACGGGCTTCAAAGGCCCTCTGACTCTCAGAAGTCCATACCAAGTATTTTCAGTGGAGGATCATACAAGTGTTTTGCCAGTACCCCATAATTGTCAATCTATAACCGATACCATCTGGCCATACCTAAGAAGGCTAGTAGTCCTTGGCGCTGGAGTCTGACAAACAGCTTCTTTTCAGCTGCTTCCCAAGCTTCTTTTTCCCTGCGAGATCTCAAAACTAAGATATATTACTGCTTTGCTTGAAGCCTTACCCAGCTCCTCGGGCTTGGGGGGCACTAAACCTGTTTGTTAATTGCAAGTCTTCAGGAGAAACAAGAGCATTCCTCCTTGTACAGGGAGTGGTTAGTTTCCAGCCTTCTTTTGACTTTGGATTTCTTGAGACATGGTGCAGAGCCCATGTGCATCTCCAATGTAGAGGGGGGCTGAGACTCCTGAGTCTGTAGGGTCTCTGAGAATATCCTACCTATCTCTTTTTCATCTTCATGAATGCTGTGCAGTCTGCTTACTTCCTCACGTAACTCCTTGACCTGGTGACATCGCTCCTTGACAGGGACACACCTGCAGAGGAGATGACTCAGCCCCAGCTTCCCAGACAGGCAACAGGCACTCCTTACAACCAGAGGCCTGCAGAGCTACATCTACTGTCAGAAGGTCTGTCACAGGTGCAGCAACTCCAACAGCCACTGGGGAATGAGCTCTACAGTGTCATCACCATAACGTTGGGAGCTCACACTACTAAGACTGGGAAAGAAGGGGCTTCCTTTGCCCCTTGGTGTTAACTGCTGCTCCTATTTGCTGCTCTCTGGTACTGCTACTGTGTTGGCCCTCCTATAGAGAGGAGCCCTTCCTTGTCAACTGCAATGCAAACTGCTGCTCCCCACCTTGGCTGACATGCAATGTCCTGTTTGCCCCCTCTGTTTGCTGTGCTCCTGGTCACTTGTGCTCCCTGGGGGCTCCTGCACCTGAGCTGTTCACCTCTGTGAGTGACAGTTAGTCTGAGCTTAAATCAGCTGCTGTCACTCCTGGCCCTGCCCATGCTGAGTCAGCTGCTCTTGTGCAAGCTCCACATGGGTCTTGACGCTCTCCTGGGGTTACCCTGGCTTTAGAAACTCACTGTTTGCTGCAATCTCCTGCTCTGCTGCAGGATGTGCCTGCACAAGAGCTGTTTGCTCCCTCAACCTGCTAGCCATGCTTTGATGAAGCCCAGGACACAGTTGGTTTCTGGGCTGTGAGTACAGATTGCTGGCTCATGTTGAGCTTCTCATCAACCACCACCCCCAAGTCCTTCTTGGCAGGGCTGCTCTCAATCCATTCTCTGCCCAGCCTGTACTTGTGCTTGGGATTGCCCTGACCCAGGTGCAGGACCTTGCACTTGGCCTTGTTGAACTTCGTGAGGTTCGCACAGACCCACCTCTCAAGCCTGTACAGGTCCCTCTGGATGCCATTCTTTCCCTCCAGCATGTTGACCACACCACACAGCTCGGTATCATTGGCAAACTTGCTGAGGGTGCACTCAATCCCACTGTCCATGTCACTGACACAGATGTTAAATAGTGCTGGTGCCAACACTGACCCCTGCGGACACCACTTTTCACTGGTCTTCACTTGGACATCGAGCTGTTGACTGTAACTCTTTGAGTGTGACTATCCAGCCAATTCCCTATCCACTGAGTGGTCCACCCATCAAATCCCCATCTTTCTAGTTTAGAGACCAGGATGTCATGCGGGACAGTGTCAAATGCTTTGCACAAGTCATCTCAGGTAGTGCTGGTAGGAGCAGAAACAAAACTGGTCTAGTGGAAGGTGTCCCTGCCCATGGACTGGATGATTTTTGAAGGTCCCTTCCAACCCAAACAATTATGTGATTCTAAGATATAGTCCTGTTCTGGCTCATCATGAGAGGTTTTTATTTGTTTGTTTTGTTCTCTTTCAGTATCCTGTGGAACACCCAGACAAATTCCTCAAATTTGGCATGACCCCATCAAAAGGGGTTCTGTTCTATGGGCCACCTGGTTGTGGTAAGACACTGCTGGCCAAAGCCATTGCCAATGAGTGCCAGGCAAACTTCATTTCCATCAAGGGGCCGGAACTGCTCACCATGTGGTTTGGTGAGTCTGAAGCCAACGTGCGTGAGATCTTTGACAAAGTAAGTGTTTCTTCTACTCCTTGTGCTATGTTAGTGCTGAGGTACTCCCAAACCCTCTACTGCACCTGTCTTACTGGCCTGGTTCTTGTTTGTGTGTTTTGTTTTCCCTGCTAGCACTGAAAGCAGAGGCTGCTTTTCTGATGTTAGGGTATGAATTATCTTTGGCATTATAGCTATTTAGATGGTTTTCTCCTACTGCAATTTGTATCTGTTACAGGATTATAAATGCCCCAGTGTCTTAGCAGTGAGGCTAGCATTAGGATGGCATAGATATTCTCTGCATCCCTGAAAACTTATTTCAACACCTCATTAGCCATCACCTTCTACAGATTTTTAAAGCATGCTATGGGTTCTTTTTCTGCAGTTGGACTAAATGATCACTGTAGGTCACTTCAAACTGAAATTATTCTATTCTATTCTATTCTATTCTATTCTATTCTATTCTATTCTTGTCCTGCAATATATATGGCTTGCAAGGGAGCTCGCTTCCACTGCCCAGTTTCCCCGTAGATAGTGTGACCTGTCCCAGGAGGTTATCTGCATGGATTATCTTGGGAATCCTCACTCCTGTGGTCAGGGAAGGCGCTGAAAGAGCAAAGTTGGAAAGAAAGTGAGAGAGAAAAATTTAGGTTGAGAGGGAGCCTCAGAGGCTATCTGGTCCAGCTGTTTGTCCAGAGCAGGGAGGTAGCTTGGAAATTCAATCAGATTGCTCAGGGCTGTCTTGGTTTGAAAGACAGGTGTCTACCAAGGAAGGCGGGAACCTCCCTTGGAATGGAAAATATGACCCACTTCCCTCCAAATTATTATAACTTTGAAATTAAGGGGCTTTCAGGCAAAGATATGAGAAAAAGAATAACAGTTCTTTACTAGTATGTATATGTATAACAAGGCAAACAAACAACAACAATGGCAGCAACAACAAACAAAACCAGAAACCCACTAACAATCTTCTCTCAGCTGTCAAGCCCTTTCCCCTTTGGTGTAGTTACAGTCACAGCCTGCAGGGGCGCTGTTGGCTCCCAGCTGGGCAGGGAAGGTGTGATAATTCCCCCGCGGCTGCAGGGGGCGCTGTGGCGCGAGCTCAGCTGTCTCTCTCACGTGGGTAATGGCGGGCATAGCTGGTGGAAGAGATGGAAAAGGGGCTTCTTCTACACCCTCACAGGGGCCGCCGGTCCTGGTGCCCCTCCGGATAGCGAAATGAGCTGTAGCAGGAACCTCGGAAGCAGCAAGCTGGAACAGCAGAAGTGAGCAGACCCAGGGTAGCAAACAATGTATCAGAAACTCTGCAGCTGTAGCAGGAGCCGCAGGGTGTCCCGGTAGGTATGGTGCTTGGTTACAGTGCAGCGAAAATCCCAGAGCAGTGACAGAAAAATGGCGGGGTTGGGCAGCGGCAGCTGGGCTCCCAAACGCAGCAGGGAGAGGCTCCCTTGGAGGGGGAGGGGCTCGGGGTCCTGTGTTTTCCCCTGAGGCACCCGAGTAGATGGTGAGAGTCCTTTCCAGTGAGGTAGGGTATTAATAAGGTCTCAGTGCAATGGCTGCTCGTACGAGCAAAAGCCTCACTTACAGTAGGAGAGAACAGTAACCGGCTGGACTCCGCAGTGGCAGCGATAGCAGCAGCTTGACCATTCCCTCCGATGCAGAGAGAGAGAGAGAGAGAGAGAGGAGGTGAGCCCAGCCCCTCACCCCCAGGCCAAAATCTCGCATATCTCTGCCCTCTCTGCCCTTCCCAAGAGAAAACCCCTCAGGTAAGAGAGTAGCCATCTGCACCCTTCCCCCTCCTCCTCCCAGCCACATCTTTTGTTCTCTTGAGTATCGGTAGTTATTGTCTCTTAGCAACAAATGGGACAAAATTCCATGAAAGAAAGATAATAAAAATCCTAACCTCCAACAAGGGCCTTGTGTTCTGACCATATGCTAAGGATGGAGAATCCCTGACCTCTCTGGGCCTTGTGCTAGTGTTTGAACTCTCACATTGTGAAGAATTTTTTTCCCCTTATTTCTAACTGGAATTTTCTTTGCAGCCATTTGTGTGTCTGGTCTTTCATCCTTTTGCTGTGCATTTTGAAGAAGGATATAGCTCCCTTTTCCCTATAACTCTACATATTAGGTAGCTGAAGACAGATTGGATTTCCCCCTTCCATTTGCTATTTCTTACCTACTGATACTCAAGTGCCTAAATAACCAATTGATGTCCCCAGATCCTGGAGGGAGAGTTCTGGTCTGGGCAAATTGGCTCCAGCTTTTCCTCTAGGCATTGGAGTTACCACCCTTCTGCCTGGTTCACAGCCCTCTTAGCTTTGGGGAAATGCAGCTTGTTGTTCAGGAGAATTTAACTGAGTGTTTGTAGCTGTTGTGCTGGGGACGGCGAGAGAAGAAACACGTGAAGTCCAAGACTCAGGGATAAAAGGAAGCACTTTAATAATTTTTCCAAAGGCTTTTATATGTTAGTTCGCAAAAGTGTGTTAAATGGCATAAGGTAATTGGTCCTTTGGCCATCCACCCCTTGAGAGGATTGGCCAAATTCTAAGACACCCATTTCTAAATATTTTCTAGTTAGAACCATAACAATACTGCAAAACAACCTGCAAGATAAAGGGATTAGTTTACAGAAACTTCTAACTGTTTTTCAGCCAGTGTCTGTGAGAAAGCAAAGACTTTCTCACAGACAGAGGCAGAAAGCTGGAAAATCTTTCTGCAACCCAGCTTTCAGTATCCATAAGTGTTTGTGTGGCAAGAGAGTTCTATAGCAACTCCTCCAAGCTGTCCTTGTGGCAGCAGAGCTCTAGTGTACTCCTCTAAGCTGCTTTAACTGTAGGGTAGGCTTAGTGTGAAGTCAGTGTGCTCCTCACCTAGTGGTATTAACATGGAGTAATTGTTCCCATTTGCTTTTTGCAGGCTCGCCAAGCAGCCCCGTGTGTGCTCTTCTTTGATGAGCTGGACTCCATCGCCAAGGCCCGAGGTGGGAATATCGGCGACGGTGGCGGTGCTGCAGATCGTGTCATCAACCAGATCCTGACCGAGATGGATGGCATGTCCACCAAGAAAAACGTCTTCATCATCGGTGCCACCAACAGGCCAGACATCATTGACCCAGCCATCCTGCGCCCTGGCCGCCTGGATCAGCTCATCTACATCCCCCTTCCCGACGAGAAGTCCCGGGTTGCAATTCTTAAGGCCAATCTGAGGAAATCACCAGTTGCCAAGGTAGGATCTGTGCTTTGACTGTGTCTGGCTTTGGTTTGCTGTAGGCTGCACATGCTCCTCGCAAGCTGGGGATAGAGCAGAGGGCTGGTGACTGCTCCATGCAGTCCAGAGCTGGGAAACCTTCAGTCCCTGAAGGATGGAAGTGAAGAAGTAGGGGGAGGCTTGAGCTCTGAGACTGGGTATTAATGAAGCTAAGTGTTGGTGTGTAAGCACAGCAGGTCTTTGTCACATGGTGGAATTATGCCCACAGTGTGGGAACAGAAAAGCCTGTTATGGCAAGATGGAAAAGATTCTTGTACTCTGAAAGAAAAAGTAAATGTAGAAAACAGGTGGGAAATGGAAACTGAAGAGGAGCTACTGAAGTTAATTGTTGCTGAACTGAATTGTTGCAAGAGCTATGTTCCTTGCCTAGGAAGCAGGCAATAATGAAACTGATAGTTAATCAGAGAAAAGCAGATGTCAAGTGAGAGCTCAAGCTATTTTATGCCAAGCTTACCTTTTTAGGTGTTGTTGGGAAGGAAAGCCTCAAAGGAGGTTGCAGTACTACTCCCTCAGTTGAAGGGAAGGAGCAGAAGGTTGGTTGTCTTGATCTGCCTGTGTGTCATTCCTATTTCTAGTCTGACAGTGTTTCATTTGACTCCTAATGCTGAGACCTGAGTAAATCATATCCTAAATCCACAAGACAACCTGCCTCTTCTTGAGGGTAAACAGTACCAGAGGCATTTTTCCCCCTCTACTCCACTCTCATGAGACCCCACCTGGAGTACTGTGTCCAGCTCTGGGGCCCCCAGCATAGGAAGGACATGGACCTGTTGGAGCGAGTCCAGAGGAGGCCACGAAGATACTCAGGGGGCTGGAGCCCCTCTGCTATGAAGACAGGCTGAGAGACCGAAGGCTGTTCAGCCTGGAGAAGAGAAGGATCTGGGGAGACTTCATTGCAACCTTCCAGTACCTAAAGGGGGCTTACAGGAAAGATGGGGAGGTATTCTTTGTCAGGGTGNGACTGGATAGGTCTCTGAGAAGCCTAGTCTAGTGGAAGGTATTCCTGCCCATGGCAGGGGGATTGGAACTAGATGGTCTTTGAGGTCCCTTCCAACCCAAACCATTATGTGATTTACAGCTGCTTCCCAGGGTCTTGCTGGGTATGTGGGGAGTATGGCCTGCCTTTATATGTGGTTAACTTTTCCCAAAACCAAGAACCTTAACAGCTCATCTTTTCAAAATTGGCCAAAGTTAAGGCAGCACCTTTATACCATGAGATCTAAAGACACTTTTTTGTCACCTGAGGGTGTAAGGGATAAAGGACAGGCCTCTCTTGGGGGTTGTTTTTTGTTTGGTTTGTTTTGTTGTTGTTGTTTTTGTTGTTTTGTTTGGGTTTTTTTTCCACTAGGATGTTGACCTGGATTTCCTAGCTAAGATGACCAATGGCTTTTCGGGGGCTGACCTGACAGAAATTTGCCAGCGTGCCTGCAAACTGGCCATCCGCGAATCCATCGAGAGTGAGATCAGGCGAGAGCGTGAGAGGCAGACCAACCCTTCTGCCATGGTGAGTGGGATACTCTGAGCTTTCCCCACTTATGACACAGGCAGCCCACCTCTGCCTGTGGGTGAAGCAGGATGCATTCCTCTTCATAATCCTCGGGTGGGGATGAGTGGGGTCTCAGCACAGAGCATGGAATGGGAGCATGAGGCCCTCCTGGGGTACCTCACTGTCAGCATTGCTAAGAAGGCCGGCCCCTGCTGCAGCCCTGACTTAGTCTGCCACAGTGTCTCTCTCCAGCTCCAATTTTGGTGGGTGTTGGAACCTCCTGATCTGGCAGGAGGTTGTGGGTGGCTGTTGGGCCACAGAGCTTGGGCATGCAGCTCACCTGGTCCCTCTGTCCTGCTGCAGGAGGTGGAGGAGGATGACCCGGTTCCCGAGATCCGCAGGGATCACTTTGAGGAGGCCATGCGCTTTGCTCGCCGCTCTGTCAGTGACAACGACATCAGGAAATACGAGATGTTTGCGCAGACCCTACAGCAGAGCCGTGGCTTTGGCAGCTTCAGGTAACCATGGGAAGGGCAGTGCGGCTCAGTTAACCCCAGAACCGAGTATTGAGGCAGCTTTCTGCTGGATTCTGGGTAACAAATTCCCTCTTCCACTGTGTTTTCCCATTCTCCCCAGCACGTACAGCAGCAAGCTGAGTGTGCGGCAGGTGTAGGCTGTGCTGCAGGTTGGTTGTAGCTGCTCTGTTAGTGCTCCTGAAGTCCAATAACCCTTTTTCCTTTAACACAAGTGTCTTGGTTTAAGACAATTTAAGGGGGACACTCTAAAAGTGAGTTACCTCCCCTTATAGCTTTAAATAATCCCTTGCTACCAATAAGGAGAGATGAGTACGAGTAGATATAAGTGAAAAAATAATGGTTTACTAAAAAAAAAGCAACAGGCAGAAAATAACAGTGATAAACACTATACACAAAGTTGCTAAATCTCAGAGTCCCCAGGAAGAAAGAGAAACTCAAAATGGCGGAGTAACCCCCCTGAAGATGGCGCCCTCCACAGACGACCACGTGTGGGGAAACAAAGGCAAAACAGTTTAACCTCCACCCATAAATGCAGAGGAGGTCTCCCTAGTTGTCCCATGGAACAATGACAAAATGGCAGAGTCCTCTCTCTGGGCCATGCGTTTGAGAGAGAGAACAAAGGAATCAACATGGCAAACAAGCCTCCACAGTTCCAAAGCTCCCTCCCCCCCCAACCGAACAATGGGAGCAGGGGAAAACAAAACCTGGGAAAACTATTTCTGTCCAAAAAGAGTCAATGCTGCTGGGGAGCTGATGCAGGCTCTCATGGTGGCTCAGCAGGCTTCCTCTCTCTCTCTCTGCCTCTTCCTCAGCCAGCTGGATCCAGCCAGTGTTGGCACTGCAGCCTCCAAGCCGCTGGTGTTGGTGCTGCTGTCTCAGATCTCTGTTCTGATTGATGGGGGAGAAAAAAAAGGGACTTCTGAGCACCGAAGAATGGTGGCCCAGCCCCAACTGGCAAAATTCACTCTGAAACGGTTTTTGATTGCGAAATGCAGCTTCTCATGTTGCTACTGTTGCCAGTAGAGCCAAGAGGCAAGAGAGAGCTCTGCCTTCATGCCTTGACCTTAAAAAGCCCAGGCATCCCCCAGTCCTGCAGTTCCATTTCTGGCCGCAGGGTCTTAAAGAGACAGTAACAATCTTTGGGCACAGATAGATATAGAATACAATAACATTTTGGGTTACCCAGGACAAGTGACAGCCAGAAGTCGTATAAGCCTTTTGCATGATCTGCTGTAAGTTTTCATCCCATTCCTCCTGCCCGTCCTACTTGTCACTGGGGTTTGGCGCAGAGGGAGGGGATGGTGCTGAGCTGCAAGGAGGCTTTTGAACAACATCTCTTCTCTCCTGTCCTGCACTGCTGCATGCAGGTTCCCATCAGGCAACCAGGGCGGTGCTGGTCCGAGCCAAGGCACAGGAAGTGGCAGTGGGGGCAACGTGTACAGCGAAGACAACGATGATGATCTCTACGGTTAATTCTCAGCTTGGTGGACCAGCTCCACATCAGGCCACATTGTACAGCAAACATCTCTTCTCTCCTGTCCTGCACTGCTGCATGCAGGTTCCCATCAGGCAACCAGGGCGGTGCTGGTCCGAGCCAAGGCACAGGAAGTGGCAGTGGGGGCAACGTGTACAGCGAAGACAACGATGATGATCTCTACGGTTAATTCTCAGCTTGGTGGACCAGCTCCACATCAGGCCACATTGTACAGCAAAAAAATCCAATGTTCAGTGGACTCTTAGCTTCTTCATTCTTCAGTCAGAACAGTGTAGCTGCACACCAGACTTTGTACAGGGAATATTTTCTGCAAACACAAATCCAGAGTGGTGTTCAGTTGGGAGGCAGACAGTGAATTAGCAAGGAGGGGAACTGACTTAATTTCTGAGAAATTTCTGTTCTAGTTTATGTGGCAGAATCAGCAGCTTTAGTAAAGAATACAATGCTAGCCTGTATAAAAAAAATCCCACAAAAATGATAAAAAAAAATAAAAATCCCAGAACACTCCTTTGTGTGTGACTGGTGCAGTGTAGTTTGTGCTGTCCCTGTAAACTCCATGTCTCATGTGCTATCTGAGCACTCAGTCTGGTGGAGTTTATCTGTATGCATACTTCCCTGGTGTGTTCAAGGTTGCTCTTTGTTGTTATGTCTCTTAGCCCAAGTTAACAGAAGAAATTGGTTTGGCAGTCTGTCTCTCCCCTGCTTCAGTTTGGCAGGAAGCACCAACTAAGAGAGCCTGGTAGCAGGTATCTCTTGCTTCTCTGATGCTGGCCCTGAGCCTTTGGGTTTCCTGCTGCTTTGGCTCCTCTGCAGCAAAGGATTTCAGTAATCCTGGTTCTATCTGCCCTGCCTGAAGGTAGGTACAAGGGGGCTCTTGGGCTGTCTCTGAAGTTTGTGGTGCAGCATGATCCCACTATTAGGAAAGGGGATGCTGCAGCACTGTTAATCAGGCTCTGTGGAGAGATTTCCCCCCTTCCCCTGCAATATTTCATGCATACTTTTGGGGTTCTGATGACAGGCATGGCTCTCTGCTGCCAGTCTGCCCCTTGTTTTGCCTCATACTCTAGTTGGGTTCTGATCGTAGTTCTTATCCTTTCTTTCTGGTTACAGGTTGCTGCCTTGCTCCTTGGTTTATTTTTCCTTCTCTGAACAGTACTGCTGTACTTCATTGTTTTATATAAGAGAAGCCCTGGGTCTGGTCTCATCATGCGCACAGGAGCAGTGTGGCATGCTGGATATGACCCAGCTGTGAACTGAAGGGGAGAGCCTGTTTGAGACAATGGCCATAAGACGCACAGAGTGGTCATGTGCTATTGACTTGGAGAGGGTGCAGGAACTGAGGATTTCTGCAAAGTTTAAATGTTGATTAAGAAGGGTGCCCCAGGCTTTTGGGGCTGAGCCACACTGAAGAGGGCAACCTCCTCTGTGGCAGGAGTTATGTGGGGCCTGAGCAATGTGAGTTTCAGCCCCAAAGCTTGGCAGACCTAGGAGGACTTCATCAACCTGGCTAGATTTAAGGGGAGAGGGGAGACATGCAAGAGTCCTGTCTCAAAATGGTAGAAGGATGGGACTATCCATGAGAGGGGGACTAGTGCACAGCAATGGGGAAAAAGACCACCTGCTGTGGTAGAACGTGTAAGCCCCTGGGAAATGGGAGTAGCCCCTTCTCAGGTCCTCTGTCCTGCTTAAGAGCTGTCTGCCCACCAGCATTACTCTTGCCCTGTCCTTATACCATCTCAGTTCTGCCTTGCAGAGAAAATGCTGGCCATAGTCTATGGCAGCAGGGTTAAGAATGGCCTGTCCCTCTCAGGCTGGCACTTCTCTTTCTGGGGATAACTGGCACCTGAAAACCTTTACTCCAGGGCTGCTTCCCTGCCTGTACTTTTCTCTGCTGCTCTGTGCTCCTCCAAGCAGGGTGGATGCAGGTACTGACTTTGCTTTCATTGTGGCCTACCTGTTCATCAGTGCAAGCCAAAGAGAGGCAGCTCCAGCCAGGGAAGGAACCAGCAACCTGGGAAGGTTCTCCACCCCTGCTGGGAGCTCTCTAGGACTTTTCCAAAAGCCTTCCTCAGCTCTGGTATTGGGTGAATTTCTTCCTGCCAGTTTTGGGATGTGACCATTCAGCAAGCTCCCAGCAGATCTACCCTGGCATCTCTGCTGTGGAGGCTGGGACAAGCAGTGTATAGGAGAGTAGGGTGTATGTGTCCCAGCTCCCCAAAGCCTTTCCTGCTACCTCTCATAATTGTAAATGCTAGTTAAATCCATCACAAGGGCTGGATACCCTAATCTTTTTTCCCTGCCACCTCTGGGACATGGTTCCATGGTTCCTCATGGGGACAGTACCCACAGTGGCCCTGAGAGCATCCACCCTGCACTGGAGCTGTGTAAAACTGTTGGGGGGCTGAGGGTGTCCCCCAAATCAACACCTGCATCTATCAGGGAGCTTGGCTAGGGTCTCCCTCACCCCCATGCATCTCCACCACCAGCAGCCCCAATGACTGTATTTGGCCCCAGTCCATGCTCTTTTCCAGGGGCCACCCCTGCAGCAGAGACCCCTGGGAGCTGCATGGGCAAGAGCCTTCCCACAGCAAACTCCTCCCCTGCCCAGGATCTTGCTGGGGAGACTGGGCAGCCCCAAAGGTGCTGGCAGGAGGAAGGTACTGTCAACTGGAGCTTGTCCTGAATGGAGCAAAATTAGTGAGGTGAGCAGGTTAGGGAAGCCCTTTCTTCACTGCAGTGGTCGGCACCTTCTCATGCCCCCTGGGGCTCCCCATGTGGCCCCAGAGCTACATCCCCATGTCCTCGTGTGTCCCATGTCCATCCCCTGCCCCCAGCCTTACAGCCAGGCTTCACAGAGGGCCATGTGTGGCCCAGCCATGGTGTATGCAGAATGGAGGATTGCATCCCCCTGCCCCAGCCAAGGCATTGGCATTAGAGGTTGGTCCCTGACCCAAGAGATTGGGGTCCTGCAGCACCCTAAGTCTCCGGACTTAGCAGGGCACTCCTGCCTGCAGAGGACAGTGAGCCATGTCCCCCATTTGGGGTTTGGCAGCCTCTGCCCAGGCCCCTCCCAAGCACAATGCCCATGGGATTTTGTTCAAACCATCTGCCCTTACAGCTGCTCTTGCTTGGTGCCTTATGGGCAAACATTTTTCCTGGTATCAGTGGGGAATGTCCCTGGGTACAACATGTCCTGCTGCCTCTTACCCAGCCCCAGGGCCACCTTTTCTTTTTCAAGAGCTGAGCACCAGCATCTCTCCAGCCCCCTCAGGCAGTCTCTGCCATCAAGGAGCCCCCGTCACTGTCCCATCCCCAGCTCCACCACCCCACCATTCCTAGACTCTCCTCAGCTGGCCCCCACTCCTGCTGCCTGTGTCAGCCACATCCTGGGAGCCCCAAGGGGATGAAGAACCCCCGTGGGGTTGCCCTGGTACCAGTGAGAGACAAGCCCCTTCCCTGGCCCTGCTGCCTGCACCCAGGCCAGGGCAAGCACAGCCCCAGCATCTCCCATCACAACACACCCCAAGGAGGTATATTTTTAAAAATACTTTATTTTTTCTCTCAATACTGACATTAAAAAAATACAAAAAACCCACCCTACTATAAAACATTCAGGTCTCATTAAAACTGAGAAAAACAAAGCAGCTTGTATCTGTGTACTGACTTGTCTTCTCCCTCCAGGTTTCTCTATGTCAAACTCCACCAGGACCAGTGGAGTGAACCAGTGGCATACCCTTGCCGTTCAAACCAGGTGATAAATTAAACAGTGCCTAATGAAGTCTCCTCACCCTGTGCCAAGCTGTGGCAGCAGCCAACCTCCCTGCCCCGTACAATGCAATATACAGCTGTACACCTAGCCCCTGATGGACACCTTTCCTCCCCTGTCCAAAAGGACCCCCTGTTTCAAGTCAGTGATTCCTCCTTAAAAAAAAATTGATTCCTGGCAGAATATTCCAGAGGTTTTCTCTGTGGTACTGTAGTGGAAGAATACAAAGGTTGATCAAATGTGCCTCCTAATCTGTAGGAGCCCTTCCCAGGAAAAAAGAAATGGCACAAGGCAGAGTGGGCCAAGAAAGGTAAGAACTATAAAAAATCTCCCAATGGAAATACAAAGATTTTTTTAAAAATACAGCATTTAAAAACAAAGCCAGATTGCCTCATGCACCTCCTAGCTCCACCTAAACACCTGGAAATGCCTCCCGAATGAATTGTTCCTGTAGAAAAATATAAACATGCATTTCTCTTCCTAGTAAAATCCTGAAGGTTGAATACAAACACTATTGAAAAACCACAGCTCTGCTCATGTTTGGCTCTACTTTAGCACCCATGCTTGTGGTATGTATGTAAGTATGCACGCACGCACACACACACACACTGTGCCACTCCAGGAACCCCAAAACAGGCAGAGAAAAAACCTTATGGAGTTTATCCAATGAGCTCTCTCTATATGTGTATAATTTTAAAAATCCCAAAACACAGCAATGCAAACTCAACACATCTGAACTAGAAAGCTCCACCCTGGGCTTTACCTCTTCCTCCTGCTGGCTGGGGCTCTGCAGGCAACAAGTGCAGTCAAGTGCTGCCCAGCTGCCCTCAGACACTGGGAACAGCCCCAGCCCTGTGAAGAGGCAGGAAGCTGGCCAGGGCCATCCCCAAGTGCTTTGCACTCCATCGTTTGGCACAGCTGAGGCTTGGTTGTGGGCTTGGCACAGGAGAATGGACCATGGTTGGACCTGGTACAGTGGTCCCAGGTTAGAAACAGTCCAGCTCTGGGGTGGGGCCACTGTGGGCAGGAATGATCGATTTGCCCTAAGTGCATGGGACAGTCTCCTCAGCACCACAGTACAGCTGGGACCCCAAACAGCAGCAAGCATCAGAGGGGAAGATAAAACTTACAGTGGAGATGTGGGATCCTGTGGAGTCCTATTTACACTGCGCTGAACCCCAACAAGTCCAGGCACCAAAACTGGGATTCCTCTGCATCTCGTGGGTGAAGACCATGGTGAAGCAAGCTGTCCCCCTGCAGCCCATGGAGATCCATGGGGATGCAGAGATCTACCTGCAGCCTGTGGAGAAGACCCATGCGGGAGCAGGTGGATGCCTGCGAGGAGGCTGTGACCCCATGGGAGACCTGTGGAGAGAGGGGCCCATGCTGGAGCAGCCTGTCCTTGAAGGACTGTATCCAGTGGAAAAGTGACCCATTGTAGCAGGTTGACCTTGGCTGGGTGCCAGGTGCCCATTAAGCCACTCTATCACTCCCTTTCTCTATGGGACAGGGGAGAGAATAAGATGGAGAACAACCACTGGGTTAGATAAGGCAGTTTTCTTACAGAGAAAGGAAAGAAATGAGTCTGCGCACACATAAAGGGAAAAAAAAGTCAATCTCTACCTCCCATCAGCAGCAGCAATGTTCGGACACTTCCTGGGAAGCAGGGCTGCAGCATGTGTAATGGTTCCTCCAGAAGGCAAACACTGAAGAATCACAAATGCCCTGCCTTCCTCCTCTCTCCCTTAGCTTTATATATCTGAGCTGATGTCATATGGTATGGAATATCCCTTTGGTTAATTTGGGTCAGCTGGCCCGGTTGCGTCCCCACTGAATCGCCCTAAACCAGGCCCAGAGACAGTCAGAGAAGCAGGCATTTGCTTTACTTGGCGTCGGGTGTGTGGAGGATCATTCCTCCAAACACACACACAGAGGACTCCATACAGTCCAGTATTATGGGTAAAATTCATGAATATTCATCACATTCCTTGGGATAGGAGTAGTTACACAAATTACTTCTCGGAAGTCATTAATATCACTAGCATACATGCCACGCATGCCCTGTGCACCCTGGTGGTCGCAGTGAGGAAGGCTCCTCTTCTTCCTCGGGGGTCTTTCTGATGAAGGCTAGTAGTCTTCCTCACAATGCACTTTTCACCTTTCTTTCTGGAGCATGTGTAGTCCTTCAGCGGTTTCTGTGCTGGTTTTCAACAGATCCTGTTCTTCTGATCTTGACAAGATTAAGGCAAATCCTGCTTCTTAGGTTTTGTGATTAACATTTGCTGTCTCTTANNTTGCTGTCTCTTAATAGTTAACTAATGCTTACATGAGTTAACTATTGATCATTCTCCTTCTCAATCCCCCATTTTCCTTGATCATTTTTAATTCTTTACAAGTCTTGCATGTCTTGAAAGTAAGTACCCTTCTCTATCTTGTTTCTAAGTTTGTGCCTGTGCCATTGAGCATAAGCATGGCAATTCCAAGTACATAAAATCATACAATAACTGCTAATACAAACTGTAAATAACAATGTAATAACACAAATAACTCTTACAAACAATTGTTTAAGCCACGATAAGTTGGGTAACCACGCTGTTTGTCCCATACCTCTTTAAACCCCCAAGAAGTGTCATCTAAGGTAATCTGATGCAATGTTTGCATTTTGTCCCAAATTGTAAGGTCCTTCCCATTTTTCCTGGAGTGGATTTCTTGAAAGACTTAGTATAAACCAAATCTTCTGTATTCATATTATGAAAGGGTTTATCAGGTGGTGGTGGTTGACAATTAACAACTTTAGTGCATTCCACTTGCCTGTTATCTGTATGGTGTACATAGTTGCCATTCTATACCTAGTAGATGACTCACTCCCTGCACTAC
>VWZW01006107.1:389653-429773 GCA_013397115.1 Edolisoma coerulescens | reverse complement strand
GTGGCGTGTGGGGATGTCCCGGTGTCGCTCTCACACCGTCTGTTCCGTGCAGGCGGCCGCCCCTGTGGGTGCAGGGACAGCTCGGGGACCCGCACTGCGAGCAGGTCTCGGCTCCGGGTGGAGCCCCTGGGTACCGAGAGGCCTCGCTCGGCCCGGGGGTCCCATCGCCGGGCTGGCACAGACCCCCCAGCGCTGCTTCGGGCATCCCGGGTGTTCCAGCCGTGCAGCCGAGCCACCGGCCGGAGGGACGGCCCCAAGGGATACCTCGGGGCGGGATGCTGGCCTAGCACCGCGGAGGAGGGTGAGGACATCGGCCTCAACCCTCGGGACAGCAGGTAGGTGACAGCCCTAAGCCATCCAGAGCTTGCATCCAGTGCCAGCTGCCTTCCAGGGACTTCGGGGGGCTGGTCCCCAAGGACAGACTGACTGGGGCAGCAGCGGTGGGTGATGCTGCTTCCACCAGGGAAGTGGTGGAATTCAGCAGGGGGTGATTCCAGCATGTGGTGATGCTGTCAGGGAAGCGGTGGATTCACCGTCCTTGGAAGTGTTCACAAACCACGTGCACGTGGCACCTGGGGACGTGGGTTAGTGATGGGCTTGGCAGTGCTGGGGGAATGGTTGGAATTGTTGGTCTTAGAGGTTTTTTCCAACCTATGAGATTCAGTGATTCCATGCTGCAGGCTGTCTGCTGTGCATGGGAATCAAAGCCCTCCTCTCCTGGTGTGGGCAGAGGGAAAGGCTCCAGCGTGTCCTTCCTGCAGCCTTGGATATCGAGTGAGACCCAGCTGCTGGGAGGTTGGACCTGGAAGTGAAAATGAAAGTGAAACTCTTCTGGAAGTGGCAGGATAAGGAGCAGTGTGGGAGCATCGCTACAAAAATCCAGGCAAAGCACATTGGGCAACAGGCTGGGATGCACTTGGATGTTTCCCAGAGAAGGATGCTTGTGCTTCAAGATGCTCCCAAAGCTGCCCCTGTAGGCAGCAGGGAGGTGGAGTGGGTGGAAAGGGCCAGTAGTTACTTCAGTCCCATAATTGCAGGCTCATCCCAAAGCTCTGGAGAGGCATCTCACTGTTATTCCAGCTCCAAATGCTGGGGAATTGCAACTTTTCCACCCTACTCAAGTCACTTGTGTCCAAGAACTTGCCTCTGGAAAATCTGAAAGGAGTTGGGTTGAGCTCTGTGCTGGCAAATTGGGTGGTGCTAATGAACCTGTGATAATTATCATGGGTTTGTGATAATTAACTTGTCAGCTGTGTAGGAAAAGTCTGGAGCAGGGAAGGGAAGTGTGTAGTGAAAAATAGGAAAAGTAATACAGTTCCAGGTAAGGAATCATGGTTTGGGTTGGAAGGGACCTTAAAACTCATCCAGTTCCACCCCCTGCCATGGGCAGGGACACCTTCCACTATCCCAGGCTGCTCCAACCTGGCCTTGGACATTTCCAGGGATCCTGGGGCAGCCACAGCTTCTCTGGGCACCCTGTGCCAGGGCCTCCCCACCCTCACAGCCAGGAATTCAATCCCAATATCCCATCCATCCCTGCCCTCTGGCAGTGGGAAGCCATTCCCCCTTGGGGAATGCTTGGACTCAATGATCTTAGAGGGCTTTTCCAACCTGAAAGATTCTGTCATTTTTCTGCATCACCTAAAGGAAACTTGTTTGCACAGACGAAACTGCAGGAAGAGCTGTCAGTGTTCCTCTCTGCCTTGCATTTTGGAGCAGCAGCAGGAGGGATATTTGTGCTGGGACATCCATTTGAGCTGGAGAGAAAGCTTCAGCCTGTCCACCCTGCTGTAGCTAAGGGATTGAGTCAGCTCCAGTGGATTTGGGGTCTAGTTTGTGTCCTCCCCACCAGGAAATTTGGGAGAGCAGCTCCCTGGTTAAGTGCTGCCAGAAGGGCATGGAAGGCAGGTGAGAATCCTGCCAAAAATCTGTGCTAGCCAGGTGGGGGGTGAATGTCCTGCTGCAAAGAGAGGCCTGATCTGGGTCCATCAGCACAGGAGAGCTTGAAGTGACTCCATTTAGGAGCATCCTAAATGCTCCTGGTTTAGGGACATCTACCTAGGGAGTTAAAATTTACCAGCTGGGGGCTGGGAGATGATGGAATGGGATGAAATGAACTCAGAGCAGCAGTATAGTGTATTTCTGGGGAGACACTGGCACAGGATTCCCAGAGCAGCTGGGGCTGCCCCTGGATCCCTGGAAGTGTCCAAGGCCAGGTCGGATGGGGTTGGAGCAGCCTGGAACAGTGGAAGTTGTTCCTGCCCATGGCAGGGGGGGAACTTTGGTCTTTAAGGTCCCTTCCCACCCAAATAATTTAGGGATTCTGTGATGATATTTGGACAAGACATAAAGTGTAGATTTGGCATCACTGGTATTAAAATCCAGGCTGATGGTGTTTCTCCTGAATCCAGGGAAGCCCATGGATGATGGAGATGGTACCAGCTGGCTGTGCAGCCCATAATTCCAGTAGGACAGCAGTTCATCCTTGTGACTCTTAAATCCCACCCCACGACACCCTCCCTTGAGGAAGCTCAGCTTCCTCGGTGATAAATCTTGGCAGCTGGGATCTGTGGGAGGAAAAGTGTCAGGGAAAGCAGCTGGGGTCAGAGGTGATCCCAGCCCTTGGATTCCACTGCAGGATTCCCAAGCAAAACTGATGTGGCACAAGCAATTTATGCCCCCACAAGAATTTGTGCTGGATATCTCTGGTGGATTTGGTTTCACTTCAGGTCACCTACAGTGACCTTAAGCACCTTGCCTGCCTCTGTCTTGGAATTATGATGGTGGAAACATGAGCCAGGCCTGGCATTCCATCAGTGCTGTGCTAGGCTGTCCCTTGTCCATGGGCTTAAGATTTCCCAGCAGTGACTCAAAGCTGGTTCACACATCCCTGGTATTTTCACACATCTCTGGCAATCCTGCAAGTGTCAGTGGTACAGGGTTGTGGCTGTTTCCAGCCCCGGGGTGTTAATTTTCCATTGATGGGACAGAGGTGACAGAGGAAATGGCCTAAAAGCTGAATATTCAGGTCTGCATTGATGAGGAACAGAGGGAAGCTGCTGGGAGGGTGGAGTGATGAGGAGGTGAGAGGACATGAGCAGGGAAAGGGTGAGCACACATTTTTCACAGGATCCCAGAATGGTTTGAGTTGGAAGGGACCTTAAATCCCATCTCATTCCAACCTCCTGCCATGGGCAGGGACACCTTCCACTATCCCAGGCTGCTCCAAGCCCCAATGTCCAGCCCTGGCCTTGGACACTGCCAGGGATCCAGGGGCAGCCCCAGCTTCTCTGGGCACCCTGTGCCAGGGCCTCCCCACCCTTACAGGGAACAATTCCTTCCTAATATCCCATCTATCCCTGCCCTCTGGCAGTGGGAAGCCATTCCCTGTGTCCTGTCCCTCCATCCCTTGTCCCAAATTCCGTCTCCAGCTCTCCTGGAGCCCCTCTAGGCTCTGCAAGGGGCTCTGAGGTCTCCTTGGGGGCTGGAGTTATGTTTTAAACTGCTGCCCCTCTCTTCCAGGTGTAATCCTGTGCCATCTTTGAGTTCTTCTGGAGGTTGCTCCTCTTCCTTCCTTGACAGTAAGCTCTCCCATTTGACCTAGGCTCATTCCCACGTGCCAGGATTGTGTTTATTTTTCCATCCTGCCGTAGCCAAGTTTGTCATTTAATAAACATCACCCCCCTCCAGCCTGATCCCTGTCCCCTCTGTAAGCCAGGGGAACAGATGGGAGGGCACAGGACCAGAAATGCCTGACACTGCCCAAAGCTGGCCAGGAGACAACTGGAGATTTTGAGAAAAGAAAAAAATTAATGTCTTTCCAGCTCTGTTGTGCCTTCAGGCCTGATCCAAACCCCTCAGCTCCGGGAGAAGGAGCCTGTGAAGGCTGAATGTGCCTGGCTGTCAGTAACTCCTCACTCCTGGAGCATGGCAGAGGGTCTTTCCCTGCTGCTTTTTGGAGTGTTGGAGCTTGGGTTGATCCCAGGGCAGCCGTGGTGAGCTGACAGCCTCTGACAGGGTGTTGGAGGGAATGACAGCCCATGGACACAGGGGTGTTTGTTGAGGGAAGCAGCTGCAGCTCGTGATGCAAATTCTGCATGGATTCAGTTCCAGCTTTGTCCCTTTGTTGACCAGGGAGCAGCAGCAGCAGAGACCAATCCCTGAGGAGCAGGCTGGGAAGGAATGGAGTGGGAAGAAGGTGGTTTCTCATCCTTAGGGCTCTTTAACCCTCCTCACATCATCTACCACAGCCTGAAGTGAGCAGAATCCCAGAATCCCAGATTGGTTTGGGTTGGGAGGGACCTTAAAAATCATCTTGTTCCATCCCAGGGGTAGGGACACTTCCCATCAAAATCAATCTGTCGAGGAAAATTCACACTTAATATGTGTATTCTCTGGGAAAGCCAAGGTGGCCACTGAGAAGTGGCAAAATCAGTAGCCAGGAGCAGAAAAGATTTTACAGAATTCTGGCTTATTGCTTCACATATTTTAGGTCAAAGGTAATCTGATTTTTTTTAATTAATCCTTTAAAGGTTAAATTGTATAGAACGTCTGATCACAGAGTAAAGAAAAAAACCCCAGCAGTATATATAAAAATAGCACCCATTTAAGTTACATAAATCCTTATAAATATAAGAGAGAAATCAGTTATTCTATAAAAAAAATAATTTGGAACATGTGTTCCTGAAGCACCAGCACCACATCCTCATGCTGAGGGCTTCAGCTACCAAATCTTTATAAATATACCTGCAAAATCCTTCCTCACTCTGACCAGAAACAAGTGTCAGAAGATGCACATTTCCATTTTGCACCAGAACACAAGGGCTCCTGTTTGAATCTCAAATGGCCATTTGACTTTTGGCAACCCTCATCGTGTCCCATCCCTTTGCAAACACCTTTCAGGGCCACATAAATTCTATTGGCATCCTCGAAGCTTTTTTGCAGGAATTGAGACAGTTTGGGCGGGGGTTTGTGGATGCTGCTGTCACTGCTCGCTGCCTGTGCGTGGAATTTTTTGTTTGACTCAAAAGAAAGAAAAAGGAGGGAAGAAAACCAAGCCCTAAGCTGCAAGCACTGAGGGTTTGTGCACTCGAAGGTGCCACTCAGAGGGAAGGGAGTGGCCTCTGCTGTCCTCTTTGCAGTTTTCTGAGTCACCTGTGGGTTGAGTGACTAATTCATCATTTCCTCAAGGTGTTTGTGTCGTATTAATAATAATTTCCACAGTTGGAAATTGTACTCATGTAACAGAGACTGAACCAGAGGAACACTCATGTGTGTGTTTGTGTGTGTTTATGTACTATGTATTTATTTTTGTATTATTTTTCCCCCAGTTGTGACTCTCCTGTGCTTGTAGCTGGGAAGAGCCATGGAAGCCCAAAAGGACAGATGGGTTTCTTCCTTGGTTTTCCTGCTCTTCTGTGCCTCCTCCATCCCAAGGAGTGGAAGCGTGGGCCTGCAGCAGGAGCCGAGCCCCCAGCACTATTTCAGTGGCTTGGAAGCTGGGAAAGCATCCCTGGCTTTTTTCACCCCCAGTGGTACGTGTTTGATGGGAATTGACATCAGCCTGGGGGCTCAGCAAGGCTTGCTGAGAGTGGAAGAATCACAGAATCATGGAATGGTTTGGCTTGGAAGGATCTTAAATCCCATCCATTCCCACCCCTGCCATGGGCACACCTTCCCCTGTCCCAAGGTGATCCAAGCCCTGTCCAACCTGGCCTTGGACACTTCCAGGGATCCAGGAGCAGCCACAGCTTCTCTGGGAATTCTATCTCAGCCCCTCACCACCCTCCCAGCCAGGAATTCCTTCCCAATATCCCACCTAACCCTGCCCTCTGGCAGTGGGAAGCCATTCCCCCTTGTCCTGGCACTCCATCCCTTGAAAAGAGTCTCTCTTCATCTTTCTTGTTGGCTCCTTCAGGCACTGGAAGGCTGCAATTAGTTCCCCCCAGAGCCTTCTATTTCCCAGTTCTCTCAGCCTTTCCTCTAGCAGAGCTGCTCCATCCCTCTAATCAGCTTGTGGCCCTCCCCAATGAAGAGGCAATTCTTGAGATTTTTAAACCCAAAGGGGTTTTTGAAGAGCTGGTCAAGCGCTGTGTTTGCACAGTTCCAAGTGCTCCTGACAGGCAGAGAGACCTCTTGGGATGGGATCTTTCCTGCCCATGTCCTCAGGGATGGTCCTTCAAACATCTTCATTCATTTTCTGGATTATTTTCTGGAGGAAAAAGCCATTTTCCTAAGGAATTGTCCTCTCAAAGGGCTGGGTTTCTCTTCCATAATACCTGCTAGAAAAAAGGAGATCCCTTCCCTGAGGGAGAACTAAAGGCTGCCATGGATTAGGAGGAGATCCTTGGCCTTGCTTTTGTTCTTCATGATCCCTGGATGTGGTTTCCCAAAGACATTGGTGTGGGCTGGGGAACATCTCCCACATCTCAGGTGTGTGGCAGGAGGATGCTCCTGACCCTGAGGACTTGCAGAGGACTTTTTTTTTGTGTGTTTCAGTTTCTCCTGGTGCCCAGCCCTTCCTGGAGCAGATTGAGAGCTCAGCTGAGGCCCTCCAGGATTATGGCATTTCTGTGGTGAAGGTAAATGGGGCTCAGGGAAGCTGCTGGATGGAATGGAGTAAGGAGGAGGTGACAGGAGATGAGTAGGGAAGGGATGAGCACAGATTTTTCATAGAATTGTGGAATCACAGAACAGTTCTGGTTCAAAGGGACCTTAAAGCTCATCTCTTTCCACCCCCCTGCCATGGGCAAGGACACCTTCCACTATCCCAGGTTGCTCCAACCCCTGTCCAACCTGGCCTGGAACATTTCCAGGGATGGAAAATCCATCCAGTGTCCATGTTCCGTGATGGATGAGGTTGGTTCACTTCTTTTTAGCTCAGTGCAAGAAATATTTCCTACAAAGGAGTTTTTAGCTGAAATTTTATGCAGATTCACATGAGGGAATTATAAATTCAGGCAAGTGTAATTAGACTCTAAGAAGTGCTTATATATTTATATTTGGATTTATTTCGTTTCCTCAATAAGCACTGATCTGTCACTTTGAATATGCTGGGCAGGTCGTGGGGGCTTTTGATGACCCAAATCAGCAGGCTGAGCTGGAGAACTGAAGTACAAAGCCCACTCTCCATCTCTGGTCTCCATTTTGATGTATTTTCTCTCCCAGCAGCTTTGGAAAGGCTGGATTTATACTCCTGAATGGAAGAAAGCTGTAAGGGGGTGTGTGTAGTCATTGTGGGGCTGAATCTGTAATTACATCTATTTTCTTTCTAGGTGAATTGTCCCAAAGAGGATGGCTCAAGATATTGTGGAAAAGAAAATGCATTGAGGAAAGCTTTCCTGTTCAGGTGAGGGGCATTTCTGGGCACTGTTTGAAGGAAACACTGTCACAATCAGAGATGTCTGTGGAGGAATGAGAGGAGCCACGAGGACAGCAGTGGCCTGCATAGTTTAGGAAAAGGTACCCCCAAAATTCCAACCCAGGCAAAGGAGATGCTTTGTCCTCAGTGTGCAACTTCCCATCCTGCCCCACGTTCCTTGGAGCAGCAGAGGGATGAGCTGTGGAATGAAACCACGGGACAAATCCTCCATGAGTGGTCTCCTGTCTCCATTGCCTCCCACCCCAGACCACAAGATTTTGGGTCTAGTCCTAGAAAGAAACACTTTTTGGTGCTCTCCCTCTTGGTGGAGTTCACTCCTCTGCCCTGGATGGGAAGGTTCAGCTCCTGGTCTCTCCAAGGATTGTCACCCGGAAGCTTTTCCGCCTATCAGCTCAGTTCTCATTGGCTGTTGTACTGATAATCATGGAATAGTTAAGGTTGGAAAAGACCTTTAAGATCATTAAGTCCAACCATTCCAAAGACCTTTAAGATCATCAAGTCCAACCATTCCCCACCACCAAGGCCACCATGTCCCCAAGTGCAGCAGGAACCTGCTCAACCGATGGCACCTGGGCTTGAACGATTCCCACCTCGGATCAAAGGCATCTCAAGCAGTGTTCTGCCATTCCTCCATCATCCTCCTTCTGTGCCTGCCATGGCTCCCTTTTCCAGGTGTGATCCATGCACTGAATCTCTCTCAGTTCCTTTGGTGACTCTCTCTTCCCTCCCCAGAGGGAACCGGCTGATCCGAGAGTTCCCCACCGACGCCCTGTTCGACGTCAACTCCGTCGTCGCCAACGTTTTGTTGTAAGTCCAGGCCACATCCCACTCTCTGAAATCCTTTTCCTTTCTATTCCCACTAAATGCCAGCCCCAGGTATTCCAGAGGCTGCTCTCAGCCAAGCAGGTTTGGCTTTGCTTCTCTCTTTGTTATGGTTAGACCTTGTTAAACCTTTTCACAGAATCACCAGGTTGGACGAGACCTCTAAGATCACCGAGTCCAACCCATGCCCCAACACCTCAACTAAACCATGGCACCGAGTGCCACATCCAATCTTTTAAACACAACCAGGGATGGTGACTCCCCCACCTCCCTGGGCAGACGATTCCAGTACTTTACCACTCTTTCCATGAAAATCTTTTCCCCAATATTCAACCTAAATTTCCCCTGGTGCAGCTTAAGACTGAAGACTCAAGATTTCCCTTGAGACAACTCCCCAGCACACACCTGGGCACATCCAGTTGGCTGTGAATCTTTAATCTGCCAGCAAGAAGCTGGAATTTTACCCTCTTTTTCCCATCGTGGTTATGTGGCTGCAAATTTACTCTTCAACCAGTTGCTAATGAGGTTTTTTCTGCCTCCTCAGTGCCCTGCTCTTTAATGAAGTTAAATACGTCGAAACACTGGCAGACCTTGAGAACATTGAAAACGTGTTGAAAGGGAAGTCCAACATGGTCTTTGCCTACGTACCAGCTACTGGGACAGCAGGTATGGACACTCACCTTCCCATCTTTGCTCTCTTCCCCCAGCCTTTTTTTAGTAAAATATCCAGGAGCTGAGTTTCTGACCCAAAATCCTGCAAGTGGAAACCTGGAAGGGCCACCCAGCCGCGAGATCTCTATTTCCATATGTCTTGCTTTGTTTCCAAAGGGATTGCACCAGAAAAGTTTTGCTGGGAGCATAAACCTTGAGAGATGGACTTGGAGAGGGAAAGCAAGCCTGTGGTTGCTGTCTTAAAAATAAATCAATCCCTGGTCAGATGTCTGGCTCTGCAGTGGAAAGGATTCTCACATGTTTGCTGGGGATCAGGAATGGGATCCAGCTCCAGCTGCTCACTTCCCTTCACAGTGTGTGTTCAGACTCTGTGACGTTGTACTGAGAGCTTCTGAAAGCCTGGGAATTGGTATTGACACTTGGGGAGGATGGAACAGGAGATGTGGAGGGAACAGAGCTGAGCTCACCTTGCCTTTCCCTTCCAGAGCACAGGGCTGTGATGGAAGCAGCTTTTGTCTATGGGACCATCCACCAGTTTGTCCTGACAACTGAGGCAGCGCTGCTGAAAGCCACCAGGTATGCCCAGACACAGCCCCACCATGCAGAGCTGCTTCCCTGCACTGTTTGCCTCACTCCTGGTGTCTCAGATTCCCAAATCAGCCGTGGGATGGCATTAGGATGTTGTGCCAAGGGTGAGCAGTCAGATCTGTTTTCCAAAAGCTGCTGGTTGTGTTCCTGGCCTTGGAGCAGCCTTGCTGTTCGTGGCTGTATTGGGTGGGATTTCACAGGAGAAGAGCCCTCTGTCTCCTTTCCATGGCTGATGGATCAAACCTCAGCCATGGGTTTTTGGGAGAGTTGATGTTAAAATCTTAAAGCACTCCCACCTTGTGCTGTGATGTCCAAGGGCAAGAACTGTAGCACTGCTCATGGATTTGGGAATTCCTATCCCATGGCTTCACTGGCCATTCCCTACCCACACAGGAGGAGCTGCTTTAGGATGGCAGATCCTTCCATGTGTCTTGCTGCTGCTGCGACCTCCTGCAGTCAGGAATGTGAGGGAGGAAGGTGGGAACATCACATGGGGTGTTGCTTCCTCAGCCAGCAGTGTGCCCAGGTGGCCAGGAAATCCAGTTGGCACCTGGCTTGTACCAGCCATGGCGTGGCCACAGGTCCAGGCAGTGACTGTCCCCTGTGCTGGCACTGCTGAGGCCTCACCTCAGATNAGTCTCCATCCCTGGAAGTGATCAAAAAACATGTGGATGTGGCACCTGGGGACATGGGGCAGTGGTGGCCTTGGCAGTGCTGGGGGAACTGTTGGACTCGATGATCTTGGAGGGCTTTTCCAACATTAATAATTCCGGAATGATTTACCTGGCATTTTGTCACAGGTGACACCAGGGCAGGCACCAGGGTGGCCCTTCCCGAGGTGCCATCCCGTCCTTGCAGGATTTCGGGGAAGTGTGCTGTGGCTCCCACTAGATGGCACGGTTGTCATTGCACAGGAATTGGCTCAATTCTCCTCAAAGCAGCGCTGCCACCTCCCGAGCTGCTGAAATGGTGGGAGCTTCTCCAACAGGAGCAGCTCCCAGCCAACCGGGCCAGCAGCATTTGAGGTCTTAATATTGCACTTTGCTCTTCCATGGAGAGCTCTTAAATCCCTGTTCAAAGAAGGTGATCCCTGTTTTAGGGGTAGGGAACGGGTGCATCAGAAAAGGAAAGTGACTTCCCAAAGTTACCCACAGGCCAACAGCAGTGATGGTGTCCCAGCCAACCAGGGACACCTTCCACTATCCCAGGCTGCTCCAACCCCATCCAGCCCGGCCTGGAACACTTCCAGGGATCCAGGGGCAGCCACAGCTTCTCTGGGCACCCTGTGCCAGGCCCTCCCCACCCTCACCAGAGGATTTCTTCCCAATATCCCATCTAGCCCTGCCCTCTGGCACTGGGAAGCCATTCCCTGTGTCCTGTCCCTCCATGCCTTGTCCCCAGTCCCTCTCCAGCTCTCCTGGAGCCCCTTTAGGCCCTGCAAGGGGCTCTGAGCTCTCCCTGGAGCCTTCTCTTCTCCAGGTGAACACTCCCAGCTCTCCCATCCTGTTCCCCAGCCCTGCCAAACCCTGCACTTGAGGATCATCTGTGAAACACATCAGCAGACCTGGTCCTTCTGTCAGGGCACTTGGAACCCTGCTCAGGGTGGGTTTTGTTTCTTCTCTCACAGCCATGATGACCCTGATGTCTCTTCTGCCTGGCTCTTGTTCTGCCACTGCCAGCGGGCCACAGACCCAGCCCAGCCCTGCAGGAGGACAGCCCTGGGACAGCCCCTGACCCTGCTCAACATCCACAGGCACCTCAAGCTCATGGGGGCTCCTTTGGTGGTAGGACTGGGAAGGAGGGGCTGCTGGGGTGGGAGGGATGTGAGGATGAGGGAGGTGAGAGCAGAGGGAAAGGCTGAGTGTGGGACTCTGCCCCTTCCAGGGTGGGTCCAGACAAGGAACAGGAATCACCTGGTGCAACTGCCTCACCAATTCAGGGGTGGCCAAAACTTAAATAAATTATTGAGGGCATTTTCCAAATGACTCTTAAGCACTGCCCACCTCAATATGAAGCTTGTTCCAGTGTTTGATCATGCTCTTGGTAAAGGAACCTTCCTGATGTTCTGTCTAAACCTCCCCTGATGCAGCTCTGAACCATTTCCACGTGTTCTATCCCTGGATATGCTGGAGATACCAGAGCTTCCCTCTCCACATCCCCTCAGGAAGCTGTGGAGAGCAATGGGGTCATCCCTCAGCCTCCTTTTCTCCAAACTAGACAACCCTAAAGTCCTCAGCTGCTCCTGTAGGCTCCCTGCAGGGGGCTCAGCATGCTGTGGAATTTGATATCAGTCCTGCACGCCTTGGTGATCACAAGGGACAGGAGGTTCCCTCCTATTTCCTCCTTCCATGGGGCAGAGAATTTTAGCAGCCTCCTGTTCCCACTGGTCATCCCTGCCCATCCAAAAGGATGAGCAGATGAGCTGGGAAGTGCCTCCTTCAGCCATTTTCCTGGATTAGGGCCATGGAGGGAAGGCACTGCATCGAGCACCTCTTCTGTGCTGTCATGAAGCAGCACGTCCAAGGCAGGAAGGGAAGGATTCCAGCTCTTGCATGTTGTGGCTGGGATTTTCAAATTCCCCCGGGGAATGGATGCCAGGTAAATAAAAATGAGTGGAGATTTGACATCTGGAGTTGCTAAACCACAAAAAAACCCCACACAAAATAAAGCCCAGGTTTTTAACAGGGAAGGTCACGACATGTTGGAACAGTTGAACTGGGTTTGTGTGGGTTCTGCTTCCACGGATGTTTTAGAATTGGGGTTGGGAGCTTTTTCCTGAGGATTTCTGTGGCTGGGGAAGAGCTGAGGGACCTTCAACTTGTGGAGCTGTGCTGCAGCATAACCCTGGGTGTTCTCCAGACAGAGGTTGCTGAGGACCCCGAGAAGGTCTCCACTGTTCACTTGCAGCTCGGGCTGCCCCTGGTGTTCATCCTGAGCCAGAAGCAGACCTACGAGGCCGACAGGAGGACAGCAGAGTTTGTGGCCTGGCAGCTCTTGGGGAAAGCAGGAGTTGCCCTTTTGTCCAGGTATTTCTCTCAGGTGTTTTGGGGTCCTCCTTGCTTTTTGTGGGGTTTCTGAGCTCACTTACCCCAGCACCAGCTGACAGTCAGTGGACTCAATCACACTTGGATGGGAGGCAGCAAAACCAGGCTGTATCCTGGGACAGGGTGTCACATTTAAGGATTTGTCCAGAATCAGATTAGTTTGGAAGCATTGCTGGCTTAGGGTGGAAAAATAGTCAGACTAAGAGAGATTTTGGAAAGGAAACTTAGCACTGATGGAATTAGGGGCAGAAAGAGGAGGGATGACCCTCCCTGTGACCATCTAACGTTCACTTTGTGTTTTGGAAGGGACCTCGTAGATCTGAACGTTCTGCACCGGTCGAACGTCGCCCTCAAGACACCGGATGAGGTTGGATGCTGGATTTCTTTCTTGGACAGCTCTTACTGCCCTGCCTGGCCAGGATGCTGTGGAAGGGTGGTGGGGTGTTGCTCATCTCTGGTATTATTTGACAGCATTCCCTGAAGCTTGAGGGGAAGTGTTTTTCCCAAGTTGCACATGTGTGTGCGACAGATTATCCAGGGATTTCCCACCCATGGAAGTTTTCCAGGCCAGGTTGAGCAGGGCTTGGAGCAACCTGGGGTAGTGGGAGGTGTCCCTGCCTGTGGCAGGGGGTGGGATGGGATGATCTTTAATGTCCCTTCCACGATTCCATGATTTGGGTGCTGCAGAGCCGTTGTGCCTGCTGGGAAAGAGAAAATTGTGAGTTTATTTTGGGTTCAAAACATCAAGTGACATCTCCACTACACCTTAAGGCAACACAAGGTTGTGAGCTACACCCAAGTGCAAATTCCCCAAAGATCTGGACTTCTGAAGGCCTTAGGAAAGGCGTCAAAAGATGGGAAAAGGACTGAGTGTGAAACGAAGAGCAAACAATCCAAGGTCTGTGCTGAGCTGATGTAACCCAGTGCCTCTGGCAGCGAGCTGGGAGAAGGGCAGGGTGTGAGTTAAATGAGGTTGATCAAGATGAGTTAAACTCTGGAGGGACCTGACCCAGCTTGTGAGGCAGGCTGGAATTGGGTGCTGGCAGATGCCAGGGAACACACGATGCCCCAGATTAGCTGAACTGTCACACTTGTGATTGCAGAGATGCGGGACCAGACCTGAGCATCCCCTCAGGGCTTCTCCTGGCCTGCTGAGAGATGTGCACTTGGGTGGCTCTGGGAGCCCATGGGAGGTGCCAGCACTTTGTCATTTCTCTCAGCTCCTGATGAACTTTCCATTTTAAAACTTGGTCTGAGCTGGTGCCAGCACTGGAGAGAAAGTTTTAAGCTGACAAGGTCTCATTTCTGAGAAATTCATGTTGGTTTTTTTCTTCCTTCCATGGGTTGGCAGCCCCCGTGCACTTGGGAACATTTCTCCTGGCTGAGCTCCACGAGATAAAGGATGTTTTTTGTGCTGGTTTCCCAGGCTGTGATGGGCTCCTCGGACCCAGCCTGACCCCTCTAATGAGGGGACATCCAAGTGGCCCCTGTACCTCCTCCCTGCTCTCCTTCCCTGCTTGGCCACTGGGATTTTCCCTGCGGTGCTGGATCTGGGTGAAGTTGCTGGGAGGTGGGGCTGGTGTTCACTTTCACCACAGGATCCCTCACAGCCACATTTTTTCACAAGGAAACATCAGCCTGGAGTGAGAAAAACTCATGCACAGGAGAAATTGGCCCAAAGAAACATAACCCAGACATTCCCTTGTTCGGCAGCTTTGGGGATCTGTGACATATCCCAAAATTAAGGAGCTGGGAGATGCTGCCTCATCAGCCTCGAGTTTGGTGTGCAGACAGAATAAGCAGAGGGGGATGTTGTGCTCCCACTGATTTATTGTTTTCCTTAGGGAATGCCAGTCCAATACCTGGTCTTGGAAGACACCGATGAAGTTGTAACCCTGGTGGAAGATAAGACCAAGGTCAAACAAATCCAGGAGGATGAGGAGGAGGAGGAAGAGGAGGATGAGAAAGAGAATAACAATCAAGGTGTGCAATTAATCAGTGAAAAGCTGATTGTCATCAGACAGAAGGTGCAATCAGCATCAGACACGTGGCAAAGCATCAGGGAACACTTGCAAACCATCACAGTCACTTCGTGGTGGCCACAAAGGGGCTCTTTCATTCCCTGAGATCACTGGAATGTGACACACAGCTCTGATTTTTAGGGGAAACACCAGGGAGAAAAATCAGAGCTCTTAGAGGAGCAGTTGCTCTGTGAGGGACAGGGATGTGCTTGGGTTCACCAGCTCCAAAGGTGTGGGGGGTTAAAGTGCACCCAGCACTGTCCTCTACAAACATCTGAGAATTATCCATCCCTTTGGAAAGGTTTGAGACACGTTTTTGTAAGAGCAGATCCAGACTTACCTCCTCCAGGGAGAAAACTCTGGTCCCTGCAATGCATAATTGAAAATGCATTTGTTCTCCATGCTAAATTGGGGGTGGGTCCTAAAAAAAGGGGGGCAGGATCCTAGAGGAGCTTAAAGAGTAGTGTTCCAATCCAAGGGCAGAGCTGGTGGGAGGTGGGATTAGGGCATTTTGGGGGGTTTCTCTGTGTGGCTGTGCCTCCTCTCCCCATACAAGGCACTCACTCACCCCATGTCTCTACTGAGAGGTTCTGGATGTGCTGGGGTGGCCCAGGGGGCTGCAGTTCCCCCAGCCCTGGGCACACCTGTGGGTCCCTTGCAGATATTCAGGATGACCAGGTGGTGGAAGCAGTTTCCAGGGACAAGAAGAGAGAGCTGCCCCTGGAGCAGGTCCTTGTCCTGACAGAGGAGAACTTCCATTCTTCCCTCTTGGAGGCTGCCTGGACAGTGGTGCTGTTTTATGCCAGCTGTGAGTATGAAATCTGGCCTGGCTGTCCCTTTGGGATGTTCCCCATGCTTTCCATGATCTTGGAGAGGTCCTGGAGACAAGTTCTGACCATAAATTCATGCCACATTCTGCCCTGTGGGCACTGATAACAATCAGGTTAAATCATTTCTTCTCATTGACTGATAATAGCAGGTATCAATCTGATATTTAGAGATTTTTAACCTTCATTTTATAGGGGAAAAAAGTCTGGGACAAGAGGGGAAATGAATATAGCCTGGACTCATGGGATAGCCTAGACAACCTGGTTGCTGTGTGCTGAAGCATGAAGTTAAATTTTCCTTACTTATTTCAAATCTTACAGAGCTTGAAGCACCTGAGGATGCAGAGATTTGTAATGTGACATTGTCAGGGAGCGAGGTGGGGCTGGCTGTCCCCTGGCTGTCCCTCAGGGCTGTGTTTCCCCTCTGCTGTGTTTCAGGGGAAGCCGTGTCCCTGGCAGTGCTGCGCTCCTACTCCGAGGTGGCCGCTCAGCTGCAGGGTAAGGAACCCCAGGGCTCAGGGCTTTCACCTGCTCCTGCTGGCAGGAGGAGGCAGGACATCGATGGTACCTCACTCCCTCACCTGGAATACACTCATTTTCCCCCTCAAACTCTTAAGGAAGGCATATCCACACCAGGTTATTTAGGAGCACTCCTTTGTGTCTTATTTAGGGATCTTTGTCTCTGAATGCAGGGAACAAGTGACAGGACAGGAGGAAATTGCCTCAAGTTGCACCAGGGGAGGTTTAGGCTGGATATTAGGGGAAATTTCTTCATGGAAAGGGGTGTCCAGCCCTGACACAGCTGCCCAAGGCAGTGGTGGAGTCCCCATACCTGGAGAGATTTAAAATCTATGTGGATGTGGCACTTGGGGACATGGGGCAGTGGTGGCCTTGGCAGTGCTGGGGGAACTGTTGGACTTAATGATCTTGGAAGGCTTTTCCAACCTAAAAAATTCCATGATCTTATGATTCTAGATGCCCCAGCCCTGGAAACATTGAAGGCCAGGTTGGATGGGGCTTGGAGCAACCTGGGGCAGTGGAAAGAGTCCCTGCCCCTTCCAATCCAAACCACTCTGTTGATCCCATTATGGGATGTTGGTGGGCACAGTGACTGCGTGAGGGAGAATTTGGGAAGGGCCAGGGCAGAGCCCCAGTGGCAGTGGGTGACACAGAGGAGCAAACAGCAGGAACTGTGGCCTGGAACATGGAAATAGGGTCCTGTTTGTGCCCCTCAGGGCCCCGTCCTGCCCAGGCCCAGGAGATGCCCTACACATCAGTGTGCTGGTGGCACCTCAGCTCTGCTGGAAGAAGGAGCTGTGATTATCCCTGGCTTTGGAGGAAAGCAGGACAGACAGGTGTGGGCAGGCCCAGATCCACTGTCAGAGGGAGAATTTACAGTGATGGTGCTTCTAGGGCCTGGAGACTGGCTCAGTTTTGTGGGAATTCTCACAGGTGGCCACAGAACTCCATAAATAACACAGTGATGGTGAACAATCAGCAGCACTTAGAGCCAACACACCAGGGAATCTGGGAACAAAGGCAGGAGGGAGGGATCCTTCAGGAGGCTCTGTGCAGTGCAAGCCCCACATTCAGGCCTTCATCCCCACCCCACTCTGGTTTGTGGAGAGAGGTGGCTTCTTCTGTGGGCTGAATCTCTTCCAGAGGTGCCTTTTTTTCCCCTTGGCTGCAGGGGACACTGAGGGGAAGCAGTGGATCTGGGCAAGAGCTATTCCAGCACCTCTGGAGGTGGCTGGTGCCTTCCCTTGGTTTTTCTTCTCCATCGAGGCTCATTTTTCCTGGTGCTGGAATAGAGTCCCAGCAGGACTCAGCAGTGGGGACACGTATGGAAGTGTGCAGAGGACCCCACAGTTCTCTGGGAAGCAGCTGCAGTGGGAGTTGCTTACCAGAAGCTCTCCTGGGAATGCTGCAGACAGTGCTGTGGGCTGGAGGAGAGCAGCTCTGCATTCGTGGTTTGCATGAAGGGAAAGTCACCAGCAGCTTTGATCTGGACTGAATTCCCAGGAATAAACAGGAAGGGACAGGAGAGGTGGTTGTTGTTGTTAGAGATGTTGTTGTTGTTGTTAGAGATGTTGGGGTTGTTGGTGGTTTGGGGTTTCTTTTGGACTTCGCCAGCAGCCAGAGCAGCTGAAGGAGCATCACAGGAGAGTCTGTGGGTAAAACCTGGCCTCTTCCCAAGCCAGTGGCCACCCCTTGTTGGGTTCTGCATGGCCAGGATTTCACCATGCGTGTTCTGAATCACTTGATAACAATCTCAGTGCAGGGAAGCAGCCACAGACAGATTCTCAACAGAGATCATGAACTGACTGGGGTCAGGGCCTTTCCTCTGGGATCACTGAGGTCCTTCCAGAGACTCCCAGGCCAGATGTGACCCTATGGAATGGCTGCAGTCTGGTTTCTCTGCCATGACCTCGGAGCAGACATGGAACAGCTGCATTGGTGGATCTGGAGATCCTTTTTCCCTGCTGCTGAAGGAGCCTCAGGGAACTGGGAGACCCAGCTACCAGAGGAGCTGGAAAACCTCAGAGGATGCTGTTCCCCGGGCTCTCAGGATGGCTGGATCAGGAATACCTCAAGCTGTGCAGGACTGGGAATAAAACATGGGGCATGGCTTGGGGCACTGTCAGTTACCCAGAAGCTCTGGTATTCCTGCCTCCTCCAGGGTGGAGCTTCCTTCCCAAGGGCTGGGAAGCCACGAGCAGCTGTCTGAGGAGTGAATCACCCGTGCTGGAAGGCACATTTTGAATTGCAGAACCAGGTCCTGCTCCTGATGCCAATTCTTTGTGCAAAGTGGCCCTGAGAATGGGCCATGTGGGATCAAACACACGGGAAAGGAGGAGGCTGGAGACTGGAATGACCCCCTGAGTCATCCAGTACCAGCTGCTCAGCAGATCCTCACCAAGTGAAGTTTGCAGCCCTTGAGTGTTTTCCATTTGTTGAGAGATCCAGTTTAGCAGGAGACAAAGAGGAGCATCTCTGCCTTGCTGAACTGAGCATGTTTTCTACCCTTGGAGCAAGAATGTCCCAATCCCAGTCCCACTGAGGCTCAATGTTGCACCTCTGGTTTGCTTTTGCAAGATGGGAATTTTTGGAAGCAGGGTTAAGAGCAGAGGATGTGAAGGTGAGAGTGCTGAGCATTTCTTAGATGTGTCATTTGCCTTCTTGGCAAAGAAGAGAGGAAATCAATATCCAAGAAGAGCAATATGTTGTGATGAGAAATGCTTCTGCCTCCCTCCTCTCTGCTTGTGGGGTCCTCTTGACCAGGGGCTTACAAAGACAGGGTGAAATTGTAGCTCAAAGGCAGGAAAATCAGCTGCATAATTTAGCAATGGATATCCATGGAGCCTGACTCTGAAGTGAGGATTTAGGGGTTCATTGTGTGATGTTGTCCAGGAAGTTGTTTCCCATTCTGTATTGGATTCTTCCTCTTGAAGTGCAGCATTTTGTACATATCTTCTCTTTCATGTTGTAGCCTCTGGAACACTCTTCAAATGAGTTGTTTTTTTAATACAATCATGGAATTATTTAGGTTAGAAAAGCCTTCCAAGATCATTGAGTCCAACCATTCCCCCAGCACTGCCAAGGCCACCACTGCCCCATGTCCCCAAGTGCCACATCCACATAGATTTTAAATCTCTCCAGGGATGGGGACTCCACCACTGCCCTGGGCAGCTGTGCCAGGGCTGGACACCCCTTTCCATGAAGGAATTTTCCCTGATATCCAATCTAAATCTTTCCTGGTGCAACTTGAGGCCGTTTCCCCTTGTCCTGTCCCTGTTCCCTGGGAGCAGAGCCCGACCCCCCCCGGCTGCCCCCTCCTGTCAGGGAGTTGTGCAGAGCCACAAGGTCCCCCCTGAGCCTCCTTTGCTCCAGGCTGAGCCCCTTTCCCAGCTCCCTCAGCCACTCCTGGTGCTCCAGACCCTTCCTCATCTCCATTCCATGCCCTGAGCACAGTCCAGCACCATGCCAGTCCTGCCTTCCAAATAATTAGAAGTTTAAATGATTATAAATTCAAAGCATTCCTGATATTCCTTGTTCCCTATATGTTTTGTTTTGTCCTGATTTTCTAAGACCTCTAGAGGTTCTTGCTGTTGCTGAGTTTAGTAGCACTAGGACAGCAGGATTTTGTGTTCCTCTCACCTTTCTTCCCACTCAGCAGTGATCACAGGGCTGGACAGTCCCTCTCTGAGTTACTCAGTTCCTGGAAGTGCTGCTCGTTCAGTCATGAATGATTTGGTGCAGGTTGGGGTGGGAGAGGGACCATCCTGTACCAGGTGGTTTTCAGGCCAGATGGGGCTCCTTCAGAGCACATGGGGGTAATTCCCTGAGCTAATACCCAAATGTTAAAACTCATGTTTGAAGGAGTTTCAAGCAGCCTCACAACTCAATTTTAACAGGACATCAAAGCCCCATTTCCATGGAATTATTTTCCAGAGTTGGGCAAGACACAAGATGATGTGGTAAGAGATGATGAGAACCAGCTACACCGGATCAGAGGTGTGGAGTAAATCTGAGGTCAGGCTTTCAGTCTGAGATCTTCTTGCAGAGTCTGGGAATGACACAAAGCATTTCTGCTCTCGTGGAGTGTTTTGACAACTCCTGCCTGTCTGGGTGGGTTTGCAGGCCCTTCACTTGTGCTGCTTCCTGCTTGTTCTGCACAAGAGTTGGATGCAAGGCAGAGCAGCAGCAAACTCCTTGTGTGAGCTGCACTGCAGAACCTCAAATGGAGGGTGCAGAAAATGGTCCTGTGGGAGGCCAAGGATACAGGGATAAGGGGTAGGAATTTATGCTGAGGTCACCTCTGCCTTCACCCCCGTCTGCAGAAATCCTCATGGAATCCCAGCATGGTTTGGGTTGGGAGGGACTTTAAATCCCATCTCATTCCACCCCTGCCGTGGGCAGGGACGCCTTCCACTAGCCCAGGTTGCTCCAAGCCCTGTCCAACCTGGCCTGGAACCCTCCCAGGGATCAGGGGGTCCACAACTCCTCTGGGCAACAAGAGTTTGTGCAACACTCAGCTGTGCTCAGTTCTCAGGAACTTGGGTCAATATTTGGTCAGCCCTCCCCACCTTGGCATGGGTTGTTGCTTGGCCCTGCCCTGTGATCTCAGTGCCCCTCCAGAGCACCCCTGACACGTTATTAGATTTTATTGTTCCTCTCTTACTAGCAATTTCCAGACAAAACTTGGTTGGGTTTTTCCTCAGCAGGGAAATCTTCCAAACTGCTCCAGATTCTCATTTGCTTAAACCTTTCCAAAAAAAGTGTTTCCCAGGCTGACTTGCTGGGCTCTGCAGAGCTTTCACCAGGACAGAAGAACATAATTTTCCTCCCATGGCTTGCAGATGCTGTTGAGAGTCCATCCCTTTTCTGCAGTGCATCCTGCTTCTCCTCATGGAATGCTGCTGTCCTTACACTTTGCCCTTCAAATTGCTTTCTGCCCCTCTGGGCTTGGGATCAAAACCAGGTTGGATGTGTTTTATACCATCAGCCAGGCCTTTAATGAGAAGAGTGATCAGAATCAAAGCCAGGACATGAGAGAAGAAAGCTTGGCTGGTTTCTCTTGAGAAATCCTCATCGTCTGCCCCAGCCCTGGTTTCTGAAGGACTCTTTGCCATGGTCTGCCTCCATGTGTGTACTTGTCTCTAAGGTTTCATCCCATCTTTCCCATGGAGCTGTTGAGTCCTGTTCAAAGAAATTTAGGGAAGGAATGAAGATTTGTGAGATAGGGCATTCCTGTTGTGGGCATGGACTGTCCTTGGTCAAGCTCCTGAGGCAGCTCAGGTGAGGCTGGAAGCCAAGGGAAGAGAGGGAGTGAAGCTGGTCAGGATTTAGGTCAGGCTTAGCCACAGACCATCAGCAGCAGCACGTGCTGGGCTTCACCCAGCCTAAAGATCAAAGAAAAGGTCCCTGGCAGTGTCCAAGGCCAGGTTGGATGGGGCTTGGAGCACCCTGGGATAGTGGAAGGTGTCCCTGCCCATGGCAGGGGGTGGAATGAGATGGGATTTAAGATCCCTTCCAACCCAAACCATTCTGTGACTCCAGGATTCTTTGCTGAAGGAAATGCTGGAGTTGCACAAATCTTGGGCTTGTGGAGAGCACGCGGGGAAACAACTTTGCATTTGTTTCACTTCTTACCAATCCCTTGAGTTTTTCGCTTTGGTGAGACCCATAAAAATCCTTTTTAGACATTTCCCAGGACCCAGAGTTGGACTGACTGCTCTGTAATTCCCAAGTGCTCTTCCTTTCCCACTCCCTTGCTTATGAGGCCCCCTTCTTAAGATCCTGCAGGTGTCTGTTGGTGGCTTGGGTGGGACCACAGAAAATCCTGAGTTGGAAGGAATCCCCAGGGGTCATCAAGCCCAACTCCTGGCTGTGCACAGGACACCCCAAGAACCTCACCCTGTGCCTGAGGGCACCAGATGGGGGGAATGCCAACATCCCTCTTCCATCTCCTTTAACTGCTCCGTGTGCATTTGGCTCCGTGCTTGAGGTAGAGCAGAGATTTTTCAATATTGAACACCTTAATAAATGCAAAAGTCTTGGCTGCATTCTCCTCCTCCATGCCAAGCTTTATCTTCCCTCTTTCCTGTAAATGAGTGCCTGCATTATTTCTTTCTCTTGGCCTTACTCCTAAGGCATTTCCAGTACCTTTCCCTACTGCCTTTTAAGCTCCTGGACAGTTGCCTCAGGGTTTTGTGGTGTCCTTTGGAGTTATCAGCCAGATGTGAATGTATCTAGGAATGAGGGATTTGAAGAAAGAGATGGGCTGTACTCAAAGGGATTGAATATTTGGGGCTGGATTTCGGTAGATTTCTGGCAGCATTAATACAAATATAGACAATAATCCCCACCGAGCTAATAAAAAGCTCTTATTTTCCCACCAATTTATAATTATTTTTGGTTTTTCATATCATTCATGAGTATTTATTTTCCACTCTAGGAACACCAGGGGTTTTGCTGTGCCGGGTGAACTGCTGGGACTGGCCTGGCCTTTGCTCCCAGGAGAATGTCACCCAGTTCCCCACCATCAGGATTTACAAGGAGGGACAACAACCAGTGACATACGATGGCATGTGGGGAGCCGAAGAGCTGAGCAGCTTCATCCTGCTGTGAGTGACAAATGCCACATCCTTCTGTCACCACCCCTGTCTTTTTGCAGGAATTCCTTCTTTATTTTGAATTGGGATTAGAAATACCTCAATATTAATAAAATAGAATATTAGATTTTATTTCTTTATTTCTAATGGGGATCCCAAGGCTCTCAGTTTGGCTCAGGCTGTTCTCTCTTCGCTGTCACCAGCTCCAGCACCTCTCTGGATGATCATTTTTGTCACTAATGAGATGTCACACTTGTCCCATTGGGTTCGGGCCTTGTTGGATTGAGGTTCCCCTCTTATCTCTTCATCCCAAAAGCAGAGAATTCAGCAGCCCAAGTTGTTTCTCTGCCTTTCCACAGGAGCAGAGTTTCCTGCCCGCTGCCGCTGGCCACGGTGGATGAAGCAGAAGAATATTTAAGAGGGGAGTTCCCATCTGAGCTCTCATCCCATCACCACACCTCACTCCTGGGAGTTTTCAGCACAGCCAGCAGCGAAGGTTTGTTGGTGTTGGTGGGTTAAGTGTTCTCCAGCTTCACTCCTGGTGGGACAGGGATGCTTCCAGCTGCTTGGGAATTCCCAACACAGCCTGCCTGGCACTGCCTTCTTTTTTTTTTTTACAGTGAGAGGGTGGCAGGTGATCCCAGATGTGGGAGCTCAGCTCTGTACCCTGGCTCAGAGGGCATTCAGCTGCCAGGTGTGTTCTGTGGGAGAAGTAAATGGAGAAAAGGAGACTCAGGGGTGACCTCATCACTCTTTACAACTCCCTGAAGGGTGGCTGAGGTCAGGTGGGGCTCCAAGGCAGCAACGGACAGAACGAGAGGACACAGCCTCAAGCTGTGCCAAGGGAGATTTAGGTTGGATATTGGGAAAAAGTTTTTCATGGAAAGAGTGGTAAAGTACTGGAATTGTCTGCCTGGGGAGGTGGTGGAGTCACCATCCCTGGATGTGTTTAAAAGATTGGATGTGGCACTCGGTGCCATGGTTTAGTTGAGGTGTTGGGGCACGGGTTGGGCTCTGATCTTGAAGGTCTCTTCCAACCTAATGATTCTGTAACTTCCCAAGGCTGTCCCTGTTGTATCTCCTGCCCCTTACCCTGAAGAATTTGTCCTCTTTAGGAGTCCCTCCAGAGTAATTGTAGATTGGCATTGAATTCCCTCTTAGGCTCTGGTTTAGCCCAGATCCATCAGCCCCTTCCTGTAGCCCATGTACAGCGTGTCACAGCATGTTCTTCCTTAAAAAAAGGAAGAGATCCACTCTTGGATCTTGCTGACTTCTCCTGAAAAAGCAAGACTGAGTTAGCCCCAGTTCCTGTAATCCAAAACCTTTCCTTTTTAAAAAGCAGGACAGCAATAAGATAAAATAGAAATTTCTTGCATCCAAAGGAATGAAATTTGAATAACTCAATGAAATCCACTCATGGATTTTGAAATAGGTGGACATAGAAATGCAATGTGTTACCAAGGGAGAGGGGATAAAGCCAGGCTGGAGAGGGAACATCAGACAAACCACAGAATCATGGAGTGGTTTGGGTTGGAAGGGACCCCAAAGTCCATCCCATTCCACCCCCTGCCATGGGCAGGGACACCTTCCACTATCCCAGGCTGCTCCAAGCCCCAGTGTCCAACCTGGCCTTGGACACTTGCAGGGATCCAGGGGCAGCCCCAGCTTCTCTGGGCACCCTGTGCCAGGGCCTCACAGTTGGGAGCTGGGATGTTCCAACCCCGCGGACTCCCAGTTGCCAGCTTCCCCTGGGAATTGCTGCCTCAAAAAAAGGAGAACTTTCTGATCTTGCTTAAGATCAGACTTTCAGACTATTTTTCATTTTGAAGCTCCCTTGTGCCTCTAAATTTTGGTTTAATGCAAACCAAGCTACTTTCTCCCATCAGAGGGTCCAGAGGGAAGAGGTAAGAACAAGACAGAATGTCTGGAACCAACTGGAAAACACTTGGGCTGTGTTCCCTGAGCCAGCTGATAGCCAATTCCCTGCCTTCCTCTGGAGATCTTATCTGGTAAATACAGCAGGAAATGCTACTGATCCCAAAAAACCTTTAGTCCAGCCCAGAGCAGCTGTGGCTGCCCCTGGATCCCTGGAAGAGCCCAAGGCCAAGTTGGACAGGGCTTGGAGCAACCTGGGATGGTGGAAGGTGTCCCTGCCCATGGCAGGGGTGGAACTGGATGGGTTTTGGGATCCCTTCCAACCCAAACTGTTCTGGGATTCTACAGAGAAGTTGTTCCTTTCCTTCCATGCAAACAAGAGCCTTGGAGGTTTCCAGAGAGCTCTTTGTGGATCCTGTGGGGTTGCTTCTTCCCTGAGGGCACATTCCACCTGCAATCCAGAATGGCATCCTCAGGCTGGGGTACCTCAGGCACAGGGAGGTGAAGTTTGGGATGTCTTCTCCACCCCCGGTACCTGGGGGTGCTGGAGCTGCGATGCAGAGCAGCCTGAGGGAGCAGAAACCTGGAGCCAGGCTGGAGTCAGGAGAACCACATTGTTCCTCTTATCAACCTGCAGACTTCTCTGGAATTCCCAACCATTTTCTCATGGCAGAATTCCTGCTCTAACCCGGAGCAGCAGTGTGCCCTGTCATTGCCGTTTCTAGTGAACTGAAACAGAGCAATGGGATGTCCTGCTAAATAAATCCTGGATATTTTCCAACCCTCAGCATCAGGACTGTGCTGAGAAGCCCTTTGGGGAGGTCTGAGCTAAAAGAGGCTCGTTGGAAAAATCCTAAATAAAATTTACTAGGAAGAGGTGGATGTGTTAGGAGGGCAATGAACGAGTGAGTGTTTTCCTGGAAACTCGGAAAACTTTTAGGACATAAATTCGTATTTGATGCAGAACCTGGGAGCATCCTTGGAAGTAAGACTGTCCTAAACCCTGTGGCAGATGTTTGAAAATACCCCTGAGCTCTGGTGCCTCACAGGGCTTGGCAGCATCAGTGGAAGCCAAGTGAGAGGTGCTACAGGAGCTGCTGTGCTGGAGAGCACAGTCAGGAGATGCCTCCTTCCAGAGGGATAAGGGGTGGTGCTCACATCCTGCTTCCCAAAATTCTGTAGGGATTTTAGACCCTTCCTCATCTGGCAGCTCGCTTCCTTCCAGTTCCCAAACCAGTGAAGTTGTGCTTGTTCAATTCAGGGCAGCTGGGATTGCAGCTCAAGGAATGTGCTGGGGAGCATGCTCAGCTCCCTCAGGGAATTAAAGTCGTGCTTTCAAGGGGGACTAATTTCCTAGGAAATGTTTAAATAGATGTTTTTGAAGTGCTTCCTGTCTGCAGTGGAGCTGTGTGAATTTGGGAGTGGCAAAGAACCCATCACTGGAGAAATACGGGCTGGTATGTGGCTCTGGGTCTGGCACAGCCAGAAATAGGGAAAAATTTGGAAGTGTGAATGGGGAGGGAGGATCTCATCAGGTCAAGGTGATGNGTTGTGTCTGACCAGCAGGAGAGAACAGCAGCTCCCAGGGCACAAGAAACTTCAGAGTTACACACCGGGCAGCCCAGGATTTGAAAATGTAAAAGTTAAAACCTAAGACATCAAAGGAATAAGCTTGATATTGCTGGAGGTTGTCCTGACTTAGGAGAGAATTCCTGCAGCCAGGGAAGCACCTCAAGACAAGCTCATGTCTCAAGTGAGGATTTAAAGCCTGGGGAAGTGGTTGGTGGAGGAACTTGGGATGGGAACTTTTCTTTCAGCACTGATAAAATCAAGTAACCAGAGAGCAAGAGAGCTGGGAAGCAACAGCCAAGAATGGTTTCTCTGTAGCAGCTGGAGAGGGGCTTTGGACAAGGGATGGAGGGACAGGACACAGGGAATGGCTTCCCATGGCCAGAGGGCAGGGATGGATGGGATACTGGGAACTGAGAATTCTTCCCTGTGAGGGTGCTGAGGCCCTGAGGGTGCCCAGAGAAGCTGTGGCTGTCCCTGGATCCCTGGAAGTGTCCGAGGCCACGTTGGACAGGGCTTGGAGCCACCTGGGACACTGGAAGGTGTCCCTGCCATGGCAGGGGTGGGAATGGGATGAGCTTTAAGGTCCCTTCCAACTCAGACCATTCAGAGATTCTATGATAATGCCTGAGCCCTCAATGACTCCTTAAGGAACTCCTTCCATTGAAAAAGGAAAACAGTTGCAATGAAAGTTCATGGGCCACGTGGGAAACAGTGGAAAATACAGCTTGGAGTGTGGCTGCAAAACAGCAATCAAAGAACCAAAACACGACCAGTTGTGAGGCAGCTCCATCTACTGAGCTCTGAGTCACTGGTCCCAGGAGCTTGGGCTGTGACAGTGAACGTTCTGAGGAGCAGTCCCTGGTGTCTGACAGCAATTTATAGCATGGCTGTGTCTGAGATACCCCCTTAATTCCCAGGAAAAACCTGGCTTCTTCAAAGAGGGAGATTTCTCCCTCTGCTTGGGTCAGAAGAGCCATTTTTGTTGCTTTCAGTTGCTCAACTCAAAGGAGGAGGGGGGTGGTGGTGTTGAAATCCTCCCTGTTCTCACCCCACCTTTGGCAGCAGCTCTTTGGAGCTCTGATCTCTGCGTTTCACAAGCTCCCCACCATGCCTTGCATATTCCCACAAAGCTTGGCTTTCCCATGGATCCACTGCCTGAAACCACAGCCAGGCTGGACTGGGCTTGGAGCAAGCTGGGACAGTGGAAGGTGTCCCTGCCCATGGCAGGGGGTGGCACTGGATGGGCTTTAAGGTCCTTTCCAACCCAAATCATTCTGGGATTCTGTGAAATTGGAGGCTTTTTACAAGGGAATAAAGCAGCTCTGCAGTCAGCTTTGTTTTGGAGCTGTGCTCTCAGTCTCAGCTGTGATCAAGAGAGCCCAGCCTGGTCTTTCCCTATCCTGCAGCAGCCCCAGCCTGCTCAGAGGAGCTGGATAAACCAAGAGACACTTGAGGGAGAAGTTGGTTTATCTCCAGGCTCTTAGCCCTACTCCAGTAAAGCCGTCATCCATCATTTCTCAAAGGTCACTGGGATTTGTAAGATTTCTGTTTAGACTTCTAATTGGTCTCCTGTTTCCAAGAACGCTTACGGACTGGAAGTCCTTAAAGACATTTCATTTTCCTCTGTCCTGCAGATCTTGGAGGCTCAGTGCTGGTGGCTGAAGAGCAAACACTGTTCTCATAATGGGAGTTTTCCCCCGATCCTTGGTTGCTGCCTGCTCCTCCTCCCGAGCTGCAGTCATTTCTTGTGAGCCTCTAATCCTGCTTTAATTCCTGAAAGTCTGCTCTGGCAGGGTGTTACGTGTGCAGGCATCAAGCAGGTTTCCAGGAAAAAACCTCAACACCTCTCTTTCTGTTGTTTATTCTTGTATCTTTGTCTTTTTCCAGCCAGGGAAGCTTTTGAAGAGGCAGGAAACATCCTAAGTGGCCACGTAAGGATGGGGATGTATTTTGAAGATGATGCCTTGGCTTTGTAAGTGGTTTCTCTTTCTCTTTGGGAAGAATTCAAGCTGATCTGCACTTAGTGAGGGTGGGGAGGCCCTGGCACAGGGTGCCCAGAGCAGCTGTGGCTGCCCCTGGATCCCTGGCAGTGTCCAAGGCCAGGCTGGACAGGGTTTGGAGCACCCTGGGATGGTGGAAGTTGTCCCTGCCCAAGGCAGAGGTGGCACTGGGTGAGCTTTAAGGTCCCTTCCAACTTGCTAGCAAGTGTCATTGTGCTGAGTGGCAGCTACAAGTGACTTATTCCTGCAGGGAGATGGGTCAGGACTCATCCAAAGGGAATTGTCACCTTGGCTGTGCCACTGATTCTCAGCCTATCCATGGTCACCTCTCTGAGCCCTGCTGAAATGAACAGTCACTTCTCTTCCTGCTGGTTTTATTCACTCCAGGAATTTTCAGCCCCCATGGATCTGGTTGTGTTCCTCATACAAACAGGAGCAAACCTTTCTGAAAATAAAAAGCAGGCTGGAAAAAGTATACTGTCAGTGAGGGAGAAAAAGTCCTGCCCTTCTCTTTCCATGAGGAAAAAATGATGGATTGTCACTGCAGTGCCTTGCCTTGCTCTGGTGGTTGCCCCCAGTTGCCAAGAGCAGCCAGGAAAGAAGCTGCTTGTGACTACCTGGGCTGGGAGTGGAGTGGACATTGAGTGTGGGTGCTGGAAAAGGCTTTGGAAGCTGGGAAATAAATGCTGTCTTGCCATTCCTGGTGGAATTGCATCCCTGACTTGAAGCCAGATGGAGCTAATGGGATCTTACCTGTGTCATTAACAACCCAGCAAGGGGCAAAGTCCTTTGGGTGAGAGTGTGAGAGGTGCTTCAGTGCCCAGAAATGCAGCTGGATCCAGGGGGAATCTCCAGCGTGTCCTGGCATCTCGTTTCCATCAGGAATTAGCTATCAAGGCAGAGTTAAAAATCCCACAAGGTCCTTAGCCTGTTTTTCAGGTGTGGGTTTAAGAGCCTGCAGTGCAGCAGGGAATTATTTTCATGAGTTTCCCAGAGGTGTGATGCATTCCTGATGAGACACGGGTGGTTTTGTGGTGAGCACCGAGAATAAAAATGCAAACGCCTTGGGAATCCATCTCCATTAACCAAACTGTGCTCCAGGCATCAGGGGGAACCTGACCCCCCAGTTAGAAGAAGAAGGAGAAGAATGAGAAGAAGAAGAAGAAGAAGAAGAAGAGTAATAATAATAATAGTAATAATAATAATTTTCTTCCCTGAGGATTTCAGCCCAGCTGATAGAAGGAGAAAAAAAAAGCAGAGGACAGGGTGATCTCTCAAGGTATCAGGAGAAAAAGCCTGTGTTCTCTCAGAGCTGACACATGCAGGAATCCACCTCCCTGCTCCTGCTCCAGGAGCCTGCAGCCTGCTCCTGTTCAGCAGGAATATTTAGTGCAGTTTATATTGATAGTCCTTCTGCCAAATTTGGATTTTGGCTGTGATTTGTGGGTGAAGCTACTGTAGCTGATGGGCTTCTCAACTGTGAGCAGAAAGTAAACACTTACAGGAATTCCTTATGCAAGAGCCAGGCTCACTTCTCTTCTTGAGAAAAAGAAAAGCCATTCTTCAGCCTAGTGCTCAAGGAGAAAATACTTGTGGCTCCCAGGTCATGGAAAGCTGATTCCCCTTTTGTGCATCCTGCAGACCTTTTCTAGAGAAAAAGGGCTGCAGGATACACAAAGCCTGTTGTCAGCAAAGCTGTTTGCTCAGCAGGCACCTGCTGGGCTGGTCCCTAATGAAGGGGAAAAAGGCATTGAGGAAGAAATGCTTTGAATGAGGTCGTTATTTATTTCCACATCCGTGTCAGAGATTCCTGCCAAGTATTTGTTTGCAGATGGTTTTGATCGAAATGCAAGACTCGTGTTACCCACTGAATGGTCCTGCTGGATAAATAGAGAGCTGTGGTGAGCAACAATGCAACCCCTCAGGACCAGGAAGAAGAGAAGGGATTTCAGGATAGATTCTAGCTGGGGAATTTGGTGATTTTCTGGAATTATATAAGATATTTCCTTACAGAATCTTAGAGTGGTTTGGGTTGGAAGGGACCTTAAAGCTCATCTTGTTCCACCATGTGCAGGGACACCTTCCACTATCCCAGGCTGCTCCAAGCCCCGTCCAGCCTGGCCTTGGACACTTGCAGGGATCCAGGGGCAGCCACAGCTTCTCTGGAAGCCTCTTCCAGTGCCTCCCCACTCTCACAGATGCTTATCAAAGGCTGCTGAACAAGTTGATGTGTTTTAGATACAGGGAACAAGAGTTCTCACTCCTCTGAGCCGTGACCAAACCAAAGAATCTCTTTAAAACCCGTAGAAGTTTCATAAGCTCAAAATCCCTGAATTAATTTTTTTTTTAGGTTTTTGCCACTCTTAATTTACAGTAAACATAGGTTAATTTGCAAAGCAACAAAGAGGGAAGTTAAGGATCTTCCTTACAGCCCAAAGGATTTGCAGAGGTGTGAGAATCAACTTCTGCTGAGTAGCAGAACTTGGGAGTCCAGACAGGGAGAGGAAAGCTTAGCTCAGGGCTGGATTTACAAAGATAAATAAATTAAGTTGAAATTGCTCAGATAAATCTAAGAACACTTCAGCATTTGCTTCCCAAGATTTGAAGGCCTCAGGAAAGTCCATGCTCAGGAGTTGGACTTGAGTGATCCTTCCAACTGAGGATATTCTGTGATTCTCTGGTCACTGCTGCTCTTGACCACAACATCAGCACAGGTCTGGGGTGGCCCTTAGAAGTTTGCAGTGGGTGTGTTATTCCCAGAGAGATCAGTGCTGTGATGGAGGGTGGGAAAGGCCTCCATAAGAGTTGGACACCATGGAAATAGAACTTGCAATTCACTCCATTTGCTTGGTCATTGATGACCTAAAGAAATAAACCCATCTGCGCTAATTGCATTCATTAGCTGCAAGCCCGGCAGCTCTGCAGCAGGGAGAGGAGGAGCCCAGCCCATCTCCTTGGGGTGGGATTTGTCCCGTGTGCTGCTGCAGGAAGGGTTGGACCCACCAGGGGATGGGGGATTCTCAAACGCGGGGTGGAACGCAGGGATGGGTTGGGAAGGGCTGTTCTGAGGGCGATGAAGGCAGGAGGGGTGGAGAGCGGAGGTTTCACCGTGTCCATCCTCGTCACTCTCGGTGGCAGGGACAGTGTGTGACACTCGTGTGGCTGAGGGCACCGTGGGGATGGTCCCGAGCTCCTTTTATCCGTGCTGGAGTTGTTGTGCCTGTCCTGCTCCCCTGCCTGTCGCTGCTGGCTCGTGGTGGCTCCAGCTGTGAGGTGGGAGAGGGACACTTCCTCGGGAACTGCAGTGACAGGACCAGGAATAACGGGTTCAAACTGCAAGAGTGGAAGTTTTGGTTGGATATGTGGAATTGCTGGCTGGGAGGGTGGGGAGGCCCTGGCACAGGGTGCCCAGAGAAGCTGTGGCTGTCCCTGGATCCCTGGAAGTGTCCAAGGCCAGGTTGGACAGGGCTTGGAGCACCCTGGGATAGTGGAAAGTGTCCCTGCTCATGGCAGGGGGTGGCACTGGATCATCTTTAAGGTCCCTTCCAGCTCAACCCATTCTGGGATTCTTTGGTGTCACAGCCTTTGAAAAATTGCCAGCAGCCTTTGAAAAACAAACCAGCCATGCCCCCAACAAACTGCAGAGGCAGCTGATTTCCCCTGGCACACCCTTCCTCTGGCCGGTGCCATCTGGAGCCTCCAGGGCTGAAGTTCCTCAAACTTCCAGAAAATTGCTGTCCTGGCTTGGTGTTCCCCCCTGCCCTTTCATTGCTCAGACTTCTCCTATTTTTGCTTTTCCCACTTTCTCAGCTTTTCTTTGAATACTTTGAACCCTCTTACCAGAAGGACTTTGGGGAATAAAGGATGGTCTGGCTGCTCCACCAAGAGAGGGTGGGTGCAGCCTGTCTGTGTTGCTCTAACGTGGGGCTTGTGATGCCTTGGGTTTTAACTTTTATATTTTCCAAACCTTGCACTGCCCGGTAGTTTCTTGTAGCCTGTCAGCTTCTGCTCTCTCATGCTGAGATAGACATAGCAAAGCCTCTCTAGGTTTGCTCCAAGGACACTCAGACTGTCCTAGGCTCAAAAAGTGTAAACCAGGGCCTCCAGAGAGGTGGAGAAAGCGTAGAAATTCCATCATTAGCTAAAGTTCTAATTGGTGAATTGATGCTGATATGCAAATGAACCAAACCTATAAAAGTGTGGAGAACTCGGGACTCGGGGTCCATCCTGGGGTCCTCTTTGGATGCAGCCTTTGGCTCCCCAGGGTGAACCTCTGAAGGCCTTTCAAATAAACACCTTTATTCCCTTATTCTGTCCAGTCTCTGTTTCTAGGTAGCCTCTCAAGGCATCACTTGGACTTCACCAAAATTTTTGGGATTGTTCACTGAGACAAGAATTGGATCTCCTGGAGGCCATTTTGTGTGGGTTGTGTCCCTTGGATGGAATCTGAGACCTTCTGTTTGCCGTGGCTTGGGAGGCAGAGTGAAGCCCTGGGTGGGTGTTTGCAGCACCCAACCTTAGGTGTAAAAATGAAGGAGAAGTAGGAATAAAATCCCAGAATCCCAGAATGGTTTGGGTTGGAAGAAACCTCAAAGCCCATCCCATTCCACTATCCCAGGACACCTTCCACTATCCCAGGTTGCTCCAAGCCCTGTCCAGCCTGACCTTGGACATTCCAAGGATGGGACACAGCTCCAGGAGGATGCCAGCTCTGTGTGCAGCCCATTTGGTGTGTGTCCAACCCCCTCTGTGCCCATCCCTCTTTTCCAGATCCCGAAAATACTCCGTGTCCCCCCCTGCCCTCCTCCTTGCCCGGAGCGGAGGCCGGAGCGTGGAAGGCATTGCTCTGTCCAAACACAGCGTGCAGGACGTGGTGCAGATGATCAGATATGAACTGCTGGACGTTTTTGTGAGTAAAAATAAAATCAAAATGTCCTTTTTCCATTGCAGTCGTGTGCAGAGCCCTGATTACGGCGTGGAGTTCTGCTCGTTGTTTTTGTCGTGCCGAGTTTGTTTTTAAATTTTATGACTTTAGAGCAGGGAATCTGGGCAGAAATCTGCTGTTTGCTGTGTGGTCTTGGAGCAGGAGACCCTGGAGTTGAGGGACTGGCCTCAGAGTCACTCACTCTGCAGTGCTTGGCCTCTCACAGGGTCTGTTCCCTATTCCCATTGGAATATTCCCTATTCCCATAGGGAATATTCCCTATTGCCATTTGGAGCCTAGTTGCAGCCTCTGCCTGCTCTGCTCACATCCCCTCTCCAAGCTCACAGTTGCTGCCATGGACTTGGTGGGCTTGGGTTGGGCAAAGACATCTCCAAGTGCACCAAAATCCCTCTTCCAGCTTCCTACATTCCACACGGACCCTGCAGCCTTGCTTAACCCCTGCACCCTCATGTCGATGCCTCAGGGTTTAACTTTTGTATTCTTCAAATCCTGGGCTGCCCGGTGTGTAACTCTGGAGTTTTGTGTGCCCTGTGAGCTGCTGTTCTCTCCTGCTGGTCAGACACAACAAACCTCTCTGGGTTTGCTCTCCAAGGACACCTCGATTGTCCCAGGCCCCAAAATGTGTGAACTAAAGCCTTGAGAGGAGGGGCAAACTTGGGGTAATTACATCATTAACTGAAGTTATAATTGGAGAATTAACACTGATATGCAAATGAACCAAACTTATAAAAGTGTGAAGAGCCTGTGACCCGGGGTCCATCTTGGGTGCAGCCTTTGGCCTGCCCAGGGGGTACCTTTGAAGGCCCTTCCAATAAATATCTGCTTTTATTCTCTTAATTTTGTCTAGCCTCTGGTTTTAGGTGGCCACCTCAAGGCATTGATGTAAGAGCAGAAAGTGGAATATTCTCCTCCCCATAACCCCCAATTTCTCGTTTGTGACATCTTGCAGCCAGAAATCACCGTGCCAAATCTGCCCCAGTACTTGCAGCTCAGAAAGCCCTTCCTCATCCTGTTCAGTGCTGGTGACATCAGTCAGATGGAAAGCCAGGAAATGCTGAAGCTGGCAAAAGGAAGAGCCCAGCAGGCATTTGTGGCTTGCTGGTTGAACCTGTGAGTGTTTGAAAATCTCTCCTTTCCCTTAACTCGCTCCGAGCCTTGCAGAAAAAAAAAACAAACCCTGAGGCTGCAATTACTGAGAACACGAGCTGGTAATGTGATTATTGGGTCTGAAATCATCAGCAGTTGGGAGGTCAAACCATTGAGCAATGGTTCAGTCAAGTGTTCTGGGCAGCTGCAAAAATGGCCTGACAAAGTAAAATTAGTAAATGTTTAGTTGATGGCAGAAATCGTTTTCCATAGAGGAGAATGTTCTCCAGTGCTTGTAGGAGCTTGACCCTGGGTCTGGTGTTATTTGTGTTTTTGTTGCATGTGGGAGGGAAAAAAAAAAAACGGAAATTTGCCCTCCTGGAATGTCTCATGGTGATTTTCCACCAACAATTAGAGGGAATGACTGGTCATGGACTGGGGAAAGAAAGTTTTCACAAGAAGGTTCAACCAGAGGCCCCATAAATTAAACTTAAAAGATATTCAAGAAACAAAATTAATTCAAGACCTAAGAAATAGAAAGTTGTAGGAAAGGGGATTTTTTTTTTTGATCCTTCCCTTCTTAGTTGCATTTTGAATTTTTGGCCTCTGTTTGTTTTGCCCAAACCTAGAGAAACTTCAGTGGTTTAATCATAAGGTGCTTTGAAGTCTGGGAGGCGCCGTCCAGCGTGGGCTGGAGTTTGGCTGAGGGGGAAGATGCACATGAGTTCAGAGAGAAGGGGATTGGGCTGCCAGTAATGCACCAGAAACGAGAGCCCTGGAACTTCCCCACCTACACATCTGCTCTGCTCTGCCTTCCTGAGGCACAAAGAGCCCTCCTGTGCCAGAGCAAAATGGCACTGCCACAAAACAGGGCAGAATCCCAGAGGGGTTTGGGGTGGAAAGGACCTTAAGGATCATCCCATCCCTGCTATGGGCAGGGACATCTTCCACTGTCCAAGATATCCCGTCCAGCCTGGCCTTGGACACTTCCAGGGATCCAGGGGCAGCCCCAGCTTCTCTGGGCACCCTGTGCCAAGGCCTCACCACCCTCCCAGCCAGGAATTCCTTCCCAATATCCCATCTATCCCTGCCCTCTGGTCCTGGGAAACCATTCCCTCTCATCCTGTCACTCCATGTCCTTGTCAAAAGTCCCTCATCCTAGAGAGGAGCCCTCATTCCCAGGGGGAGAGCCAGCTCAGACCTGGAACATCACTCTCAGCCCTAAAATGGTGCTGGAATGACTCAGCACCCCTGAGGGCTTTCTGTCCCTCTGTCTCAGTGTCCTGTTTTCACTCTCTCTTTAGGAATTTGCCTTTCCATCCCTGTGGAATTGCTGTCACCATGGGGCAGTGGCAGCAGCTGGGCTGGAAGGAGCTGGCAGCTGTCCCTGCAGACAGGGTCTGACCCCGGGAGGCTGCAGGACCTGTCCCACTCTTGTCCCAACTGTTCTTAGAAGCTTTTCCATCTTTTTTCCACCTTTCTACAGGGTTTGCCCTGCTCAAGGATTTCTTCACACATCCAGGCTGTTGTCTGCTCTCTCTCTCCATTGGATCCTAACAGGTTCCTTAAGGCATTAAGCTTATTCATGTAATGCCATGAGCTTAGAATCAGGGAATCCTGGCATGGTTTGGGTTGGAAGGGACATTAAAGCCCATCCCATTTGTCCATGGGCAGGGACACCTCCCACTATCCCAGGTTGCTCCAAGCCCCGTCCAGCCTGGCTTTGAACACTTCCAGGGATGATGCTTCTACAATCCCACAAAGCTGTGCTTAGCTGGGTGTGACTCTTTGGTGCTTTCCTGGCTCTCAGTCCTGTTGTGCTGCCAAACCTGAATCTCCTCTTCCCAACAGGAAGAAGACTCCAGTGGGACACGGGATCCTGAGGAAATACTTTTCCACCATGCCTTCCTTGCCCCTTCTCCTCTGGGTGAACCTCCACGCTGGGGGTCAGGTATTCAAATTCCCACCAGAACAGCCCATCACTGAGGTGAACATCTTGTCTTGGCTGGAGAAGCTCCAAGCAGGACTGGAGATTCCCAGCAGTAAGTGGACACAGGTTTATAACGTTCCCAAGCACACACTGTGAGCTCCAGTCTGTTTATGAGAAGATACTCCGTGCAATAAATTGTCTGCCCTGGAATTTAACGATGGAAAAAACCAGCTCTGCTTGTTAGAGCTGCACAAGTACAAATAGTCCAGCCAGGAGAGAATGCCCACACTCACAAGTTTGCTTTGGGACTGTTTAATGCTCAGAGCCAAACGTGGATAGTTTGGATTTGACATCTTTTCCCTGTGATAATCCCCAAATCTGGCTGTGTTTTCCCATTCCTGAACACAGCTTGCTCGTAAAAAACCTCCCAGCTCCCAGTTGTCAGTGTAAGAAGTAGCTGCTCTTTAGGCACCTTCCTGCATTTCTTTTTGGATGGGAAAGGATAAGGAAGCTGGTGTTTTGCTGGGGTCTTTGGGATATAAAGGCTTGGTTTGTGCTGTGAAGCTTTTCACTGCATCCCTCCTGTCTTCATCAGCCTGATGAGGCTTTGGAGGAAGCCAGCATGGATATGCCTTCCTCAAGAGAGCTGGAGAGGAACCTGGGACAAGGGATGGAGGGACAGGACACAGGGAATGGCTTCCCAGTGCCAGAGGGTAGGGAGAGATGGGGATATTGGGAAGGAATTCCTGGCTGGGAGGGTGGGAAAACCCTGGCACAGGGTGCCCAGAGCAGCTGTGGCTGCCCCTGGATCCTTAGAAGTGTCCAAGGCCAGGTTGGATGGGGTTTGGAGCAACCTGGGATAGTGGAAGATGTCCCTGCCCATGGCAGGGGGTGGAACTGGATGTTCTTTAAGCTCCTTTCCAACCCAAACCGTTCTGGAATTCTGTTCATTTTGTATTCATTGGAAGANCTTTAAGGTCCTTTCCCACCCAATTTTGTATTCATTGGAAGGTGAAACAAACCCTGTAATTCCTTGGAAAGGGAAATATCCCTGGGGCTGGGGCACCACTCTTTACCCTCTAACTGGAACTGTGTTTGCTGCTCAGGTACCTTGTCTGAGGAAGACTGGAAGCCACCACTGCCAGCTTACGACTTCCTCCAGATGATGGAGCCAGCCGTGCCCGAGCTCTCCCCCCACCCCGGGGACACCCCGGTGCCACACCCACCCCAAAGCCCCGGAGGGGACACTGCCACCCGGGAAGAGCCATCCCAGGAGAGCACGGCAGAGGAAGTTGGTTCCCCTGGGCGGGACCTGCGGGGGACAGCCCCGAGGCTGGCGGCGAGGGACAAGCAGGGCAAGAGACACGGCGAGCTCTGAGAGCTGGGGTGGGGAAAGATGTGGGGCTGCCCTGGAAAACCTCGCACTTTCCCAGCCTTTACTCCCAAGGAGAGAAGTGGTTTCAGCTGTCAAGGAGCAGTGAAGGGAAAGGCCACTCCCTGCTGCAGAGTGCTGGTGGTGGCTTCTGATGCCAGAGACGTGTCTGTGCATCCCACGTGTTGTTCCCTGGCTGCTGCTGGGAGCTCGCTGAGCAACAAACTACACTGGAAAAGACAAATCAGCCCTGCTCTGTAGATTCCCCAAATCTCAGAGCTGCTTCAGTTGCCCCTGAGCAGGAAGGGGTGAGTGATTCCAAGATAAAAAGCCGATTTCTTTTCTTCCCTGGTTGCAGGAGAAGCTCTGCTGATGTGTGTCAGCAAATGCTGAGGTTCCAGCCATGTGGAGCCAGGAGGGCCAGCATTCCACCACTCCAGGGCTGCTCCAGCCAGCCCCTAGTTGTGTTTACACCTGACTTGTGACCCAAATTCGTGAGCGTGTTCATCCTCAGGGGGAAGAGGAGGATCTGGTCGAAGCAGATTTATTACAGAGGCCAGAGCTCGGGTCACACAAGAGCCCTGAATAGCTGGGACAAAACTCTGCCAGCAAATCCCGAGGGTGGGCAGGTTGGGAGATGGCTTTCCTCACTGCTGGCATTTTCTTGGTCCCGGGCCCAGGGGGTTATTTGCAGCCTCGATTTGTCTTTGCTCTCAGTGACAGCGGCAAGGTTGGTGCCTCCTGAGCTGGGATGGTGCAGGGAGCGAGGTCTGCACAAAGCCACTGTGGAAGAGGGGAGGGAGATGAAGGGCAAGGCTGGACCTTTCCAAGGTGGGATGGAGCTGCTTCAGATCCAAAACTAAGAGGAGAAAAGCTGGGGCACTGGATTTCCAGCCTCTGCCCGTCTCCTAGGGACAAGAAGTAACAAGGGGTTGAAAGCTGATGGTCTTTAAGGTCTCTTCCAACCCAAACCATTCTAGGATCCCATGATCATCCCACTCCCTTCAATGAACATCTCCCTTCCACTGCACCACTGAGATGTGACAGAAGGGTCAGATCCTCCTCCTGCTCCTTAAGGCTCTGAAATTACTGGGAAGAGGGAAAAATGCTGGTAAGGGACCACTGAGAGCATTGCAAACTCTGTATTTCTCATCCTGCAAGCAGCACACGTGGCTTTGAGTCTTTTGAAATATCCAGAAATAGATCATTAGTCCTGGGCTCTCCTGGAAGCCCTTAATTGCAAGAGACCATTTTTGGACTGAGTGACAGGCTTTGAGCCAGAATGTATGTATTTAAAGGAATAAACTGCAGCCTGCTGATCAAAGGCATCATTCCCAAGGGAAGGGTGTGAGCAGATCCTTCGTGTGTTCCCATCACTCCTCTGCTCCCTAAGGTCCTTACGCTGCTGAATTCCATAAACTGAACCATGGTCATTTCCCATCTTGTCCCTGGTCGTGGAATCCCAGAATGGGTTGGGTTGGAAGGGTCCTTCAAGATCATCCCATCCCAGCCCTGCCATGTCAGGGACACCTTCCACTGTCCCAGGCTGCTCCAAGCCCCATCCAGCCTGGTCTTGGACACTTCCAGGGATCCAGAGGCAGCCACAGCTGCTCTGGGCACCCTGTGCCAGGGCCTCCCCACCTTCCCAGCCAGGAATTCCTTCCCAATATCCCCATCTCTCCCTCCCCTCTGGCAGTTTGAAGTGCAATAATTGAGTTTTTCATGGCATCTTTAAATAAACTCCACTCAAGTTGGCTCCTCTGCATCTGTTTTGGGTGGTGGGAGCAGGAAGTCAGGGGTGGGTGCCCCTCATCAGCAGGATTCCTTCTTTCCACAGGGTTTAGGGAAGACAAGGAGCATTCCCACATCCCCACCCTTATCCTGGTGTCCTTTTCCAGCCGCAGCCCTTCTCCCGTGCAGGACTGGGGCGGGAGTTTGTCACTAGGGGTCAGTGCCACATCTCCGTTGTGGCTTCACAAATCGCTGCTGGATGGACGCTGGAGTGTCACCGCTGAGGCGCTGCAGGTCAGGAGCAGCTTCCCAGCGGGATCCTGATGGGATGCTGCTGGATGAGGGGCTGTTTAGCTGGGGAGTCCCGGCTCTGCTGGCTTTATCCACAACATCACCACTGGGATCCATCAGCTCCAGCCTCCCAGGCTGGGTTTGGGATGCCAGGAGCTTTGGGCTGAGTCCCCCTCGCAGGTGCCAGCACACAGATGTGGGAAAGGGATGTGCTTATCCATGTCCCACCAATGCCAGAATCCAGCTGGATGGGCAGCTGTGGGTTTGCTCTGGGTGCAGGTCAGGGTCCTGGAGCACATCAGGTGGCTTTGGGTTCATTGGGGTTTTATTTTTCAGTACAAAATGTCTTTTCCAACAGGCACTCGGGGAAATCCCCGTGGAGGCAGAAATGTGCTGGGGTATGTATGGACAGGGGGAAGACATTAGGGATGCTGAGAGTAGTTTGGTGGGGTCTGCATCCCAAAGTTTCCTCATCCACCAGGGGAAATGCTCCAGCACTTGGCTCTTTCCAACAACTCCGGCTCTGGGGACAGAGTGGGGTGGAAAGAATTACTCTGAGGGTGTTCATGGAATCAGAGCCATGGAGTGATTTGGGTTGAAAGGGACCTTTAAAGGTCCTGTCCAACCCTGCCATGGGCAGGGACACCTTCCACTGGGCAAGGCTGCTCCGATTCCCATCCAACCTGGCATGGAATCACAGCCTCGGGTGAGAAGCAAGGCAGAGCTCCTGTTCTGAGGGGCAGCTGTGAGGGACAGAGTGATTCCCAGGAGGCTGGAGCAGCGGGATCTGTCCTGTCCCAGGAGGCTGGAGGAGCAGGTTCTGTCCTGTCCCAGGAGGCTGGAGGAGC
>VWZW01006107.1:368098-379800 GCA_013397115.1 Edolisoma coerulescens | reverse complement strand
CCTTTTCCTTTTCCTTTTCCTTTTCCTTTTCCTTTTCCTTTTCCTTTTCCTTTTCCTTTTCCTTTTCCTTTTCTCTTCTCTTCTCATCTCCCCATCCATCCTCCCCTTTCCCTTGTTCCTTGTCCCCTTTTTCTTTCCCTTTTTTTCCCCCCTTTCCCTTTTCTCTTCCCTTTCCCCTTTCCCTTTCCTTGTCCCCTGTCTCCTTTTCCTTTTCTCTTCTCATCTCCCCATCCATCCTCCCCTTTCCCTTGTTCCCTGTCCCCTTTTTCTTTCCCTTTTTTTCCCCCCTTTCCCTTTTCTCTTCCCTTTCCCCTTTTCCTTTTCCTTTTCTCTTCTCTTCTCCTCTCCCCATCCATCCTCCCCTTTCCCTTGTTCCCTGTCCCCTTATCCCCCTTCCCTTCTCTCTAGCCCCCTTTCCATGACCCCATCCCCATTTCCAGAGCTGCACGAGGGTTGCAGAGGCTCCGTGCCCCTCCTCATCCCCAGCAGGGCACAGTCCTGCAGCAGACAGGAGGAATTCCGAGAACAGGCCAGGGGAGCCCCGGATGCCGGGGATGGCGCTGCCCCGGGGTTCTGGAGGAAGCAGGAGCACTCCACAGCTTTCCAAAACCCATTCCTGACGTGATCATTCCAAGAGGATGAGCAGCTTCCTCCAGCAGCCGCAGGGAGTTTGGCAGAGCCCCTCAGCAGGGCACGGGCTGCTCCTGCCTTCTCCAGGCATCGATTTGCCGGGAGTAAACGCCGAGGACTCATCCTGATGGATCAATCCATCCTCTGCGGGGCCCTCGGAGAGACCTCACAGCTGCACGCCAGCAATTCCCAGCCCCAGTCGCATGGAAAAGGTCTGGAGCAGAGGAAGCAGCGGCTGCTCATGACAAATAAAGGCTGTCTCGTGTACACATCCCCTCCCCGTGACAAACCCCGTCGCTCTCCGGCCGCTGCGGGGCCAAAGCTCTGGTAGCACGAATATCCAGGGATAAACAGGCTCCAAACCGCCCTGGAACGGCCTCTTGTAAACAGATCCTTTTCTTTTTAACTCTGTTCAAAACTCTGTCTGCTTCGATGTTTCACATCTGTGCTGGCCCTCACCATTTCCTCCTGCCCCCACACAAGCAGATTGATAAAACCTTGTCCCTGCTGCTGTGTTTGGGATACTGGGCTCCCAATAAATGGCATCCATAGAGGATTTATCCATCCCAGTGAGCAAAGTGATAAAACCTTGTCCCTGCTGCAGTGTGTGGGATACTGGGCTCCCAGGAAATGGCATCCATAGAGGATTTATCCATCCCAGTTCTGCCAGCCACTGCTATGCTGCGTATCCAGAACCTTCCAGGTGTTTTCTAGGGCTGAAATTGCAGTGCAGAGGGAGGCGGGTGGTGAGGAGAGTGGTGCTGGAGTGGGTTTGGGGAGGGTGATGGGCTCAAGGAGCTCTGGGGGGTTGTCCCAACACCATGGAGGGGAAACTGAGGCAGAGTATGGAATCCCAGAATGGTTTGGGTTGGAAGGGATTTTGAAGCTCATCTCATCCCACCTCCTGCCATGGGCAGAGACACCTTCCTCTATCCCAGGTTGTTCCAAGCCCCGTCCAACCTGGCCTTGGACACTTCCAGGGATGGGACATGCCAGACCTGAGGGCTGGAATTTTGACTATGGCGGGAGCTCACTCACAAGGCAGCTGCTCAGAAAAACAAGATTTACAGGTGTTTTTTTCAGAGAGTTTTTAATTCAGCCACAAAATGGCTCCTTCTGCATGTGGGGCAGCCCAGCACAAACCAACGAAACCGGAGCCACAGCTCTGGCACACGAAACCCTACAAAGATTTATGGTCTGACTCTCTCGGAAACCCCGGGACCTTTGCCCTCCTCCAGCTCACGAGGCTGCTGATGGGGTCCTGATTTTTCCTAATACATGGGGTTTTTTTTGGGAGAGGTCCCAGGCCACAGAGGGGCAGGATGGCGAGCGATCCACCCCGCTCCGCGATGCCTCGTAGCTTTTATGGCCCCTATAAAATCCAGATGCTCGCTGCGACCTTGACACTGTTTAGTCTCTCGGTTTGGAAGATTTAGGTCGCTTTGGGAAGAGTCCCAGCCCTGGCAGATGGGCAGCACTTCCCTGCGGATTCGATGGACGTGGATGTTTGCACATTCCAGGGAAAGCTGGTCAGGAAAAGCAGCCGGGCGTGGGAAACCCTGGTGACTTCCAGGAGTGTCCCCAACACACCGCCCGCCTCAGGCTGTTAAACAGGGACACGATGTGCCCCTTCCAAACCTCTGGAAAAGCCCGTGGGCACCGGGGAAGCGCGATCCCGCCCTCCCTGCCGGATGCACGGAGAGCACGGGGAGCAGGGAGCGAGGATATAAATTCCCTCACACCTCATCTGGACGCTCTTAAGGGACAGGATTTTCTCCGGGGGCGAGCGCCAGGCCCGCCGTGACTGCACAAACAGGCGGTGGCCTTGGACACCCGCTCCCTCCCCGAGTCACAGCCGCTGTATTTTTAGCTCCACGTCCCAGTCAGGCTCGTAAAACTTTCCCTTCTTTCTGTTTTCAGTCTCTTGTGGATCCTCTTGGAGCTCTGGCTGGATTTTTCCCAGTCCTTCTGGTCGGTTTTCTGCTTGGATGTTCCCCTATCTGGATGAAAAAACCTTGGGGGGTTCTGCTCTATCCAGCCCCTCTGCCTGGATGTGCATTTTGGATGAAGGATGGATCAGGGAGCAGCAGGGATACAGGGATACAGGGATACAGGGATACAGGGATACAGGGATACAGGGTCCAGCCCCATCCCAGGATCCCCCAGCTCACCCTCCCAGCTCACCCAGCTCCGTCTGCAAGGAAGAACAAGCAGCGGGAGGGCTGCACCTCCGTGGGATCATGGAATATTTAGGATGGAAGAGACCTTAAAGCCCTTCTTATTCCAACCCCTGTCATGGGCAGGGACACCTGGCACTAAAGCAGGATGGTCAGGTTGTTGTTTTTCTGTCAGAGTAAGAGAAAAACAGAGTTACAGGAGAAAGTGTCTGAGCACAGCTCTTCTGACTGAGGAGGTCACACCCAGTGATAAAAAAAACTTGTCAGGCTTGAGAAATGGAGAGTTTATGGTAATCTGGGGAAAATTCACATGAGGCCTTCACCCCCCTGCAATGCTGAACCCAAGAGCCAGAACAAAAATTATTATTATTATTATTATTGCTGCTATTACTACTACTACTACTAATAATAATAATAATAAATTGAAAAAAAGCTTGAAAATTCAAAGCTCTGCTGGGAGAGGTGGGAGTATTCACATGGAGAAGATTCCTGAGAGTCCTTAGAGCCCCTTCCATGTCCTAAAGGGGCTCCAGGAGAGCTGGAGAGGGACTTTGGACAAGGGATGGAGGGACAGGACACAGGGAATGGCTTCCCACTGCCAGGGGGCAGGGATGGATGGGATATTGGGATGGAATTCCTGGCTGTGAGCGTGGTGAGGGTGATGCAGGGATCCCAGCCCGTGGATTTCGCTGCAGGATTCCAAAGGAAAACTGATGTGGCACAAGGAATTCGTGCCCACACAAAAGTTCCTTCTGGGTCTCTCGGGTGGATTTGGTTTCGCTTCAGGTAATTCTGCCCAGCCCTGCTCCTTCCGAGGTCTCATCACCCCAACTCACAATGACAGGGGACAGGCCACAAATTACTCATTTTGGGTCTCAGTGTTGGGCTCCAGGCTCTGATTTTAAGCCTGTGAAGTTTGGGATACCACAAACAACCCCTGAAAAAGGCTGATCCCTCTTTCAGAATGGGAATGGTGAGGTGACCTGAAGGACTCAGAGGAAAGGTTTCGTGTAGGGATGCAGAGATGCAGAACCAGCTGGGAAAGCAGAAGGCAGCTGTGGTAAAGCCAAATGTGGCTTTTTCCTGTGTCCTGGGAAACCCTGGAAGCACTGCAGAGCCGGATGGGAAGCCCAGCCACGCCATGTCCCCTTAAATCACTTCCTTGGCTAATGAATTTAATCCAATTTACCATGGATCACGCCCTCTGGAACCCAGGGAGGGTTCCTGTGCCTGGAAAGGCAGCTCTGCTTTGCTTCCAGCCTCCCAAAGGACTGGAGCAGCAATTCCAGAGGTGCTCCATAGGAATGCCGGGCTCGGACACACCACTGCACCCATCCCATCCCATCCCATCCCATCCCATCCCATCCCATCCCAAATCCACCTCTGTAGGGTGTTCCCAAATGCTGCCCACATTTCCTGATCCCCCTGAATGGGGTTGAGGAGCTTTTGTAGCCCCCAGTAAAACCACGTCTGAAATAGCCAAAAAATGAGAGTTTCCTCCCTGCTGAGAGCACAGAAAAGTGGAAGAAATGTTCCAAACAAGCCAGGAAAGGTGGGAGCAAGAGGGAAGTGCTTTTCCTTTCTTCTCTATGCTCCCAAAATGCCCATTTCCCAAAAACATTGCATTGCATCACCATCATTTGGGGATGGAGAGGATATTTTGACAAGGGCCTGGAGTGCCAGAATAAGGGGGAATGGCTTCCCACTGCCAGAGGGCAGGGCTGGATGGGATATTGGGAAGGAATTCCTGGCTGGGAGGGTGGGGAGGCCCTGGCACAGGGTGCCCAAAGAAGCTGTGGCTGCCCCTGGATCCCTGGAAGTGTCCAAGGCCAGGCTGGATGGGGCTTGGAGCCACCTGGGATAGTGGAAGGTGTCTCTGACATGGCAGGGGGGGGGCACTGGATGAGCTTTAAGATCCCTTCCAACCCAAACCATTCCATGATTCCAAGACAGATTTTGGAGAAGATCCCAATCCTCTGGATCCCACAGCTTCCCGCTCCCCCCAGCCACTGTGGAAAGTCTCACCATTTTTAAGAAGGCTGAGGGGCAGCTGACACTCTCCATTGTCTCCAAGGAACAGCTTCTCCCTCTCTCCTCTTCAGCAGCGATTCCCAGATGGAATTGCAGACGTACAGAGCTGCCTGGAGCTTCCCTGCACCAGCAGGTTTCCGGTGTGGGAATAAAGAAGTCATTAAGGGCCGGCACAGACAATGAAATGAAACTTTGCCTTCTTGCATTTGAGCCGAGCAGACGTGGAGGGAGCTGACGAGAGGTGAATTAATTTGCCTTTTGCAGAGGCTCCTGCGTGACGTTAATGAAAGCAGCTCTTTGTGCAGGCTCATGGCTCGGGATGCAGAGATTCACGGTCCTCCTTGTCCTCACAGAGCTCTGGTGAAGGCCCTTTTTCCCTTTGGAAGCAGGGAAAGGAGGAGTTTTTTTGATTTCAGAGCTTGGGGGTAACCCCTGGCCAGCAGCTCGGGATGTATCCCACATTGGATCCATCAGGTTTCAGGGGTTCCTCTGCTTGCACGCACCAATTTCTATTTATATTTTTATTTTGGCATTACATGTGATCCAAATCGTTTCCCTGAGCCTACTTGCCAGGATTGCTGCCCTGATTGTTGGGAGAGTGACTCTGCTGCAGGAAAAAGCAGATCCCAGGGGATGGATGCCGGGAGGTTCTCTCCCAGCCCTGCGTTTCCTGATGAGGAGCCATAAACCTCCCAAAAAAACAAGCAGCTGGTAATTAGTGGTCAGCAGAGGAGCTGGGGGCTGGCAGCAGTGAATCCTTGGATTCTGGCAGAATCCTGCCTTCAGGTTCCTGCTGGGTTCCCTTCCCACCCTGCCACATTCCTTGGCACGCTGGGCCCCGCAGGATGTGACCTCCTTGCCATTTCCAACATTTTTCCCCTTTTTTTTTTTTAAATTTTCTTTCTATCTTTTGCACCCCGGGCAGCCATTCCCTCTGGCTTAGAGCAGAATTGGGCAACTGCTCCTGAAATTCCAGCGTGAGCAACCAGGTCATGACCATCCAGATAAATAAAGCTCCCGGACCCACGGCTCTTCCCAAAGTTTTTGCCTCCTTTTCCAGCCAAGCACACCCTGAGCCATGATGGGAGCACCAAAACTGAGCCCAGAACGTGCCTTTCCTCCTGCTGTGTGCATGGCCGAGGGAATAATTTGGAAAGGGATGACTGTGCCCTCCAGGTGCTGGCTGGGATGCTGCCAAATTTGGGTTCCCAAGGTTGGCACCGGGATTAATGACACTCCAGAAACCCTATCCCAAAAATTCCACACCCCCTCCAAAGCCCCCCGGCCACAGGGTGCTGCCAAAAACCCACTTGAGCAACAGCAGCCCCTGCCTGACATCTGCCCACACGCATCTGGGAGGCCAGGAAACTTCCTGTGGACATTGGCTGCCTGACAGGAGTGACCTCAATCCTGCCTTTTTTTAGGGCAGGTATTTTGGGGGGTTGTGTTTTGATAACAGGTGGGAGCTTTGCCTGCTTTTCCCTGACTGTGGGATGGGCAGGTTTTAGGGAAGAGCTCCGAGGTGGGGGGGATCTCTGTATTTCAGGTAAAAAAAAGTCATTCTACATCTGTAAAACAGAGTTTATTGGCACCTTTTAGTGACTTTTTAGGGAATTGGAGGCACCCACTCCCCCCTGCCAGCCTCCCCTGCTTCCCCCTCCCCACATTCCCGTGGCTTCATCCCACATCCGACACATTTCCCCCAGACCTACCCCGAGGTGCATCACCAGCACAAACCCACGCATGATTCAGCAGGCTCCTTGGAGAGATATTCATTATTTAAATAACAGCTCTTTCTTTTCACATCTCCTCGACTCACGAACCACGGAAAAGCCCCAAATCTCGGCACCTTCGTGCTCCCTGAGCAGAGCTGCAGCTCCCAAATGAGAATTCCCCCCTTGGAATTGCACAAACGCCACTGGGTGTGATGGATGCTGCTCAAATGGGAGCCACCAGAAAATTCCTAATGGATTCCTAATCCATTCCTTGGGATATGGAGTTGGATGCTCCTCATCCCAGTGGGAACCAGCCCTGAGTCCCAAAGAATCCCAGAAAACGAAGTAGTGGTGTTGAAGGATGCTGCCCAAAGGGGAAATGATGCCCTGATGCAAAATGATGACCTGGATGGTTTTGCCCTTGGTTTTTTTGCTTTCATTGATTTTTTGGGGGGTTTTATTTTCAATAAATATTTGTCCCAATCAAGGACAAACCCAAACCCCACCAGCAGCACCACCCTGGGTGTGGATGAAGCTCATGGCTGTGACCATTCCCTGGCCAGGCTCTTTATTCCCTCTTGCAAAGATCACGGGGCAAAGGGAATTTCCAAATGGGTGCTGAGGAGGGGCTGCTCTGCTCCATCACAGCGCCAGGAAAGTGCCAAAATTGGGCTTTTTTTAGTACCTTGGTGCCCCTCAGGGACCCACCAGGGCCTAAAATCTCAGGGGTGTGGGACAGACAGACAGACAGACACGAGCACACAGGCCTGCCCCTGAAAAAGTGCATTTCTTTAGGCAACCAGCCTAAAAACATGGCAATATTTGAGGATACACTGCTCCCTTCCTCTCCTTCCTGATCCTTACGGATCTGGGGGCACTGTCGGGTGCTTGCAGCCACCCAGCCCCACCTCCAGGAGCCGTAGCCCTGCCTGCATCCCAAACCACCACGGAGACCCGGCCGGGAAGCACACCAGCAGGAATCTCTGCTTCCCAACATCCTCCCAGCCGTGGGGTGATAGCAGAGACCCCCATGCTTCACCCCCGACCCTCCCCAGCAGGGCTGAGCCCTTCTCCAGGTGGGATCAGCCCCGAGGGCGACAGCAGCACCCAGGGACTCCTCAGCCCTTCCAACCTCATCCCGCCGTACTTCTGTCCCCACGAGGGGCCACAGCGGCTTTCCAGGGGCTTCCCAGGTGGCACCCGAGCCACCCCCACCCGGCCCAGGCTGCAGCAGACACATCTCTTCACGGGCCCTGAGGCAGAGCTTCCTCAACACCCGTCAGGAGGCAGGATTCTCCTGGAACGGCCCACGGAGCTACTGCCCGCAGAGGTCCAGCTTGGCCACGGCGGGGGCCGCAGTCCGGCCGGCGGGGGCCGTGGGGGTCAGCTGGCAGCACAGCACGGAGCGCATCAGGCGCAGCAGCGGCGGCCGCAGGATGGCGAAGACCCAGGGATCCACGATGGAGTTGATGGACAGGAAGCGCAGGGCCAGCAGGTCCCACTCGTGGTTGGCCTCTTCCCCGCTGAACTTGTTCACGTAGGCACGGATCTGCAAAAGCAGGGAATGGGCTGGGTTAAAAAGGACTTAAAAATCATCTCGTTCCCCCTCTCTGCCATTCCACTAGCCCAGGTTCCTCCAAGCCCCATCCAGCCTGGCCTGGAACACTTCCAGCCACAGCTTCTCTGGGCACCCTGTGCCAGGGCCTCCCCACCCTCACAGTGAAAAATTTTTTCCCAATATCCCATCTAAAGCTCCTCTCTGTCAGTTTGAATCCATTCCCCTTTGTCCTGGCACTCCAGGCCCTTGTAGAGTCTCTCTTCATCTTTCTTGTAGCTCCTTCAGGTACTGGAAGGTCACAATTAGGTCACGCCAAATCCTTTTCTTCTCCAGGCTGAACAATCCCAACTCTCCCAGCCTTTCCTCACAGCAGAGCTGCTCCATCCTTTTAATCAACTTGGTGGCCTCCTCTGGACTCGCTCCAACAGCTCCACATCCTTCCTGGGCTGGAAGGACCCCAGAGCTGGACACAGCACTGCAGTGGGGTCTCACAATCCCCTCCCTCAACCAGGGAGAAATAATTCCCAAGATCCGGCCCCCAAGCAGCTCTTTTGGGGCGATTTTGGCTGCCACAGCAAATTTGTTGACTCCGGGGGTTTAAATGAACTTTAAATAACAGCCAGCCCCATGCTCTGCTTCGGGCTGATGGAGGAAGTGGTGGCTCTCACCTTGCCACACGGGAGCAACAAGCGTGGGAGACGGAGAGGATGAGGAGTGCAGGACCCGGCCGGTCCTTCCTGCGACGGTGCCGACTCATCACAGCCCGCGGGGCTTCCTGGAAGGGTGACTCAGCACTCCTTACTCATTCGGGTCACCCGCCACCCCCTCGCTCCGGGCTGGGGGATGCTTGGATGGGGATGGGCAGCAGGAGCATCCCTGCTCTGCCTGGGATCCACTGGGGACCGCCCTGGGATGGCGCAGCCCGGGGCACGGGGTGGCCGCGCGCAGCGCTTCCAAGCTCTGGGGTGTTTTGGGAAGGAATTTGAGGCCCGATGGGTTCGTGTGCCTGGACTGCTGCTGGGAGGAGCGGTGGCTGCTGTGGGCAGCTGGGGACAGGAGAGAAAGTGTCACCCCGAGGAGGCAGCGGGGTTTGAGCCGCTGCCAGAGCGCGGCCCCACACGGGAGCCGGGCGGTGGGAAAAGGGAAGCCGGCTCTGGATAAGGCTGTGTCTGCCACCACAGGGCCCATGGGATCCCGGCCAGTGCTGCTTTCCCAGCCCCTCTGCCCCAAGCACACTCACAGGGCCCTGCCCACGTGTCCCCTCCGAGGGGTTCCGCTTCGAAGGAGCACAGCAGCCAAACCCGGGCTGTTTTGGGGCACGGGAAGAGCTGCCCATCATGTGTGGGTTCATTGGCAGGATGTGCCAACGCCTGCAGTGTCTCTCAGGGCGTTGAGGCTCCTGGGATGCTCACAAGCATCCGGACATTACTCCTTTGTCCTAAAGCCCTGTCAGCCTGGCTCGGCTTAGCCTGTGTTATTTCATTTTCCCTTAGGAAAAGCAAGGCAGCATGAAGGGAAGGCAGAGTCTGTTTAACACCAAGAGTATGAAATTAGCACTGGCTGCACTTGATGGGGTTACTTCTAATGGGACCAAACTGACCTCCTGCACTGAGGGGGGGGTCGCACACACGGGGAGGGGCCCGAGGTGCTCCGGAGCCCACGATGCTCCAGGTGTGAAAGCACCTGGATGGATGAAAAGTGGCCCTTGGGAGGGGAGAGCCCAGACAGAGTCAGGGGATTCGCTCTCTCCGCTTCCTCACTTGGCTGTTTTGATCCCGGATTTCTGCTGGAAGCCTCGCGCACGGATGGGGCACGGGATGTGGGCTTATCCCTTGGGACGACACGTGCTGTGGCCGCTGTGCCAGATCTCTGTTCCCAGAAATCTCCCATCTCTGTGCCCGCGCCTCGGTGCCGTTGCAGAGGGGCAGAAATCGCTGTCTAACAGCGAGGCGAGTGCAGCCCCCCGCATCTCCAGCTCCATCCGCAGAAATCTGGGATAACTCATCCTGCCCAGCATGGATATCCACTGCCTCCAGCCCAGGGCAGCTCCTTTATCCTGTCTCCAGAAGTGTAATTGGCTGCTCTGCCATCCCTCACACCTCCACCATGAGTTCCTGGATCCCGGGAATCGCAGTGATGCCGTGTGGTCCAGGGGACCCCCACCCTGTTCCTGCCTGAGCCACATGGCCTGGCCTTGGAGCCTCTGGGGGGTGGGAGGGCACCTCTGCTCTTGCCAGCCCATTTTCCTGCCAGTCCCTTCTCTTGCCACCCCATTCTCCTGTCACACCATCCTCCTTCCACCCCATTCTCCTGCCACACCGTCCTCCTGTCACTCCATCTTCCTGCCACTCCATCCTCCTGCCACTCCATCCTCCTGCCACTCCATCCTCCTTCCACCCCATCCTCCTTCCACCCCATCCTCCTTCCACCCCATTTTTCTGCCACACTGTCCTCCTGCCACTCCATCCTCCTGCCATCCCATTTTCCTGCCACTCCATTCTGCCACACCATCCTCCTGCCACCCCATCCTCCTCCTGGCACAGGGGATACAAGGAGTGATTCCCCCCGCTCCCCAGGTGATGTGCAAATTGCCAAACTCACGGCTGAGCTGGGATCTCCCGAACTTCGGGAAGAGCAAAGCTTTGACCTCAGCCCTCAAGGTTTGGCCAGCAGAGTTGGGGGGAGCCTTATAAAGGCCGGGAGAGAAATGTGGGTGCCGGGGAAAGGGACCCCACCTTGGGGACGGAGAGTGACACTCACCGTGAAGGGCAGGGAGCAGATGACGAAGGTGATGGTCATGATGGAGAGCAGCAGGAGGTGGTCGATCTCCTCGGCCATGGAGAACATTCGCCGGCCGCAGCCGGTGGCCGCACGGGGCTGCTCCAGGGTGGTCACCCGGCGGGTCCTCTGCCCGCGGCGGTGCATGCGGGCCAGGTTCACGATGACGCTCAGGTTGCAGAGCAGCACGGCCAGGATGAGGAAGAGGAGCAGGGTGGCGTAGAGGAGCGAGAAGGCGACGTTCCTCCCCGCCGCCTCCCCGTTGCTCGGGTGGGAATCCAGGTGCATCTGGATGAAGCACCAGGTGCCGGGGCAGTACTGGACGTAGCGCCCGAAGCCCACCAGCGGCAGCGAGCAGAAGGCGGCCGAGAAGGTGTAGATGGCCGGCAGGGCCACCAGGCCCGTGCGGGGGCTCAGGAAGCGCTCGTAGAAGTACGGCCGCCCCAGGGCCAGGCAGCGCTCCAGCGCCATGGTGAAGAGGATGAGCATGGTGGCGAGGCCGAAGAAGCTCATGGCGAAGCCGAAGTAGAGGCAGATGTGCCCTCCGCGGGCCAGGGTGGAGAGGGTGTGGTTGCGGTGGTAGGAGGCCAGCACCAAGGGGCTGACGGAGCAGGTGCCCAGCAGGTCGGTGACCACCAGGGCCAGCACCAGGACGTGGAACAGCGCGGGCGGGCGCTGCCGGGGCCCGCGGCGGCCGCGCAGGAGCAGCCCCAGCGCCAGGAGGTTGCCCAGGAGCCCGGCCGAGAACATGAGGGCGCTGACCAGCGGCCGAGCCCCGGCCGGCAGCGCTGCCCCGCCGGACCCGCACGGCCG
>VWZW01006107.1:353823-367761 GCA_013397115.1 Edolisoma coerulescens | reverse complement strand
CCCGGTGCGGCTCGGGGAGCCCCTCGCGTGGCCAGCCCCGGTGCCGGTCCGAGGGTCCCGGTACCGGTCCAGGAGCCCGGTGCGGCTTTGAGGGCCCCGAGGCACGGGCAGTCCCTGTGTCGGACCGAGAGCCCCGCACGCCATCAGCCCCGGTGCCCGACCGGGAGCTCCTCTCCCGGCCAGTCCCGGCGCCGCTCCAGTAGTCTCGGCCCGGGATCGCTTTCACGGCCAATCCCGGTACAGGTCCGGGAGTCCCGGTGTGGCTCCGGGAGTCACACGCTGTCCCAGTGCTCACCCAGGAATCCCGGTGCCGGTGCAGCAGCCCCTCACACGGTCAGACATTCCCGGTGGTGCTCTGGGAGCCCCGAGGCACAGGGCCAGCCCCAGCCTGGCCTGAGAGTCCCAAGGCACAGCCAGCCCCGGTGCTGGCTCCGGGACCCCAAAGCCCTCTGAGCCCGGAGTCCCAGCTGAGCCCAGGCTCAGGGGGAATTCCCACGGCCCCAGAGGTGCCCGGAACCCGTGGAGAACTCCCGGCCCCGTGGCTGCACCGTGCCATGTCCCCACTGTCCCCCTCTCCTACACGCCATCCGAGGTCCCCAAGGGGGTGCAGCCGGTCTGGCCGTGGCCTTAAAGCTCATCCAGTCTCACCCTCTGCCATGGGCAGGGACACTTCCCACTATCCCAGGTTGCTCCAAGCCCCATCCAGCCTGGAACACATCCAGGGATGGGAAACCCACGTGCTCAAGCCCAGTGGCCTCGGGTGTTCTCTCCATCCTTCAGGACACCAGCCCTCACTCGAGCTGCCTTTATTTAAGCAGTTGCTGCTTCACAGGTCACTTCCAGAACCCCTCGAGGACAGAAAATCTTTTCCCTCCTGTGGCCCTGGGACTGTCCCAACAGCTGTAACAGTTTAATTTTTAATTCACCCCGTACACCTGCTCCCCCAAACGGCAGTGAAAGACTGCGGGTGGCTCCAGCAGGGACACAGCAGGTTGCAGGCACACCAGGGGGGTTTGGCTGTTGTTTTTAAAACCACGCTTTTGTAACAGGAACTTCGCAAAGGAAATGTAGGGCACGGCAGAGCCAAGGGCCGGGCAAGCTGCGGTTGGTGACAGCATCTCCATCTCTGAGGGGCCACTCCTAGTCCTGGCTTTGCTTTCCTCTCTCCCACAGCTCAAAGGCCTCTTCAGCAAGATGGGGAGCACGAGCTGAGGGTGAGGTGGCAAAGCCACAGCTCCAGCTCTGTTCCCACGGTCAAAGCGCTGGGTGCCATGGAGGGGATGGTGTTTTAACCATCCCAGACCACCCCAGCACAGATGGGCCAGGAAAACACATCCCAGGAGCTGCTTGAACCCTGCTTCCAGTCCTGATCCAGCAGAGCACCAAAGCACACAGACACATCCGGCGGTGGGAGCCATCCTGTTTGGTTCTGTTGGAAAACAGGCCAGTTTAAAAATTTTCTATATCTAACTTCAGCCAGGTTTGTTCACCTTTGCCCCGGGGGAAGGGAACTGAAGCTTCTTTCCAGGGCATTGAGGGCTGGTGGGCTGAGCATTCCAACAGGCTGGGAGCAGCCCCAAGGAGATAAAGGCCATGGATGGAACATCAGCGGCCATCCACCAACATCTACCCCAGACTCTGCCTCTGTAGAGTTGGAGACTTCTCCTCCAGAAAGGACTGATAAGAAAATCAAAGAATGAAGATCTAATTCTTTTTCTGAAGAAAGATCTTTTTCTAAAGAAAAATTTAGGTTTTTTTTCTAAAGCAAGAAGAGAAGAAATCTGGATCCAACAGGAGACCAAATACTAAGAATTACACAACTTGGGACCAATGAACACTGACCCAACTCATTTCTATGAGTTTTGACTATATAAAAGATCTGAAAATCCTAGTCAATGTCCTGTGCCATGGAATGATTCTCTCTGCACACCCGGGCTATGTGTGGATGAGATGATTTCTGTGGCACATCCTGGCCAGAAAATAAAGTCATGCCTTGACTCTCTAACATTAAAAATGTCGTTGGAGGGTTTTTGTTTTTCCCACAGTTTCGGTGACAATTCCAGAAGGTTGGGTGCCACCCTGGCAGGTTCAGCCCTCCTTTGTGGCACCCACAAATTCAGCTGAGGCTGAGTCCTGTCCTGATCCACCCAGGCAGCTGCAGCCTGCCCATCCAGAGCCCTTTTCCGAGCAGCAGGCACCCCGTAGGGTGGTTGCTCCAAGGCTTTTCCCAGCCTCCCACTCCTTTCTGGCGCTCCGTCACAGCTCAGGAAGGGGTTTTGGCTCCTTCTGGAGCTCATTTTCCTGGCAGCTAATGGAGCCTTAAATACCCTTCTGGGGCTTCAGGCTTCTCCACTGACAGTTGTCCCTGATGGGATTTTTCTGCAATAATAGGAAAATTGCTGGGCTTTTGTTGTTTTCATTCTCCCTTCTGAGCTCCAAACCAGGAACAGGCTGCTTGGTACAATCTGTCCTGCCTTGGGAAGTGTTTGTTTTCTTCCCTTTGCTTCCATGTTTAGCTCGTGTGTCTTGCCTCTAGTGAGGGTCACATCAAACCCTGGAATTGTTTAGGTTGGAAAAGTCTTCTAAGACATTGAATCCAACCATTCCCCAGCACTGCCAAGGCCACCACTGCCCCGTGTCCCCAGGTGCCACATCCTCACGGTTTTACATCCCCCCAGGGATGGGGACTCCACCACTGCCCTGGGCAGCTGTGCCAATGGAGAAATTTTCCCTGATATCCAATCTAAACCTCCCCTGGTGCAGTGTGAGGTTGTTTCCTCTCCTCCTGTCCCTGTTCCCTGGCAGCAAAGACCCCCCCCGGCTGCCCCCTCCTGTCAGGGAGTTGTGCAGAGCCACAAGGTCCCCCCTGATCCCCCTTTGCTCCAGGCTGAGCCCCTTTCCCAGCTCCCTCAGCCGCTCCTGGTGCTCCAGACCCTCCCCCAGCTCTGTTCCCATCTCTGGTCACACTCTAGCTGCTCATACATCCTCCCAAGGTTTGTTGGCATTGTTTTCCCTAAAAGAAGATTTCCAGGATTGGCCCACTTGGAGAAAACACTCTGGGCTTGCAGGAAAGCTGCATGAATTTCACGGAGAGGACTCAGCCTCTGGAGTTTGCTGCCTGTGGCTGAGGAGGGTGTTGGGATCCTGCTCCATCCCTGGTGGGTTTCAAAGGATGGCTCTGGCCCCAGGGACACGGAGGATTCCACCCCTCCTGTTTATGGTGAGTGGATTTCATCCCTTTTCAACCAAACCCCCATCCTGGCTTGTGTTTAACAAATCCAGACAACACTTTTCTTCCAAAGCCTTCCCATCCTTTATCTCATATTCCAGTGCTTCCAGCAGCCTCATTCCCTCTCCTGGAAAAGCAGGGCTGAGCGCTGGCATGGCAGGTCCAGGTTTTGGTGCTTATCCTGTACCAGCACCTGGGTGCATGGGTTAAAAAATAAACAAAGCCACTCCTGGGGCTCCTGGCAGCCCTGGCACTGCTGCCTGCCCGGGCACGCGCCTCCCCACTTCCAGAATAGCTGAAAAATGCAGGCAGGCAATTAAAAAAAAAAAAAGAAGGGCTCTTTGCAAGAACGAAACAATTTGTCGGGAAATGAGCTTGTGCAAAGTCGTGCCTGGATTTCGTGAGCTGAAAAAAAAAACCACCCCACCCTGAGAGTGACTGAAGGGAAAGGAGCGGGATGCAGGGAGAGGTGATGCTGTGGCGGCGGTGACAGCACGGGACAGGACAGCTGGCAGTGCTGGCGGGTGACAGGGACATAAAAGAGCTCCCCAAAGAGCCTCGCTGGCGCGGAGCCCCAGCCTGGAGCTGAGTGGTGTCGCTTCACCGCCTCCATCAAGCGCCAGGTCCGGCCCTCGGGAGCGGCTGGCACAGGAGCGTGGGCACGGAGGGGTCCCCGGGGCAATGACCGAGCCCTGCCAGGAGCCCGGGGGAGGATCCGACCAGGGAGGGCTCCTCAGCCTCTCTCCCCTCCCCAGCTGGAGCAGCCCCCGGGCTTTTTTGGTTCCTATTTAGCAACATTTACCACCGACCTGCGCATTGCCGGGATTTTTTATTTCAATTCTTGCTTAATTTACATTTGCTTTTCCTTTTATTTTCGTCTTTCCAAGAGTCGGGAAGAAGAAGGGGATCTAAGCTGTGGCGTCACCCCTGAAGCCCCAAACTCTGCGGGCTGAGGCACTGAAAAATGAGATGCCCAAGGGACCAGCTCGGGGTGGAGAGCATCCGTGGCCTCCTCGCTCCTCGTGCTCGGCCAGCCGGGAGCCCGGCCCTGGCTGGGGACATGCTGCCATCTCTGGCGAGGACGGGGACACGGCAGCTCCGGGAACATCAGGGAGCGAGGATTTCTCCTCCTGGAGGCCTCCCCGGCTGCAGCCCCGAGCCCAAACCTCGCCGGCTGCAGCCGCCGCTTGGCTCGGCCGGAGGCAGCAGCGGCTGGCTGGAGACTCCAGGTCTGCTGTAGGACACCAGGAAGGGCAGAATCCCGATTAAAAGTGCTGCCCAAGCCAGAGGAGCTGTCAAGGTCACTGGGATCCGTGTGGTCCCAGCCAGGGAGCGGGGATGCTGCAGGGATGGGGGGATCACTCGTGGCTCCATGATTTCTTTCCTGTGATGATAAACTCACTGATGGGTCGGTGATGGGGTGTTTGAGTCGTCTTGGGGCTCGGGTGGAGTCTGGTTTTACACCTTAATAAAGAACCTGGTTTGGTTTGTGTCAGTTCCATTACTGATTTCCATGGATCGTGGTTATCCTGGGGTATAAACACACCCAGCACGGGGCAGGGATCATTCATGGGGCAGGGAGCTCTCCTGGGGCAGGAATTGCTCCTGGGGCAGGGATCTCTCCTGGGGCCGGGGCATTTCCTGGGCCAGGGACCTTTCCTAGGCCAGGGACTTTTCCTAGGCCAGGGATCTCTCCTGGGCCAGGGACTTTTCCTGGGCCAAGGCCTCTCCAGGAGAGAATCCTCACCAGGATCACGGGTAGATCATGCCCTACACACACAGAGCACCCCTGGCCCACGTTAATGCTGGATCCATGACCTTGGAGATCTTTTCCCACCTCGACAATCATTCCATGGTTCTGCATCACCCAACGCTCCCAGCCTGGCCGTGCCTGCTCCGTCTGTCCCGAGTGGAGCACGGAGCTGTTCGGGGGAGGAGATCCCAGTGTAGGGGGACAACAACAAGGTTTTCCAGGGCCGTTATCTCATCCGGCCACGGTGGAGCAGATCCCAGGAAAGCCTCGGCTCAGGCTCGGAGCTGTTGACTCTGCAGCCCCACGTGAGCCATCTCCAAGTCGATACCACGCCGGTAACATGAAACCAATCCATGAAGCAACCCTCATTTCCTTCTTTCTCCTCGGAAAACCCCGAGGAGAGGCACCAAGCTGGCAGCTCGCAGGTGCCCCCAAAAGATCCCCAAACACGGCTCTGCCCTTTTCTCCAGCTGGGAGAAACAGCCAGAGCCAACCCCAAGCAGGTCACCTCCAAAAAGCTCCGAGATATTGTTCCTTCAAAACCAGAATCTGTTTGACACCGAGAGCAAACATCACGTGAGAGCGGGCAGGAACACGGCTACGCCTTGCAAGGCTTAGCTAAACAGAGGAGAGAAATCCCCTCCGTCTCCTCCAAGGGCACTAAACAGTTGCTCAGAGTCATTTTTTTGGCCTAAACAGTGGCTTGAGGCAGAAATTAAACCCGGTTAATACGTGTGGTCGAGCGGAAATGGATCTCCCGTTCCATCGATCGCTCTCCCGCACGCTCGCACCGGGAGCTCGTGCGTCCCCGGCTCTGCGTTCCCTCAATTACTGCTCTCATTAAGGCTCGGCGTGGCCATAAATCCTGGATTTCAGTCATTACAGCGGAACAGGTGCAGCTGAGGAACACAAACGCAGCAGCGGCCCTCGGGGGAATTGGTTTTCCAGAGAAGAGCGAGATAACGGCGGATCAGCCACAGCCCTGCCCCGGGAGGAGGGAAGATCCTGGGAAGGGATGGAGGGTGTGCCAGGGAGGGATGATGGGAATCCCACGGAGGGATCCAGCTCCTCGTCACACCAGGAGCTGCTGCTCAGCTTTCTGAGTCGCTCCTGCCCCTCACCCAGTCCGGGGACACCCCAAAGCAGCTCTGGATAAATCCTCTTGGTGTGGAACGGGATCATGCACAGGACGAGGCGATGAAACAGGGCTCTGAACCGCTTTTATTCCACGGGGACACACCCACACCTCTCCTCCCGTGCGTCCCCACTGCCCTGAACCACACTCCAAACCCCTCCTTGCTCTCCTGGAGCCGGGCGCTCCCCAAACCCTCCCCAAAGCGCTCGGAATATTCACAGCTCCCCGGGAGCCCCGCCCCGGCTCCTCTCCGGGGCCAAACGCAGCCTTGGGGAGGGGACAGAATCCCTTCACAGCGTCCCCCGCAGCGAGCTGGACGCTGTCCCTGCCTGCCACCGCCCTGTGCCACCTCGGGATGCTCCGGGGCAGGGATGCGGGGCCGAAGGCTCGCTCCTCATCCTCGCCAGCAGCCGCCGGCTTCTGCGGCAGCGGCGCGCTCAGGGGATGCCGAGCTGCGGCGGGTCTGTCCTGCGCCAGCCCGGGGGACAGAACTGGCCATCAGCCGCTGGCCCGGAGCCTGGGAGAGAGGCTTTGCGGGAGCTGAGCCTCCGGCAGACCCTGCGGACGAAGGAGCGGAAGACGGAGGTGCGGAAGATGATGAAGACCCAGGGGTCCACGATGGAGTTGACGGAGAGGAAGCGCAGCGCGCTCAGGTCGGCGTTCTCGTCGAAATCAGCGGCAAACGCCCCCATGTACGCCCGGATCTGGCAAAAAAAAATCCGGGAAATAGAAAATTTGGCAATGTCAAGAGAATAGGGGGAAATTAGGGGAGGTCTTGCTAAGGTCGGGGTAAAAATATTCCCGCGAGGGCAGCAAAAGAAGTTTTAACCCCTCGGTATCCCGATGGATTGCATCAGGGTGTGCTGTGGGCTGCAGATCCGGATGGGAGCGGGGCTGGATCATGGATGGACTTGGAACAGGGACAGCATGGCCCCACCAGGATGTGAAGGCTGGAGAGGTGGCCCTGGTGGCCGGGGAGGTTTCATGGATGAAGGAATCATCCGAGCTTGGCGGGTGCTGCTCTGCCCCCAAGGCTGGGGCACCCCACTTGTGCCCCCACGGAAATCGGACCTGGCACCCCTTGGGTAACTCATCCTGACAGAAGACCACCGGGGTGGTCCCAAAACCAGTCTGAGCCCAGTGGTGCCAGGGCTGCTGGCGGCTGACCCCTCACGATACGGTCCCAGATGTGACAGAGGGGACAGGAAGAGGATGTGGAAATTGTCACCAAAGGCAGTGGCAGCACCCGTGCTCACCCCCCACCCTGATTTCGGGGTAGCCCCGCCTGTGGCACCAGCTCTGCCTGCAGGGGGTGGTGGAAAGGTGGAACTGCAGGATCCGGACCCAGGAATGGGGGAGAGGGGGAGCAGCGAGGGCTCTGTCATGCTGGGGGTCTGCCAGCCCCACCCCACCAGCGAGACCCCCATCCCTGGGGAAGAAGTGAGAGGATTTCAGGGCCTATTTCAGTGGGGTTTAAAGGGAGCTGGATGTGCCCAGCAGCTTTGGGACATGGNAGGAACGGAGGGGTGCTGATGGGGTGGGGGGGGGTTTATTCCAGTGGAGTTAAAGCATCAAACTGATCCCTGGGATGGGGTGGGGGACACTGAGATGGGACTAAAACAATTACCTGACCCCTCCAACACCTCTGGGATGGAGTGGTGATGGTGAGAAGGTTGTTCCGGAGGGATTAAAGCAAGGAACTGACCCCTGGGGATATGGGATTGGATATTCCAAGGAGGGGGCAATGGAATGACCCTCCCCGGGACAGGGTGGGGTGGGGGGGGCAAATATTCCAAGGAAGTTTGAACAATAAATCAACCCCCAGGACAGGATGGTGGGGGTGTTGTGGTAATTCCAGCAGGATTAAAGCAGTGGATTAAGTTCCCCCATCCCAGGATGGGGTGTTGAGGGTTATTCCATGGGGTTATTCCAGTCAGATCCCTGGGACAGGGTGGGGGACACTCAGAGGGGAGACAAGGTAATTACCTGACCCCCCTCCCCCAGGTACCTCTGGCACAGAGTGGTGGTGCTGGGGGGTTATTCCATGAGGGTTAAAGGACAACATTTAATTTAATTTAATTTAATTTAATTTAATTTAATTTAATTAATTTAAATAAATTGAGGACCAGGGATGTGGTGCTGGTGTTGAGGGTGGGCAACCTCCCAGAATGGGATAGTGGAGCTGGGGGGAGAGATTTATTCCAAGGGGATTAAAGGAATAACCTGACCCTTGGAGAGGATCCTAGAGGGTGGTAGGGGTGGGTTCCTCACAGGGGATTTAAGCAATGACCCCCCCGGCACCTCCAGGAGGGGGTGGTGCTTCCAGAGTTTATTCCAAGGGGCCAAAGCAACCCCCAGACCCCCTGGGCGTGGGGGGTGGTGATGGGGGGGTTATTCCATGGGGTTTTAGGCAAAGTCTTGGCCCCTACGAGCTGGTGGTGGTGGTGTCAGGGTTTATCCCAAAATCAGTGCTCTGACCCCCCCAGGACCGAGAGGTGCTGCTGGGAGGGATATTCCAGGGTGCTCAGCAACGGCCTGACCCCCATGGACAGGGTGGGGGACTATTCCAAGGGGGCCAAATCATCAATCCAACCTCCCTGAGAGGAGATGGAGCTGAGAAAGGGTATTTTGCCAAATGGATTAATGCAACGAGCAACCGCTGGGGTATGGGGTGATGGGGGTTTGAGGGGGGCCAAAGCAACCACCCACACTCCCCGGGGCAGGGGCTGGCTGTGGGGACATTCCGGGGTGCTCAACAACGGCCTGACCCCCACGGACAAGGTGGGGGACAATTCCAAGGGAGCCAAACCATCAATCCAACCTCCCTGAGAGGCGACGCTGCTGAGAAAGGCTATTTTTCCAAGGGGATTTAACGCAGTGACCGACCCCCGGCGGGGCACCAGAGCGACCACCCACACTCCCAGGGGCAGAGGGGGTTTTCCTGGATTACTCACGATGAGCGGCAGGGAGCAGACGGTGAAGAGGACGGTCATGAGCCCCAGCAGGACGAGGTGATCGAGCTCCTCCATGTGCGGGGCGGCGGCGGGGGGGGCCCCGCGGCGGGGCTGCCTGCGGGCCATGCCGTACAGGTGCCGCATGCTGCTCACGTTGCACGCCACGATGGCCACCACCAACAAGCCCATCAGGCTGCCGTAGAGCACGGGGAAGGCCAGCTGGCGAGGGCCACCGCCGGCCATCCGGATGAAGCACCACGTGCCCGGGCAGTACTGCATGGGCGCCCCGAAGCCCAGCAGGGGCAGGGCGCAGAACAGGGCGCACAACCCCGCGGCCGCCGGCCCCAGCGTGGCACCCAGGCGGCGGGTCAGGTGCCGCCGGTAGAAGTAGGGATGCCCCAAGGAAAGCCAACACTCCAGCGCCATGGCCAGCAGCAGCAGCGTGGGGGCCAGCCCGAAGAAAGCCATGAGGAAGGCGAAGAGCTGGCACAGCACCCCCGGCTCGTCCTCGCCGCGGCCGCCCGGCCCCAGCTCGCTGAGGCTGCGGTTGTAGGCGTAGGCGGCCAGCACGATGGGGCTGAGCAGGCACTTGCCCAGCAGGTCGGTGACCGCCAGCCCGCTGACCAGCACGTAGAACGCCGACACCCGCGGCGGGCGGCCCCCGGGCGAGCGGGACCGCCGGCGGTGCTGGCCCAGCAGCAGCAGCGCCAGGACGTTGCCCAGAAGCCCGGCGGCGAACAGCACCGAGCTGGGCACGGCCGACTGGCCGCTCTCGATGTAGCGGCTGCTGCGGCAGCGGTAGCCCTCGGTCTCCATCGGGATCGCCCGCGCCGGGATGGGCTGCGAGGGATGCCCCGCTCCGCCTGCACCAGGGCGGGATCGATGTCCCCCACCGAGCCGGGGGGAGGAGAAAATCCCGCACGGCACCGGGATGGGATGGAGTGGATGTCCCGCACCGGGATGCGATGGGATGGATGTCCCGCACCGGGATGCGATGGGATGGATGGAGCGCACCTCACCGCGCCGCGGCTGCCGNGGGGTGCCGAAAGGGGACAGGGCTGAGCGCCGGGGGGGATCACGGGTGGGGGCAGTGACGGGAGAGGGGGGACTGAGCCCTTGCAGGGGTGACACAGGGCAGGGGGCTGGGGCTGAGCCCCCGGGCTGACACGGGGCAGGGGGCTGGGGCTGATTCCCTGCCGGTGTCACAGCCCAGAAGCCACCGTGATCCTGGGAAGTGTCCCTGCCCACGGCAGGGGATGGGAAGGGGATGATCCTTCAGATCCCTTCCGACCCAAACAATTCCGGGATTCTGTGATAGGATTCAACCCGAGCAGGTGCCACCTCTACCCGCAGCCCGTCCCACGGGTGTGCCGTGTGCTGGTACCGCTGCTGACCCCGCAGCCCCTGGCAGAGCTCCTCCGTCCCCCCAGCGAACTCCGGGAGAAGCCCCCAGAGCTTCTTCCAGGAAAAGCGGCTCCAACCGCAGCAACGCGGCTGCGAAACACACCCAGAGCAGCTCGCAGGGTGCATGTGATGATGAATAAGCACGAAACCGTGGCTATCTGCTTTCAGGCCACTTTATGCTACTCTGGATGAGTGTACACGAAGCACAGGGAAGTATCAAGATGACAGCAGGGGTGGGAAAGGCAGTCTAAGGGGTCAGATATCAGCGTGGCAGGTTTTAGTGATGGGCTGAAGTTCTTCTAGCTGGTGATGCCTTCAGCAGGGAGGGCAGGGACTGTTTGTGGCGGTGAGAGTGAAAGTCCCAGCTCTGGAAGAAATCAAGATGAAACTCGTTGCAGCTCAGCTCTCACCCACGGTCGGTGTCGAAGTGCTGCCCTCATTAGGGCTGAGCGTGAACCCAGAGGCTGCTTCCTGCCTGGGGCCCCGGGGAGAGGAAATTCAGCCGGCCCTGGGAAGCAATCCGGGTGATATTCTCCAAAACAGCTCTTGGAAAACAGCCAGTGCCTTCCTTGGCTGAGCCTGCACCCTGCTCCCACCGGCTGCTGTCAGCTCCCTGCGGGAATCCCGGCAGCGCGGAGCAGGGGGAAGGAAGATGTGATGGGTTCTCCCAGGTTTTCCCCAGGATGAAGATTGGGAAGGAGAGCCCAGCACCTCTGGAGAGCTGATTTACTGGGAGCACAACCCCTGTCCTGATCCCTGGAGAAACTGGTGCCAGCCCTGCTGCAAACGCCAGGGAGGAAACACTGGCACAGGGTGCCCAGAGAAGCTGTGGCTGCCCCTGGATCGCTGGAAGTGTCCAAGGCCAGGTTGGACGGGGCTTGGAGCAACCTGGGATGGTGGGAGGTGTCCCTGCCCACGGCAGGGGGGTGGAACTGGGTGGGCTTTGAGATCCCTTCCAACCCAAACCATTCCAGGATTCTGGGATGATCCCAGGGATGGGATCAGCTGCCGGCTGAGCGGTGACTCCACACTCCCACATCTGCTCTGATGGGGAAGAGACTGAAGTTCTGGGCTGCTCCCCCACCACTGGAAAGTCCCTTCACAGCCACCAGAAGGCCAAATTCAGCGGCAACTCAATGCTTGGCAAGAGGAGGAGGAAGAACTGCGGCAAAACCCAGCCGCTTCTGGAGGTGGGTGCTGCCCCTGCTTGCATCAGCTGTGGCTGGAAACCCCGAAGGACCAGGGGATGCTGCTGTCCCTGACCTTGCACTGCTCGATGGGGAAAGCCTGGGGTGAAGAAGGGACTTTTTGGGACCATCTGAGGCTCTGGGAGCAGGCACAGGAGGCATCCAGACAGTGCAGGTGTGGCTGGGGGTGTCAGAACGGGTGGGCAGGGCGATGCTTTCACCTGGATTCCTTCCCCTGCTGCTGGAGGATCTGATGGTGAGGATGGGCAACCACGGTGCCCATCCTTCTCTGTGGAGAGGGATGGATCCCCCAAGCCAGGCTCGGGGCCGGGAGAGGTGTCCAGCCGGGAATGGAACCGCAGACTCATCTCCCTCCTCCATCTCCGCTGGGAGAGAACCCGGCGTGGGCAGCCAGGTTGCACCGAGTCCCCATTTAGCTCTTTTTTTTGGGGCTCATTTGCATGAATTGCAGCTCTTTGGGGAGGGGAAAAGGATTTGGAGAAAGTCTCATCCCCACGGATGACGAATCTCTCCCGCCCGTCACGCTTCCGACGTGACCCTCCTCTGGCTGCTCACATTCCTGGTGGAGAGAGGAGGGGAAAAAACTGGAATAGAAACAACCCAAAGCGGAAGAAAAAAGCAGCCACGAAACCCAGAGACAAATGAGGAGCTGGAAAAACTTGAAGCATCCGCAAGGAATTTTAGTTGGGGTTTTGGTTTTTTTTTTTCCAAAACTTTGGTTGACTCCCTACAGCTTCTCCTCGCCAGATTGTGGTGAGGGGTGCCTGCTCCAGAGTTGTGCCACGTTTTTTCCAAGCCTGGCTTTTCCCAAAGATCCGCTGCTGCCCGGAGGAGCCACGTCCGCCTGCTCTTTGTCACAACTCGGGGCGGCCGCGCTGGGATTTTCTCCCTCCAGCTCATCCCTCCCTTTGGAAGTGTTTCTCGTGGTGTCTGAATACCCTAATTTAGAGCCCGGGGAGGGTTTTGGCAGCCGCGCCGTGCCGGGGAGCCGGAGGCTGGGATGCGGCTTTGGTAGCTCCCGCTGGATATTCCCATGCGGAGCAAACCAGGCTGGGAGAATCCTGCAGGGAAGAGCCTCTTCCTTGCCCGGGAGCTCGGGATCGCCTCTGCCTGGTGCTTCACGACCCATCCCAGCCTCGCTCCCCTTCCCTGCTCCTGGAGTAGAGAGTTCCTTTCCCCTCCCCGGCATCCTTTCCCGGTTGTTCCCACGTCTTCCCCAGCTCCGGTTTCCCCAGACTAAACAGGCTCTCAGCCTTTCACTCCTTCAGGATTTGGGGATTTGGGGATTCACAGCCCCCTGGCGCGGGCAGGAGGTGCTCCCGCTGCCGAAAGGATGCGCTGAGAGGTTGGGGAGGCACCCAGGGTCAGGGGTCCAGGGATGGGGAACCCTCGCCTTGGGGTTTTTCCTCCCTTAGAACAATGGGGTTTTGGGGTGTTTTTTTGCTAGGAAGATGCATCGAGAGTCCTAAACACGACCAAACCCCCTGATTTAAATTGAGAAACGGAGCCAGGGCTGCTCCCCGTGTCCCCCCGTCCCGGCTGTGACAGTGTCGCCAGCAGAGGGGGGTTTTGGTGCACACCAGAGCCGCTCTGAGTCCCCGGCTGCAATCCCGCCGATTGTTCCCAGCTGCGGGCTCGCCCCGGCGAGGTAAAAAAGCCCTGGGAAGTTGGGAATTGTGCCGCCAGCCGCGGGCTGGTCCCGTGGGGGGGTCCAGAGGCTGCAGCCACCTCCTCCTGCCGCGTTTCCAGGGGCTGCCGGCAGCGCATCCTGCCAGGGGGAGGAAAACCAGGGGAAAGAAAGCAGCTGGGCAGGAAGGGGGCGATGGAGCAACGCTGGCCGGTTGCACAAGCCCAGGCCGGGGCAGGGTTTGTCCCAGCCGTGGGATGCTCGGAAAGAGCGAGGAAAGCGGTTTGGGGCTNGAGGGAAGAAAGGAAGGAAAGGGGAAAGGAAGACACCTGCTCGGGCCCGGTGGGTGTGTCCGGGCTGGGTGGGTGCAGGCCCGATCACCTCCTGTGGGTCCCGGCTGTGCCACCCCTGGGTGTCTGGGGGTGTGTGGGGACTTGTGCCGGAGCAGGGGTGCGGGGGAGCAGCCAGGGGTCCCGCCGGGGATGCGGGGGGCTGTCCGTGGGTGCGAGTGTCCCCTCGGTGCTCGCTGCGTGTCCCGGTGCGGGCGGCGGCAGCGGCCGGGATGGCCGGGAGGCAGGAGCGGCCCCGCTCCCCGCCCCATCCCGATCCTTCCCCATCCCGATCCTTC
>VWZW01006107.1:331342-342421 GCA_013397115.1 Edolisoma coerulescens | reverse complement strand
TGTGTTTCTGCCCCTCCAATGCCATCCATCTGTCCTGCTCTCCCTCTGGCAGCTCAACACCTTCCAGGCTGTCATAGCCTACAACGACGAGGACACCTACACCATCTTCCTCTACCCCACCGGCGGCCTCCAGTTCCTGGGGACGCGACCCAAGGAGTCCTACAACGTCCAGCTGGAGCTGCCGGCCAGGGTGGGCTTCAGCTGGGGGGACGGCGATGACCCGAAGAGGGACGGGCTCTTCCACAGCCTGGCCAGCAGCGAGCAGGCTCTGAGGAACCTGGAGCGGTGCGTGGCACCTGGGGGGCTGTGGGGGTGGGCAGGGGGAGCAGGGTCACCTCCTCCCAGCCCTGGAGCCTTTTAGAGCCTGGAAAAATTTGGGGGAGTGAGCTGGGGGTGCTGGGCTGCCTCAGGGGCTCAGCCCCACGTGCACGGGAGCTGTGTTGGGGTCCCGGAGGGGTGGTGTCCCCTTTGGGGTGGCTTTTCCAGCACGGCTGTGATGACGTTCGTGTGTGCTGTGTCTGCAGGGAGAGCAACACAGGAATTCCCGGCGTGTGGGTTTTCCACGTGGGCGGCGTGGAGCACATGGAGCCGGGGGGCGGCGAGGGAGCCCCTCCTGCTGCGCCTCAGAGCCCCCCCGAGCACCCCGATCCCAGCACCGCCGGCTACCCTCGCACCCTGTCCGGCCACACGTCCGTGGCACAGCGTCCCAGCCACGGCTCCCGCACCCCGGTGCTCCTGGGCTTTGTCCCCGGCAGGAGGGACGCCCAGCAGAGCTACTCTGCCAACCCCTCTTCCTACAGCTCCGGCCACCACGGCGTCGGCGTGGAGGAGGACGTGCATTTCAACCCCGATGGTGAGCGGCCACGGCCCCTGCGATGGCCCAGCGGGGACAATGACCCCACGGGGTGATGACCCAATGGGGACAGTGACCGAGCGGGGACGGCTCGTGGCGGGTGGCTCCCTAAAAAAGGCCCCTGGCTGCAAGTTCACCCCGTCCCAAGCGGCCGGTGCTGGAGGAGCGTGGGCTGGAGCTGCTCCTGTGAAGCTGCTGCCTTCCAGCTCCTCCTCTGAGCCCGGTCCTGCGGCCAAGGAGCTGCTGGAGCCACATGGGAAAAGGAGGGAGGCTTGGAGCGTGGGGTGGGGTGGGATGCTCAGGGGACGGGTCCCAGCACGAGGCCAGGGCTGGCCTTGCTGCCCTCCCCGCCACCCAGCCAGGTGTGGAGCCGCCGTGGCACATGCCCGGGGGAGCAGAGCCCCATCCCCAGCCAGCTGTCTCCCAAAAATACCCTCAGGAATTTGATCTCCCACCCTCTGTCAGATCTGCCTGAAATCAGGCAACAGGTTCCAAACCCTCCACCACCCCTCTGCATCCCGGATCACTCCCTTGGGAACCGCCACTGCCGGCTGGCTCGTGCTGCTTTTGGGGCCAAGAAGGCAAGGCACCCACCCCCTGGGAGGGGTGGCTTTGTCACCGCGTCCCCAACCCTTCCCCCTCGTCCCCAGTGTTCACCTACAGCGCAGCCAGCAAGGAGACGTGTGCCCAGCACCACGGGCGCTGCTCCCCTCACGCCTTCTGCACCGACTACGCCGCCGGCTTCTGCTGCCACTGCCGGGCCACCTTCTACGGGAACGGGCGGCAGTGCCTGCCCGAAGGTACGCGGGGCGGGCGGCGGGGACGGGCAGCCCGTGCCTGGGTGGCCGCTGCCAGGGGTGCCCGTCTCCCTGCCCAGGGGCCGTGCATCGCCTCAACGGGAAGGTGAGCGGGAGCCTGAGGGTGGGACGGGCGTCCGTCCGCTTCCAGGACGTGGACCTGCACGCCTACATCGTGGGCAGCGACGGCAGAGCCTACACGGCCATCAGCGGGGTGCCCCAGCCCGCTGCCCGCGCCCTGCTGCCCCTGCTGCCCGTCGGGGGGCTCTTCGCGTGGCTCTTCGCCCTGGAGGAGCCCGGCTCCGAGAACGGCTTCAGCATCACCGGTGAGCGGGGATTCGGGATGTGCCAGCGCTCTGGGGTGGGGCTTCTGCAGGGTGGCTCCTTGGGATGGGTGGTGAGGAGTTCAGGGCAGCTCTGTGGCTTCTCCAATCCCTCTCTCTGCTGGCTGTCACCCCTCGCTGTGAGCCCCACCGGTGTGCTGGAGTAGCAGTGAGGACGCTTTGGGGTTGTCCCTACAAATGGTGCCCGTTCCCTTTTCCTGCCCAGGCGCTGAATTCACCCAGAGCCTGGAGGTGACGTTTTCCCCCGGCGGGGAGACGGTCCAGGTCACTCAGACAGCCGAGGGCCTGGGGCCGGACAATTATTTAAGCCTCAGGACACACATCCAAGGCGAGGTGCCGTTCCTGCCGGACAACGTCACCGTCCACATCACTCCCTACAAGGAACTCTACTCCTACTCCAGCTCAGGTAAGACCTGTGCTCACCTGGCTTCACTTCCTCTCACACCACCCCTGAATTCCCGAAATCATCCGAGCCACATCGACGCCGACACAATTTTTCCCACATCCCATGGGGTTCTCCGCACCGTCTGGCAGCTGTGACATCCTCGGGCCAGCGGGAATACGTGGTGGCCGTGGGCACTGCCAACCAGACCTTGTCCTACCGCCTGCGCCAGAACATCACCTTCTCGGGGTGCCCGCACTCGCGGCTGCCGGCGCGGCAGCGGCTCTCCGTGGCGCGCGCCTTCGCCCTCTTCGACAGCCACGAGCACGTCCTGCGCTACGCCCTGGCCGCCCGCATCGGCCCGGCACGAGGTGAGCGCCAGCACCCACCCCCGGGGTCCAATCCAGGTGCCAATCCAGGGTGCCACCCCCCAGCAGGGGTGCCGCCATCTCCCGAAGCTGCCGTGTGCTCGCTTTGCCCAAAATCAGCCAAAAAAGAGGGGTTTTCCAAGCAGTTCGAGCTGCAGCAGTGCTGGCACAGTGGGGGTGGCACAGCCGTGGTTCCCTGCATGGGACAAAGGCGCTGTGGCACAGCGGGGATGGTCACTCCCTGAGTCTCCCAGATCTCTTATTCCCCCCTACATCCTTCTGTGCCCGCAGACGATGCCGAGAATCCCGGGGTGAGCCCGTGCCACGATGGCACCCACACGTGTGAGGCGCCGGCGCGCTGCCAGCCCGGCGTGGGCACCGAGTACACGTGCGAGTGCACGGCCGGGTACCGCGGGGATGGACGGGGCTGCCGAGGTCAGCGGGGCCGGGGGCGGGCGCTGGGGGGGAACTGGGGGGTCTGTGTCCATCGGGCACCAAGGTGGTCACTTGTTTTTTGGGACACTGCGATGTCACAGCACCCACAGAGCTTCACCGAGTGTGTAGATGAATCATGGGGGGAAACTGAGGCAGGGTGTTGGAGGTCCCGAAGGAAGCGCTCCAGGAGCAAACGAAAAAGAGGAGAAAAAAAAAAGGAGACACAGGAAAAAAGCAAAACCAGTGGAAAAATAATCCCTGCATTTCATAAATCCAGCCAGCCTCGTTGTTGCTTTCCTATCACACCAAACTTCACACTGCAAATTTATCTTCCAAATTTGGAGTCCCTTTCCACGAGAAGCTGCCCAGTGCCAGTGAGTTGCACTGCACAGTGATGCTGGCGAGGAATTCAAGGATCCTGCCTTTCCAAAGGAACAGATTTCCTTCTCCTGAAATCCCAGATTAAGTGACTGATCTGACCTCTGTAGTTTTAAATCATAAATAGCCCCAAATATTGGTGAGCCTCGAACGAATGCTTCTTTATCAAAACTATACACCAAAAGTGATCTTGTTCTTTTTTCCCTTCTGCTTTGAGCTGACTAGAAAGTTAATTCTGTAGCTGATTAAGTGCCATGGCAGACACGGCATGGGCAGCCTGGGGCAGGATATTCCCTGTCAGCCCAGGAGCAGCCAGACCCCGAAGATGGGGGTGTCCCACCACCATCGGGGTGCCCGGTGTCTTCTCCTTTCCCTAGATGTGGACGAGTGCTCCGAGGGCCTGAGCCAGTGCGGCCCCTTCTCCGTGTGCCTGAACGTGCCGGGCAGTTACCGCTGCGAGTGCCGCGGCGGGTACCGGCCGGCGGGGGACGGGCAGGCGTGTGTGCGTAAGTGCTGGCCCCAGTCAGGGTGTCCCCAACTCCTGTGCCCCACGGACGTGTCCCGGTGACCCCTCCCCTGTCCCCACAGCGCTGACACCGGCGAGTGACCCCTGCGAGGCCGGGCGGCACCCCTGCGCTCCGGGGGACCGGGCGCGGTGCCTGTCCCGCGGCGACGGCCGTGCCGCCTGCGAGTGCCTCCCCGGCTACACCGGCGATGGCATCCACTGCTCCGGTAAGGTGGGCACGGGAGGGACCCCATGCCACAGCTGCCAAGGTGTCCCTGTCCCCGCTGATGCCATCTTCCCCCTGCACAGATGTGGATGAGTGTGCCGAGAGCCCGTGCCACCCAGCCGCCACCTGCTACAACACCCCGGGCTCCTTCTCCTGCCGCTGCCAGCCCGGCTACGCGGGCGACGGCTTCCAGTGCACCTATGGTGAGGTGCCCACTTCCCCCGTGCCCTCTCTGCCTGGCACAGCTTCCCCAGCCTCACTCTCCTCCTCTTTTTTGGTTTTCCAGCGGCGGAAGGGAACCCGCAGCGCCTCACACCCTGCCAGCACGAGCAGATGTACCCGCGGGAGGTGCCACCCCTGGGTGACGGCCACGTGCCCCAGTGCGACGAGCAGGGCCGGTACCGGCCCCTGCAGTGCCACGGCAGCTCCGGCCACTGCTGGTGCGTGGACGCGGCGGGGCAGGAGATCGCCGGCACCCGGACGGCGCCGGGCACCACCCCCCCGCGCTGCGGGAGCCCAGGTCAGTGACACCCTCCAGGGCTGAGGGGAGTGGGGTTGGGTCCCTGGGCATCCGGCTGGCACCCCAATGGCATCCCACTTTGGCCCAGCCATCAGCAGCATGGGGACAGTGGGGCCACAGCAAGTGGAGGGGACCCATAAACTAAACAGCCATAAATTGAAATATAAGAAGTTTCACCTCAACATGAGGAAGAATTTCTTAATGCTGAGGGTGGCAGAGCCCTGGAAAAGCTGCCCAGGGAGGGTGTGGAGTCTCCCTCTCTGGAGACATTCCAAACCCACCTGGACACATTCCTGTGCCACCTGCTCCAGGTGACCCTGCCTTGGCAGGGAGGTTGGACTGGAGGATCTCCAGAGGTCCCTTCCAACCCTAAGGATTTGGTGACTCTGTGCCCCTCTGCCCAACCGCCCTTCTGGGGCTTCACTGAGGGCAGGGTGCTGTCAAGGGGGTGCATCGAGGGGTTCCTGGGTGTTTAGGGTGCCCTGGCCCGTGGGGTTACAGTGGCTGTGGCCATTGGGCCACCTCCTGTGCCAACTTGCAGGGGGGGAGACACCCATGGGGTGTGGAGGGGGCTGGAGTGGGGCAGCCCTGGCCACCCCCCAAACCAAGGGCTGCTGGAAGACTGGGGTGAAGTGGGGCCAAACCCAGGTGCCAGGTGGCTCCAGGGGAGCTGCGTGGCACCCCCTGAGCCTGGGGTGGGGGTGTTTGCCACCAGCAGAGTCCATCCAGCAGCTGACGCCCTGCGAGCACGCACGGATGTACCCGCGGGAGGTGCCACCCCTGGGTGACGGCCACGTGCCCCAGTGCGACGAGCAGGGCCGGTACCGGCCCCTGCAGTGCCACGGCAGCTCCGGCCACTGCTGGTGCGTGGACGCGGCGGGGCAGGAGATCGCCGGCACCCGGACGGCGCCGGGCACCACCCCCCCGCGCTGCGGGAGCCCAGGTCAGTGCCCAGGAGAGCATCCTTGGCGTGGGGGCACAGCCAGCAGGGAGAGGGGGACACGGGGCTCTGCAAAGCCCTGAGTCCCCCGAGCGGGGAGGCTGACGGGGTGACTGTGTCACCTTCCCGGTGCCAGAGCCCACGGAGCGGCCCCCCAGCATGTGCGAGCGCTGGCGCCAGAGTTTGCTGGAGCACTACGGGGGCAGCCCCCGCGGGGACCAGTACGTGCCACAGTGCGACGCCAGCGGGGACTTCACCCCGCTGCAGTGCCACGGGGACAGCGGCTACTGCTGGTGCGTGGAGCAGAGCGGCCGGGAGATCCCGGGGACGCGCTCCGAGCCCGGCACCACCCCGCCCTGTAAGAGCCCGGCGCCCCAAAGTCGCCCTGCCACAAACGCAGCTCAGGCGCCGCGCCCCGCTCCGGGCACGGAGCCGAGGGGACAACGTTCCCTGAGCCGTCTCTGTCCCCTCCGACGTGCCAGGTCTGCCCAGTGTGGCCCCGCCCAGCGTCCGGCCCGAGCCCCGGCCCGACGTGTCCCCGCCGGCCACGGGGACGTTTCTGCTCTACGCCCAGGGCCAGCAGATCGGGTACCTGCCGCTGAACGGCACCCGGCTGCAGAAGGAGGCGGCCAAGACCCTGCTCTCCCTGCATGTACGGTATCCTTGGGATGGGGATGGGGGGCAGGAATGACGGAGGGAGTTTGGGCCAGGCTGGTGCTGCCACTTGGTGTTTTCACCTCTCTCTGAACCGCTTGTCTCAGCTGTCAGAGTTTGGGGGGTCATCTCTTGAGGGTTGATGTTGGTGTTTGGGGACATTGGCTGTGCTGGCTGCCTTGGTGGCACTTCGGACAAGCGACAGGACACATTGGGAATGGATTCCAAATGAAAGAGGGAAAGGTTAGATGGGATATTGAGATGAAATTATTATCTGGGGGGGTGGGGAGGCCCTGGCACAGCGTGCCCAGAGAAGCTGTGGCTGCCCGTGGATCCATGGAAGTGTTCCAGGCCAGGCTGGACAGGGCTTGGAGCAACCTGGGCTAGTGAAGGTGTCCCTGCCCATGGCAGGGGTGGAACTGAATGATCTTTAAGGCCCCTTCCAACACAAACAATTCTGGGATCCTATGGATTCTATTTTCACCTCCCTCCAGCCATCCCCAGCAGAGAGGCTGGTCCCAGACAGGTCCCAGACCTGGCACTGCTCACGAAGGGAAGGAGTTCAGGAGCTCCCAGAGCTCTCCAGGGTTGGTCACAGCCCGGACTTCCAGCTGCAGGGCTGTGCTGCAGACTTCCCTTGTTTCCTTCCTTGGACTGCCCTTGGAGCGTGTCCATGTGCATCTCCAGCCAGGCCAGAGCAAGGCAGAGGAACGTTGAAATCTGGGCCACGACCCTCCCTGCACCCCGGGGAAGTGAAGGACCTTGCCAAGTATTCCCTCTCCCCATCCTGAAGGTCATTCCCAGGGCTGGCTTCACTCCTGGAGCAGCCTCTCCTTGAGGCAAAGGGTTCAAATCCATCTGGATGTGGGTGTGAGCCTGCACCAGCTGGCCTAAAATCCTCTGCTGCGGGATTTGGCCGGGAGGGTGCAGTGGGAACCCGTCAGAGGCGGGTTTTGCTGGGGAAACGGGATTCGAGCGTCACTCCCCACTTGCAGCATGTCCCAGGCAGCTCTCGGTGCCAGCTGCTGGGATGAGGAAGCTCACGGATCCTCCTGGTGGGATCTTACCCCGTGTCCCTCTCCCGACCCTGGCAGGGCTCCATCGTGGTGGGGATCGACTACGACTGCCGGGAGAAGATGATCTACTGGACGGACGTGGCCGGCCGGACCATCAGCCGGGCGGGCCTGGAGCCAGGCTCCGAGCCAGAGACCGTCATCAGCTCAGGTGTGCTCCTGTCCCCACTGTCACCTGCCCAAAGCCATGTCTGCCGTTCCCATCACAGCTCCAGGGCTCTCCTGCTCCGGGGTCCTCCCATCCCTCAGCTTTGGGCTGGGGATTCCTGAGGGATCCTGGAGCAGCATTTCCCTGAGCGTGGCCATCCCCCAGCAGGGCTCATCAGCCCCGAGGGCCTGGCCGTGGACCACCTGCGCCGGGCCATGTTCTGGACGGACAGCGGCCTGGACAGGATCGAGCGGGCCCGGCTGGACGGCTCCGAGCGCCGCGTGCTCTTCGACACCGAGCTCGTCAACCCCCGCGCCATCGCCGTGGACCCCGTCCGAGGGTGAGCAGCAGCAATTCCGCAGGGATTCGGACACGGGGCTTTGCAAGGTGCAAAACTCGGCCATGCCAAGGCCCCGTCCTGACCCCGCACACCCTGTAGGAGGGATTGGCTCTGTTCCCCAGCCCCTCTTTTTATTTAATAATTCAGGATTTGGCTAAAGCTGCTGTTTCAGTATCAGGATGTGGATTATTTGGAAAAGCTTTGGAAACACAGGCTGTGCCTCCGGGGTGCTGTTGGGATACAAAATGTGCTGCTCCTAAGGCTCGCCCTCAGTTTGGGTCATCAACGTGTTTGATATCGTTCTGCTTTGCTTGGAGAGGTTTTTTCCTAATCAAATAAAGATGGTTCAGGCAGTGATAAGTGGAAAACCAGGCCTTGCTCCAGGCAAGAACCAGGATAATCTCCCACCACTCCTTAACTGTTGTGTGCCCTGTTTGTGCATTTTTTCCCAAGCAACCTTTACTGGACGGACTGGAATCGCGAAGCTCCCAAAATCGAAACTTCCACTGTCAACGGAGCCAACAGGAGGGTCCTGGTGCACACAGACATTGGTTTGCCCAATGGCCTGACTTTTGACCCCTTCTCCAAGCTGCTGTGTTGGGCAGATCCAGATAATGTCCCCAAGATCAGAGAGTGTCACACTGAGCTTTGAGGGAAGAACCTGGATGTCTTCAGCCCAGTGCTACCTGTGGGGCTCCACTGTTGTGCCAGGCGAGGTTTAGATTGGATTTTAGGAAATATTTCTTCGTGGAAAATGTTGTTGCTCAGGGCAGTGGTGGAGTCCTCGTCCCTGGAGGGATTTCAAAGCCGTGTGGCACCTGGGGACATGGAGCAGCGGTGGCCTTGTCAGTGCTGGGAAATGGCTGGACTTGGTCTTAGAGGATTTTTCCAACCTAAATTTTATGATTCTATATCTTTAGGCTGAAAAGCTGTTTCAAAATGTAATAAATCAGGGAAAGGTTCTTCCCCCAGAGGGTGCTGGGCACTGCCCAGGCTCCCCAGGGAACGGGCACAGCCCCGAGGCTGCCAGAGCTCCAGGAGCGTTTGGACAGCGCTGCCAGGGATGCCCAGGCTGGGATTGCTGGGGTGTTGGATCATCCTGGATGATCCTTGGGAGTCTCTGAAATACAAAGAACACATTTGGTGTGGTATTTTCAGTGGGATGGGGAACATCTTGTGTTCGAACAGGCACCAAGCACCTGGAATGCACATTCCCAGACGGCACAGGCCGGCGCCTCATCCAGAGCAACCTCAACTACCCCTTCAGCATCATCAGCTACGCCAACCACTTCTACCACACGGACTGGAGGCGGTGAGCAGGGAAAAACCCAACCCCTGCACGGCTGGGAATGCTGAGCTCCCCTCCCTGAGAGGAATCCCAGCCCGCTCCCAAATCCTGGAGCTTTCCCCGGAGCTCCCGCGGGTCTCTGCAGAGCTGAAAGCGGCTTCAGCAACACCTGCTCGTAAATCTCAGCACGGAGCAGTTGTTTAGACACGAGCCCAGCTCCCTGGGAGGGATAAGACAGTGGTTTGGGGGTTTTTTTAAAAGCTAAAACTTGGCTCAAGTCTCTGGATCTAGATTAGGGCCAAGGAAAGATCCTGTCCTCAGCCGTTCCCTTCGCCTCAGCAGCAGGAACTCGCCTCTATTCCCACTCCAGCTGGAAGCTCTCACAACTCCCATCCAAGCTTAGATGACAACAAACACTTAAGGGCTTGCCACGCTCGGAGGAGACTCTCAGGGAGATAATCTCTCCTTGGAAGGCTCTTTTTCTGTGGCTGCATCACCACAGAGAAATGCACTGAATGAGCTGGAGGAGGATTTTACAGGGCAAATTTCTTTCCACTTGTCCTGCAGGTGTTCAGACCAAGCTTTTCAGCTGCCTGTTCTTAAAACACACATAGAGAGGGGAAAAAAACCCAAGTTTTATAGATGAATAAAACACTTCTTCCCCTTTTTTTCACCAGGGATGGGGTGATAGCTGTCAATAAAGAAACCGGCTCCTTCACTGACGAGTATCTTCCAGAGCAGCGATCCCACCTCTATGGAATAACAGCAGTTTATCCCTACTGCCCTGGAGGTAAAACCCACCCCAAACCCCATCCCCTTGTGAATTCTGGTTGGCTGCTGGCTGCCTGACACACTAAAAAATCCCCATTTCTCCCTGCAGCCAGGAAATAGTTAACTCCAGTTTCAAGGAAACAACAATCTTTGCACCCAGAAGAGTTTCAGACCCACAGAACTGTCACTGCATACAAGGGGGGAGAAGTCCCTCGCCGAGGCCAATGAAGGGCCCTGCTTTCCTGCAAAAGATTTTCAAGTATTTTTGAGAGTTATACCTCAAGACTTTACTACTGTATTTTTTTACCAAGTGGAAAACGTTGAGATATCACCAAAAAAAAAAAAAAATAGGTCCTGGGAAGCTCAAGCCATGACTCTTGCTCATGCAAGATTTAAAATGTAGTTGTTCTTTTTACTCCAAAGTTTTATTTTATTGGAAGAAGAATGGATTCATTTGTCATCGTTTTTGACAATCTGACTGAGAGGTCCTTTTATCCAAAATCAATCAAGTGCCTGTGGGAAGCTGTGGATGCAGTAAATTGCTGGGTCTAAATAATCAAGAGCCCTGAAGGCAGAGACTGTGTGTGCTCCGAAATCCTGCAGAAACGGGGATGGGATGTGGCAAAGGCAACGAAGATTTTCCAGAGGATGATCCTGTGTTTTCACCACTGCCTCCATGCATGTCTTTTAGTATTTATATTAGAAGAATATGCTAGAATATTGATCTGTTCATGCTTGTTGGGTCTTCCAAGTGCCTTCCTAGACCTGCCCAGTGTAGACCAATACATGTTCAGAAATACCAGTTACGTTGTAATGCTTCACTTTTTCTAGGTTACTTCAGTAAGTGAATAAAAAAAAGGTTGGTTTAAGTTTCCCTTTGGATTCAGTTTTTCAATATTTTGGTTGTAGGGGAATATTTCAGCAGGGGGAAGCAGCAAGCAAGCCAGGAGCAAGCTGTTCCCAGGGCAGGACCTCAAGAAAAGAAGATTTTATGTAACATTCCCCTCAACACGAAGCCAAACACAATGAAAAAGAGACACAAAAAAAAAAAAAAAAA
>VWZW01006107.1:320608-331331 GCA_013397115.1 Edolisoma coerulescens | reverse complement strand
AAAAAAAAAAAAAAGCCCTATTTGCCAACTCAGAGCTCACCAGAACAATTTGTCTGTTTTCCTCAATTTCATTTATTTCAAGAAAAAAAAAAACCTGGTAATTCATCAGAAGTCAGAATTCAATTTCCTGTTTTCTTTGCAAACAGGCAAATTAATCCCGTTTCGAGCTGCATGCCAGAGTGGGAGCTGCACGGGGTTCCTAATGGCACTAAACACACACGGGGCTAAAGGCTTTTCTCCCTTCATCTCCCCACTTTTCCCAGTCTGTGGTCAGTCTTGGGGTCAGCAATGATGGCCTGGACAGCCACGATGGCTTCGTTGATTTTGGTTTGCAGCTCCCGCAGCTCCTCGATGTGCAGCAGGCGCAGGATTTGGGCAGCTTCGTTGATAACAGCATCTGGGGAGGGGCAGAGAGAGGAGTTGGCTGCCAGGGAATCCTTTTATCCATCCTTTTATCCATTGTTTTCAGCTCACAGGAGGGATTTAAGGAAGTTTTAATGCTCTGCACTTGGTTCCACTGCTGGTGGTTTCCAGGCTGGAAATAAGGAACAACTTTCCCTGCTGCTGGAGAGGGATGGGGTGGCCTCCAAACCTTCCCCAGCTTCCTGCAGCCCAGGGTCAGGGAATGAGGGAATCACAGGCTGGGGTGGGCTGGAAGGACCTTAAGGATCATCTCATCCCAACCTGCCACTCCAAGGTCGGTGTGAAACATTCCAAGCAGTGATTTAGGTGACGTGGAGCCACACTGAAGCCAGACCTGTGGGGCCCCACGTCACCTGGCTGTTCCTTATCAATAATCCATCGGGTCACGCCAACCTGAGCTGCCTCCGTGGGATTTTAGGGAAAAGAGGCAGCTGAAATCCATGGAAGCAGCACAGCTGTCCTCTGCTGGTAGCAGCAGGAGTTACAAACAGCAGGGATGCATTCCTTGGGCTGCCATTAAAAGCTGTTATTTAAACAGATTCCAAACAGCTCGGATTTGGGCTTTGCTGTTCCAACCCCAAAATGCTCAGGAGTGCTCATAAATAACCAGCTGGGAGGGAGGAATTCTTTCCACTCCGGGGTTTTTTAGTGTCCACATCAGCTCTGGGTTTGACAGTAATAACTTTGTCAAAGGCAAACATTCCCATTTAAAAGTCCCATTAGGAGCAGCGCTCACCTCCCGTGTCAAATCCAAGAATGTGCTTTTCCAGAGCCACAGGCAGGCCCTGGAAAAGGGGAAAAAAAAAATATGTTAAAAATGTCATTTTAGAAGTTTTGTAAATAAAATCAAACTGCAGCAGGTAACTGGGGGAGAAAAGATGGGGGTTGGTTATCTAGAAACGTGTGACGAGTTTGAAAAGTCACCGTGGTTGATTAAACAACTCCTCTGTGTCCTGAAACACCAAACCCGCAGCGTTATTAAGGAAAAACCTTCCTGCTGCAGAATCCCCCATTGGATACACAGTGCCTGCATTCAATCCTTAAAAGGCCAACAAGCAGAACTGGGAGCCATCCCCCAGTCCAGCAGCTTCCCAGGAAAACAAAACTGGGCTTTCTTAGAAACTTCTGCCTTTCAACAGCTGCCAGGCTTCGAGCAGGGGCTGATTGCAGAGAGCTGCAAGAATTGTCTGCAATCGAGTTTTGCTGAGCTCACAACATCCCCAGGAGCATCTGCTCAAGGGTTAAGCTTGGGAATGAAGCGAAATATTTCTATTTTCTAAACATTTTCTCCATTAAAACACTCCAAGGCAAAGTTTCTCAGTGGTCATTTCCAAGCATTGCTCCGTTTCCTTTGCCCTGTCCAGCTGCAGAGGAGTGGTCACACTAAATCATCACTCAGGGAGCTCCACCACACACTTCAAATTAGATTTAAACATCCCAAGTCTTAGAGGGTTTGCTTTTACTGCCCTCAGTGAGTTGTGGTTTTTTTTTTTCTCAACGTTTGCCAAATACTTTGCATTTTGCACAACAAAACCATTTGGGGTTCGACACCGTTCCTTTCTGCAGGGATGGGGCTGTGAAGCTTTCAGACAGTGAAAATTTCCTTTAAAGGCTTTTATACACATGGAAAACAAAAAAAGAATCTGAGTTGATCAAAACACACATTAAACACAAACTGCTGGCTGCAACTCATCTGCAAAAAGTGAGGTTTTTCCATGGTTTTTATAGGAAAATCCACGTTCAAATGCAATCCTAAAAATCCATCTCCACTGTTAAAATCGGCGGTAAAAATGCCACTGAAGCCACTTCAGAAAGATTCCAGAAAAATCAGAATTCCTACATGGATTCTTTTTAAGAAATGAGGTTTGTACTTAAGGTTCCAAAGAGCTCCCTGCCAGCCTGGGGTGCTCTCGAGTCACACGAGCAGGAAAAATTCTGTCATTTTTTGTCTTTTTTTTTTTTCTTCCCAATTCTTTATGGATGAATTCCCCAAGGTTCCTCCAGTGTCACCTGGCAGCAGCAAATTCCTTACCCTCCCTTCTTCCCACACTCCCCGAGTTTGATTCTTTTTGGGAAGCTGCCTTTGCAATCCCCCCAGCCCATCCTACAAATACAACGAACTCATGATCCTTTGTGCAGCAGCTTCAAACAGGGAATAAACTAAAAAAAGAGCATTTTTAGATCTGGAACTGCACAGACAACTTCATTTCCAGCCTCATTCCCTAAAAATTTGATTCATGAATGCCGCATCGAATTTTGGCCGTTAACAAGTCAATCAAAAACCGAAGAACAAATTGAATTTTCCTTTCTTTTTACTCCCAACCCAGCCATCCTCTCTGCTTTGGAGAGATTTCCTTCTTTCCCCTGGCACAGGATGATGTTGATGGTCCCTCCTGGCAAAGATTTTCCTGCCTTTAACCCCTCCCCTTTTCTCCACACCCCTTGGAATGTGACATTCCCAGGTTATATCCCAGACAGAGACATCTCAGCCCTGCTGCTGCTTTGAGGACCTATCAGAAATGAACCATTCCCTGGCAGGAAAAAAATTCCTTGTTCCTCCAAGAAAATCCCATTTTGATCCCAGCTGTGCAGCTACAAAAACAACTAAGAGCTGCTTTTTATTAACATTACAGAACCCAAAATGAAGACAACAGGCTCAGCTGCTTTCCTCTTTTCCTGCTCTTTGAGTTTTATGGATTTACAAATCCAAAGCTCTGATTTACCCTTCCAGTGCTTCTGGCAATTGCAGCAACTCGGAGCACCTGTGATTCCCACTTGGAAAAACACCATCAGCAGGGTGATGATAATCAATAAATCAATCAATCATGGATTGTTGTGAGCAGCTGCCAAAAAAAATGCAGGAATTTGGGCTCTTGGAGCAGATCCAGCTGCTTTAGCAGGGACACTTGTACTCATACACCTGCAGGGCAGGTGAGGCTGCCTTTTCCAGCCTTTCCCAGCTCTGCCAAATGCTGGAGAGAAGATCTGGAATGCTGAGGAAATCCCAAACTGAAAACCCACAGTCATCCCCTGGAACACCTTCCCAACACGCAGCTCGTGGTCAGCAAAGAATTCTGCAGAATCTGAGTTTAAGGGCAGAAATTTCCTTCCCCACTCCTTTTTTTTTGGGGAGGAGAGGAGGGAGGAGTTGGATTTCCAGCATCCCATTCCTTGAACACATACGAGGTGTCCACGTGAAGCAAAACATTCCATACAAGGAATGTCTGAACCTCTTTATGCAGCCAGTGCTGTTAATTCCAAGGAAAAGCCAGGTCATGCATTTCTCCTCAGGCCTGCTGCACTGAACAGTCAGGATAATCCTCTGGAAAATAACTCAGGGAAGAATTATTCCATGATTTCTCCCACAGGTATTCATATGGAACAAAAGGAGCTTTGTGTACTGCTCTCCATAACCCCCTGGATCTGCTGGAATCAGGATGGCTGGGATAAAGGAAGCTTCCTCCACTCTCCTAAATGAAATGTTGGAACAGAACCAGTTTTGACTGAGGGGACAGACCTTTATCTTCATTAATTAACATGGAATAATTAACTCTGGTCACAGGCAGTGGGGGTACAAACCTCCTTGGACTGGCTGGCCTTGGCTATGGCATCCTGCGTCAGGCGCTCCTGAACCAGAATCCGAATTGCCTGGGAAAAACATGGAAAGGGGACAGCAATTAATTCATTTCTTGATGCATTTCTTAGTCATTCCAAGGGGAAAAGGAGCAAAAATTATAACCTCAAACCCAGTTTTGTGAAGGATTTTTTTTTTGGAAAACTCTTCCAGCCCTTAAACCTTTCCATTTAGGAATAACCGCGGTGTGTCTGATCTTACCCAGGTGTGTGAGGCAGCAGAAGTGACAAGGACATGGATTTCACACCATGAATTCCTGCCACTGCTGGGACAGGAGCTGCAAAATCCAAGGAATAGCCTGGAAAGCTGGGGATTTTTAGCCTGGAGAAAAGGAGGCTCGGGAGGGTGACAGGAGAGAGGAGCCAGGTGGGGATTGGGATCTCCTCGCAGGGAACAAGAGACAGGACAAGAGGAAACGGCCTCCAGCTGTGCCAGGGGAAGTTTAGATTGGATATGAGGGAAAATTTCTTCCTGGGAAGGGTGGACAGGCATTGGAAAGGGTTTCACAGTGGTGGAGTCCCCATCCCTGGAGGGATTTTGAAGCTGTGTGGATGTGGCACTTGGGGACGTGTGCCACTGGTGGCCTTGGCAGTGCTGGGGGAGTGGTTGGGCTCAATGATTAAAACGTCTTTTCCAACCTAAAAAAAATCCCTGATTCCAAAATGAGCTGATCACAACCCCAAAGCAGCAGCACCCATCTTATTTTCCTGAGTTCTCACACCTTTAACTCTGCAGCAATGCAGCTTCTCTGAGAAGGAAATCCTGCCTTGGGAAGGAAATGCCGCTTTGGGAAGGAAATCCTGCCTTGAGAAGGAAATCCTCCTTTGGGAAGGAAATCCTGCCTTGGGAAGGAAATCCTGCCTTGAGAAGGAAATCCTCCTTTGGGAAGGAAATCCTGCTTTGGGAAGGAAATCCTGCCTTGGGAAGGAAATCCTGCCTTGAGAAGGAAATCCTCCTTTGGGAAGGAAATCCTGCCTTGGGAAGGAAATCCTGCTTTGGGAAGGAAATCCTACTGCCAGCATCTTTTAGGAGGTGCTGAACCACCTCCCATGTGCAGAGAAACCTGGAGCAAGGCTTGGAAAAGGCTGAGAGCAGAAAGGAATTCATTTTAGCCTTGGGAACAAGAGCAGCCTTGACTTTGACAATCCTGGTGCTCATCTGTTGCCCCTGGCTCCGGCACAAGGGGTGAAATCCTATCAGAGCTATCAGTTCCTGACACCCACAGCTCCAAATGCCTCCAAAAATAACTGCAGGAATAGCAGGACAGGCAGATTTCCACACAGGAAAAGAAGAAGTGGCACTGTCAAACACATTGCCCAGCCTTTCCCTGACAAGCAGCCAAATGTGACAGAAGCAGCTCCCTCAGGATTTCTCCCAGTTTTGGTCACGATTAAAGTTGAGCTGATACCAGAAAGTTGCCACTGAAATAATTCTAAAAATCTTTCCCTGAAGGAAGTGGCCTGGACAAAGGAATGATTTGATGGGGAGTTTCATTCCAGCAGTGAAGCCAGACCTTGTGGAAGAGAATTCCAAGTGCCTTTGGCATCAGGAAATGCACATCCAACCGTGGCCCACAGATGCTTTCTGATCAACTTGCCAGACTGAAATGAGGAAAACGGGATCTAAATCTCTGCTCACCCTGGCCAGATGTCTGTGGTGTGCCTGCACCCACCCAAAACATCCACTCCCGAGTGCCCAAGCCTGGATAGGGTTCAGAAATTCCCTGCAAACCTGCTTATTGTGGTGGAGAATGAAAGAGTTTGAGTGACACTTTCTAATATCATCATCTCAACCCCAAAACCTGCTTTGCATTGTTCCTGGAAGGCGGATTTTCACTGCAGGAATCTACTCTTGCTGGAATGAAAAAGCAAGAAAATTCAGGCTGGTTTTGCCCAAATCTGTCTGAAAAAAGTGGAAATAGTGACAGAAATGGAAATACATTTATGCAGAATTATCCACTGATGCACCCAGTAAAGTTTGCCAGCCCTGAGAAAATCCTGGGAGAAGATCTAAAGGAGTTTTGGTAAGAGCTGAGCTCATTCATGCTGCAAATCCTCAACATCACCATTCCCAGGGTCTCCTCTCCCTACCTGATATCCCTTTTCACTCATTTTTATAGGGTTTTGAGGTGGTTTTTTTTGTAAGGGGTTGATGTAGGAGAGCTCCACGCTCCTTAAAGATTGGAGAAGGATATTTTGGGAAGGGGAAGTAGGAAACCAAACTGGAGAGAAGGAGAAAAAAAAAAATGGATGGAATAACTGCAGGCTGTGAATTCCTTAAGAAACCATTATAAATTCCCATAATACTCTCCCAAGAGTTACAGACTTACACTAAATAAACTTCGATCCCCACAGCTTTGGGTTTTTCCAAAATAAGTTTATATAAATAGATAAATTTTATGTATTTATATATAAATATCCCAATTGTTGTCATGAACAGAACTTTATGGGGTGGGGTTTTTTCAGTGAAATGCTTTTATTTTAATGCCAAACCAAACAAAATTTATTTAGTTTTTTTAAACATAAATTTATTTATTTTTTTATTATGACATGATCAAGTAGGAACTTGGGATTGTTACACACTCTCATCAATAATGTGCTTTTTATTTAAAAAACACAATATGGGTTTGACCCCAAATCTATAGAGTTCCACCAGAAAGTCAGAAATTTTCTTAAAAGCATAAAGAAAAAGACGGTTTAGAAAATTAATTAGCCTATTTAGGCCACTTAAAACCCAAAATTAGTTGTCAAAACTAAATAAAACTGAATAATGACAAGGAGTAAACGGTTTATAGGACCAAAAGAAAACTTTTAACTGTGGCTCCTCCCTTGGATGTTGTTTTAAAACATCCTTGGCATCATTAATTTCTGTACTTTCAAGTTCCTCTTAATTTCAAGTAGTGGAACAGGACCTTCTCCTTTGAGGATGATCCTCAAGGAACTCAGTTAAAATCATTTACCAGGATAGTTCTCCCTGCATGAATTTCCATGATTTCTCTTCTGTGTTCTCATCTGCTTGAAAAGACACACAGAGATGGGGTTTTTTTTCCTATTTTTGCCTAAAAATTGATATTTATCAGTAACTGCACTTCAAGCTATGAACACACACCAGGCACTGGGGAAAAGAAGGAAAAAAAGGAGGTGGGAAAAGTGAGAAACTCACCTTGAGCATCACCAAGTAATCATCATGTCTCTGGATCTGAAGCAGATTGGCCAAAGCCATCACTCCAGCCTTGAAATCAGGATTATTCACTGGAAAAATAAGGATTATCATTAATAATGATAATTTATTTTGGTTTAACTGATTCCTGAATTGGCTTCCTGACTCCATGGTATTGGATTGCTCTTAAGGATGGGCAAGGGCAATTCCTCAGCATCCTTGGGAGTGTTCAAAAAACAAGGATGTGGCACTTGGGGACTTGATTGAGTGGTGAACGTGGCAGTGCTGGGTTAATTGTTGGATTCAGGGATCTTGGAGGGCTTTTCCAACCTTAATTCCATGATTCCAAGGCCATGGATACACAGCAGTGAGGAAACAATTTGGCTACAGAGCAATCAGCTCTGGGCTACGTGAAGTCTTGAAAATAATAAATTACAGGCAGGTATTCTCATTTGTGCACTTTTATCCCTGCAGAGCTCTGCTGCTGGCTGAGGGCAGGATCAAATCCTGCCTTTTTGGAGGTGAAGGAATGGAAAAAAGACTTGGAAGATTTAGGGTTGATTTTAGCAGCTCTTTCCCACCACTTCCATTTATTGTGACTGTGCCCAGAAGGCAAAAAAAAAAAATTAAAATTATTATGCCAGGAACAGCTGGGGAAGTCTGAACATGAAATTCCTGACAGCATGGAAGTACCCAGCCTGCCATCATATTTCCTTGGATATTTTTATTTTTTAAGGCATCTTGCTATTTCTCCCTCACCTCCAATAAGTAATTATGATTTATAAAGCAAAAATGTTCAGCTCTCTGCATCCCTAAAGCTTTAAATGGGGCTTTAAAAAAATCTGCATCACAGGGATAACCAACTTCCAGTCTGAGGAACACACAGGGCACGGAGCACATTCCCATCCAGGAGCTTGTGGCACACTCACCATCCAGGTTAATCAGTGGCTCTGCATTTTTTGCTGTGTTCTCAGTGTTTTTAGCACCATCAGGGGTGGAATCCTTGTATTTATCAGCTGCAAAGTGAAGAATCAAACACGAAAATCATCAGGGCTAATGGCAAAAAGAACTGATTCAAAGTTTAGCACAGAGCTGTGGTGTTACAGCTGGATTTTTGGGGTGGGGTGATTGCTTGTGGGGTTATAAAGGGAGATTTTGGAGCTCCCCGTTAATGATCCCAAAGTTCTCACTCTGAGAGCTGCTCCCAATCTGCAGGGAGATCCCAGGGGCAGCCTCAGAGCCTGCTCCAACACTTTTATATAGGGCAGGATGCTCTTCCTTACAGCCTCACCCCAGAGGGATGAACGAGCTGCAGCTTCCACATCCAAAACCCATCAGTCCCACTGCCAGGGCCCTCTGCCTCCAGCAGGGGCACAGGGATCAACAGTTATGGGATGATGTTGGTCCTGATGAGCAAATCAAAACAGTTCCAGCTCCCAGCTGAGCCCACACAGGGCTTTTCCAAGCCTTTGGAGGATGGGGCATCTCCTGACTCCTCCTTTTTCACACGATCCCAAGGAACAGGCAGCTCATTTTGCCCATTGTGAGGGACACAGAGTCAGAGCACAGGAATTTATTTATATCCCATCCCTGTCCGGGGCAGGGCTCAGCCCTGCAGGTTAAAGGTAATGGAAAAACAACACTTTGGCTGTCGTTATTTTTATATATATATATTATATAAAATATATAAAAATATATTTTTTATATTTATATATGTTGCCACCAGTAATTATATTTGTATTTCCACCCTCTCCACAAGGAGAGGGAACTGCTGGGACTGGGGAGATTTAACTCCACTTTTCCATAACCTTNACTGATTCCTGAATTGGCTTCCTGACTCCATGGTATTGGATTGCTCTTAAGGATGGGCAAGGGCAATTCCTCAGCATCCTTGGAAGTGTTCAAAAAACAAGGATGTGGCACTTGGGGACTTGATTGAGTGGTGAACGTGGCAGTGCTGGGTTAATTGTTGGATTCAGGGATCTTGGAGGGCTTTTCCAACCTTAATTCCATGATTCCAAGGCCATGGATACACAGCAGTGAGGAAACAATTTGGCTACAGAGCAATCAGCTCTGGGCTACGTGAAGTCTTGAAAATAATAAATTACAGGCAGGTATTCTCATTTGTGCACTTTTATCCCTGCAGAGCTCTGCTGCTGGCTGAGGGCAGGATCAAATCCTGCCTTTTTGGAGGTGAAGGAATGGAAAAAAGACTTGGAAGATTTAGGGTTGATTTTAGCAGCTCTTTCCCACCACTTCCATTTATTGTGACTGTGCCCAGAAGGCAAAAAAAAAAAAATTAAAATTATTATGACAGGAACAGCTGGGGAAGTCTGAACATGAAATTCCTGACAGCATGGAAGTACCCAGCCTGCCATCATATTTCCTTGGATATTTTTATTTTTTAAGGCATCTTGCTATTTCTCCCTCACCTCCAATAAGTAATTATGATTTATAAAGCAAAAATGTTCAGCTCTCTGCATCCCTAAAGCTTTAAATGGGGCTTTAAAAAAATCTGCATCACAGGGATAACCAACTTCCAGTCTGAGGAACACACAGGGCACGGAGCACATTCCCATCCAGGAGCTTGTGGCACACTCACCATCCAGGTTAATCAGTGGCTCTGCATTTTTTGCTGTGTTCTCAGTGTTTTTAGCACCATCAGGGGTGGAATCCTTGTATTTATCAGCTGCAAAGTGAAGAATCAAACACGAAAATCATCAGGGCTAATGGCAAAAAGAACTGATTCAAAGTTCAGCACAGAGCTGTGGTGTTACAGCTGGATTTTTGGGGTGGGGTGATTGCTTGTGGGGTTATAAAGGGAGATTTTGGAGCTCCCCGTTAATGATCCCAAAGTTCTCACTCTGAGAGCTGCTCCCAATCTGCAGGGAGATCCCAGGGGCAGCCTCAGAGCCTGCTCCAACACTTTTATATAGGGCAGGATGCTCTTCCTTACAGCCTCACCCCAGAGGGATGAACGAGCTGCAGCTTCCACATCCAAAACCCATCAGTCCCACTGCCAGGGCCCTCTGCCTCCAGCAGGGGCACAGGGATCAACAGTTATGGGATGATGTTGGTCCTGATGAGCAAATCAAAACAGTTCCAGCTCCCAGCTGAGCCCACACAGGGCTTTTCCAAGCCTTTGGAGGATGGGGCATCTCCTGACTCCTCCTTTTTCACACGATCCCAAGGAACAGGCAGCTCATTTTGCCCATTGTGAAGGACACAGAGTCAGAGCACAGGAATTTATTTATATCCCATCCCTGTCCAGGGCAGGGCTCAGCCCTGCAGGTTAAAGGTAATGGAAAAACAACACTTTGGCTGTCGTTATTTTTATATATATATATAATATAAAATATATAAAAATATATTTTTTATATTTATATATGTTGCCACCAGTAATTATATTTGTATTTCCACCCTCTCCACAAGGAGAGGGAACTGCTGGGACTGGGGAGATTTAACTCCACTTTTCCATAACCTTGTCCTAGTTCCCAAGGGTTCCAC
>VWZW01006107.1:295475-310124 GCA_013397115.1 Edolisoma coerulescens | reverse complement strand
GCATCCCACCATGGAGCAGCATCCACCATGGGGCTGCATCCCACCATGGAGCAGCATCCACCATGGGGCTGTATCCCACCATGGAGCAGCATCCACCATGGGGCTGTATCCCACCATGGAGCAGCATTCCGTGGTGGAGCAGCATCCCAGCACAGAGCAGCATCCCAGCACTGACCAACACCCCAGCAACATTCCAGACCAGCCCCAAGGGAAGGAAGTGCTACCAGGAATCGGGAAAAGAGCAGGACCGAGCGAGGAGGGCAGAGGCACAGAGGTGTGGGAGAGAGGAGAGACCCGGAAAGAAGTGGTCGACTTTGATTTTCGGATTTCTGGCTCGCCCTGCAGCCGGGCTGGCCCCTGCCCCGTGGCAGGAGGTATTTCAGGCACGTCTAAGGCATCTCAGGAGCTCTCTTTGCTTTCAGCATCGCCTCTGTCCCCTCCCTACGGATTTTTCTGCCAGCACGTGGTGCCAAACTCTAGGAAAGAAAAGTCTGGAGCGGATGAACGGAATTAAACTCTCATGCACTACCACTGAATGTCATCACAGGGGGTTATGGAGCACCAAGCACGACACAGGAACCACTTTTACTTGCAGAACCAAAGCTAACCATAGAGAGAATGGTAAAAAGCGGGGTTTGCTGAGCTGCCAGCACGTGGGGGACAGGCAGGAGCTGCCCGGTGTCCCCTCGACCCCCCTGCTACGTTACAGCCAGAAATGAAGAAGCACAAGACCAAACATTGAGTAAACAGCACGGCCACCTAACCTGTCGCTATATACCTGACAGCTGAAATCAAAAATAGTAGCTCGGAAAGAAACCAACAACATCATTCCAAGAAGGTTACACACATCCTTAGCAGATAACTTTGCTCAGCACAGCTCGGGTGCTTTAAATATGGAACAATCAAACAATTTCGTGAGCAGAAAAGTGACACAGATTTATTCTTTACATGGGTTTTGGGTTTGGTTTTTTTTGTTTTGTTTTTCTCTTTCTAGGCAACTCTACAGACTTCAGATCTTTTGCCTCGCAATGCAGATCATCTGATTCCCCCAAAGGTGGCCAGGTTCTTTAAACATGCACATCTCTGTAGCTTCCAGGCCGTGTTTTTTTTTTTTTTTAAACTTATTTTTGTTTAAATTCTGCGGACCAGCAGGTCGTCCCCATTCCTAAAAACTCTACATCAGTGTTCAGGGTGGCCTGAGTGCCCATCAGGCTCCTCCAGGGTTTACAGGATCACGCAGAAGAACTTCTTCTCTCTAAAGGGGTTTTCTGAGGCCGGGACGGGGGTCAATAGGGGATCCTCCTTGGCGTGGGCTTCGCAGTACGCCATCAGGTCTGCTGCTGCTTTGGACACCTGGAAAAGGAGGAGCCCGGTGTGAGGGACAGACTGCGCTGGGGACATCCCACCTGGAGAGGTGCCACCAGCAGGGAAGGGCTGGCAGCATCCCTGGGCAGGGAACGTCAGATCCGAGGCAAGAACCTGACTGAGGACGCAGCAGCACAGCCCCGCTGGGGCTGGTTCTTCACCTCTGGGCTCTGAGCTGGCCTGGCAGCGTGTATTCCCATTCCCAGCCTTCCCAGCATTCCCAGCCTTCCCCCATCCCCGTCCTTCACCTGACAAGGGCTGGCTTGAGCATCCCTGCTGGCTCTCCCACACATCCCTTGGCAGGAACATCCACAGCAGCATTTCCTGCCCTCAGCCACCAGCCTCGCTCTTTATTCCGGACATGGCATCAGCTCCCAAACCACCAGAGCTCATCCCAGCCCTGGAGCACTTCTCTGCCTGGATTTAAGCTTTTAGCAAGGAGCTCAGATGCCTTGGGGACAGTCATGACACCAGGCAGGGCTCCAGGTGATGCTTCCAGCTGCCTCTCACCCCTGGGAGTGTCCGAGGCCAGGCTGGACAGGGCTTGGATCAACCTGGGCTAGTGGAAGGTGTCCCTGCCATGGCAGGGGGTTGGAACAAGATGAGCTTTAAGATCCTTTCCAACCCAAACCATTCCTGGATTTTATTGATGCCTTAGGTTTTAATTTTTATATTTTCAAATCCTGTGCTGCCCGGTGTGTAACTCTGAAGTTTTGTGTGCCCTGTGAGCTGCTGTTCTCTCCTGCTGGTCAGACATAACAAACCCCTCTGGGTTTGCTCTTCAAGGACACCAGGCCACCACAAAATGTGTAAAATAAAGCCTCTAAGGAGGGGGGCAAACTTGGGGTAATTACATCATTAACTGAAGTTATAATTGGAGAATTAACCCTGATATGCAAATGGACCAAACTTATAAAAGTGTGAAGAACCCGTGACCCAGGGTCCATCTTGGGTGCAGCCTTTGGCCTGCCCAGGGGGTACCTTTGAAGGCCCTTCCAATAAATATCTGCTTTTATTCTCTTATTCTTGTCTGGTCTCTGTGTTTTAGGTGGCCACCTCAAGGCATCCATCCCCTGGGTGAGCATCTCCCACTGCTCAGCCAGGGCCACCAGGATCACTTGGAAGAGCACCCTCCACAAACACCACCTGGCTCCACATCCCATCTCCCACCACGAGCTTTGGGCAGCAACCACCACCTCCCAGCATTCCCAGAGCCTGCTCCCAAGAATCCCTACCTTTATCCTGTCGATGTTGGCTTCCATCTTCAGCTGCTCCACCAGCTTGCGGGCTTGTGCTATGCTAGCAGTGTTGTTGCTAGCCATGGGCGGGCCAGGAGCGCTCCCGGGACGGGCTGCAGGCAGGAACACACCGGGATCAGCTGCCAGGCTGCTCCCAGCCCTGCAATCCCCCAAAGGATGGGCTGGGGTTGCACGTGTGGAGCGTTAGAGCCGCTGGAATGAGAGGGTGAGGACGGGAGATGCCACCCCAGGGCAGGGCCACACTGCCAGTGGTGCCCTCCTCATTGTCCCCAGAGCAGGGATGCCCTTTAGGTGACACTGGGACTGTCCAGAGCCCAGCCTGGAGCAGCAGGACCCCAGCTGAGCTGTGCTTTGGCGTTTGCTGTTCCATAAAAACCTGTGGCAGCAACAAAAATCAGGGATTTCTGTGCCAGGCTCATTCCCTGCCCATCATCCAGCCCGTGCCGGTGCCCAGCGTGTGTCCGGTGTCCCTTGGGCTCCCTCGCTTTGTGCCTGCTGCCAATTTGCACACTGAGATGCTAAACAGGATGCTGGAGTTTCCTGTTTCTCGACATTTCTACCCCAGGCAGGCAGGGGATGCTCATTAAGGCTGGATCCCGGATGTTTTTCCGGCACCTTCTCCCAGCAGTGAGCTCTGGCAGAGGCAGCAGAATCCCAGCATCCAGCTCCTCCAGCAGCAAGGATTTTCCAGCAGTGCTCCTGCCCGGCTGGGGCTGCCTGCCAGCTCCAAAATGGGTTTTTTTTCGGGATGTCCTGCAATAGCAGGGCATGGCCAGACCCCTGGGTGATGGGACAAGGCCTAAAATAAGGGAATTGTGGTGTTTTGAGGAAAAGCTGAGGGCTCAAGCTCATCTTTTGGGGTTCAGAGGGTTTGGAGAGAGGGGTTTAGAGAAGAAATCAGCCCAGCACTGCTGCCCATGCTTGGAGAACGAGTCATGCCAGGGCCAGCCGCGGTTGGAGCACAAGGAGGGGAGCACAAGGAGGGGTTAATTTTTACCAGAATCTGATGTCTCCGGTGATTTGTGCCTCTAAGGGAAGCTCTGCTCCTCTTGGCCCTTCACTGCCTACAAATGAAGAGAACAGAAAATGAAACTCAGCTCCATGGGAACATCACTCCCGGCACCAGGGACCCCAGAGGTTTCTCACAGACGCCGGGTGCCGCGTCCCCGGGTTCCTTCCGGGCGTCCCCCGCCCCGTGCCCTGCAAGCCCAGCCCCCAGTGACATTTTTGGTTTGCATTCAGTGAGGTTTTCAGCACAGGAAGAGGTTTCAGGCAGCGGGCAAGGAGCCCAGGGCTGCTGGATGCACAGGGACAGGGCAGGGATTGAACTCTGTCTGGTGCACAGAGCTCGTGCTGGGGTGACGGGAGCATCTCCTGGGGAATGCTGCCAAAATCCTCCAGCCCAGCTCCCAGTGCTGATGCCTTAGGTTTTAACTTTTATATTTTCAAATCCTGTGCTGCCCGGTGTGTAACTCTGAAGTTTCTCGTGCCCTGTGAGCTGCTGTTCTCTCCTGCTGGTCAGACACAACAAACCTCTCTGGGTTTGCTCTCCAAGGACACCCAGACTGTCCCACGCCCAAAATGTGTAAAGCAACATCTTAGAAGGGGGGGTAAGCTTGGGGAAATGACATAATGAACTGAATTTTTAATTGGACAATTAACCCTGATATGCAAATGAACCAAACTTATAAAAGTGTGAAGAACCTGTGACCCAAGGTCCATCTTGGGTGAAGCTTTTGGCTCCCCAGGGTGTAACTTGAGGGCCCTTCCAATAAATCCCTACCTTTATCCCCTTATTCCTGTCTGGTGTCTGGTTTTAGGTGGCAACCCAGGCATCAGTGCCAGCCCTGAGCTCCTGGCTGGATCTGCTCCCCTCAGGCCCAGCTCTGTGCCAGCTCTGGAGGTTCAGCTCAGCCCCTGCATTGTTTCCATGTGGGTTTATCTCATTTCTCCCCCCTTTTTTTGTGGCTGGAGAAGGGTTTCAGCAGCAGAGTGCATCCCTCCTGCTTCTCCTTTCCCTGCAAAGCCACGGAGTGTGCCGTGGCTCTGGCACAGCAGCTGGCAAAGCTGGTGCAGGTCCAACCAAGGTGCTGCTGCTGCTGCTGCTGCACGGTTTGGGTGCCACTTTTTTAAGGCAGCAAAAGTCATCCTGGTGGAATTGTCATACCTGGAAGTGTTCCAGAAGCGCGTGGATGTGGCACCTGGGGGACATGGGTTAGTGGTGGGCTTGGCAGTGCTGGGGGAATGGTTGGACTGGATCTTGGAGGGCTTTTCCAACCTCAATGATTCCGTGTTGTGCCCTTTCACACCAAAAACCTGCTCCAGTGGCAGGGAATCACTTCAGGGACTTCAGTCACTCCATGTTTAGGATCTGTGGGACTGCTGAGAGCATCCTAGATGGCTGTCACAGCCCTGACCCTTTAAATAATTCTGTATATCCCACCCTGCTGCCACCCTCCTGTGAGGAAACCCTCCCTTGCCCTCACTACATCCAGCCCTAGGAGCACTAAAATGGGGGAAACAGCCCCAAAAATGAGGTGAGGGAAGGGTGGGAGGTGCCATCGATGAGCACAGGCCTGCTGGGACAATGCTGGGGACTCTGGGGCAACGCAGCCACCTCAGAGGAGCCTCTCAGGAGCCACCTCACCCTCGGCCTCTCTGCAGGTGCTTCAAGCAGAAATGAGAAGCAGTTTGGGGCCAGTGATGGTTTTAGAGCATTTCCACCCCCTGGGGAAACCTGGGGCGTTTCCTCCACCATGAAAAACAACAAAGCAGCAGGTGCCACTTCAGTGTGAGCTCCTGAAGGTTCCACCCGGGAAAACGGCCCTGCAGCAGCTCAGGGGGCAGAGGAGCTGCTCCAGCAGGGCAGCCCCAAAAGCAGCTTTTAAATCCCAAAGTGAGGAGACCCCACCGTGGCCCCAGGAAGGCTTGGAACCACCAGGAGCAAACCCAAACTTCTACGTTTTTTTGTTTGGATTGGATTTATCATGGAGGGATGGAATGGGTTGGGTTGGAAGAGACCTTAAATCCCATCCCATTCCACCCCTGCCATGGGCTGGGACACCTCCCACTATCCCAGGGTGATCCAAGCCCCGTCCAACCTGGCTTTGGACACTTCCAGGGATCCAGGGGCAGCCCCAGCTTCTCTGGGCACCCTCAGGGCCTCCCCACCCTCCCAGCCAGGAATTCCTTCCCAATATCCCATCTAACCCTGCCCTCTGGCTGTGGGAGGCCATTCCCTGTGTCCTCCATCCCTTGTCCCAAGTCCCTCTCCAGCTTTTTTGCACCCCCTTTAAATTAATCCAGCCCTTCCCACACACAGTAAATAACCCACCAACAGACAAATATCAAAACAACCTGGCAAGATCCCGAGCTGTGATTGCAGTGCAGAGCCCAAACGAGACAATATCCATTGTCCTGGCCCTGTTAAACATCATTAGCATGAAAATAATGAGTAAGGACTCATTAACCTGTGGGCTCCAAGGCAGGAATCCCATTATCCAGGCACACACGTGGGAAATGAGGCACTGCCTGTATTCCCTTGGGAATGTCATAAAACTCCTTACCGGCTATCAGAGCAGCTCTGTGATAATGGGAAGACCAGGAAATAGTGGGAAGAACGGTGGTTTTTAGATTTATGCTTGGGATTTTGCTGGCTGGGGCCAGGAGCTGAGCTCTGATCACAGAATCACCAGGTTGGAAGAGACCTCCAAGATCACCACGTCCAACCCCTGCCCCAACACCTCAACTAAACCATGGCACCGAGTGCCACATCCAATCTTTTAAACACATCCAGGGATGGTGACTCCACCTCCCCGGGCAGACCATTCCAGTACTTTACCACTCTTTCCATGAAAAACTTTTTCCCAGTATCCAACCTAAATTTCCCTTGGCGCAGCTCGAGGCTGTGTCCTCTCGTTCTGTCAGTTGCTGCCTTGGAGCCCCACCTGACCTCAGCCACCCTTCAGGGAGTTGTGGAGAGTGACAAGGTCACCCCTGAGTCTCCTTTTCTCCAGGCTGAACACCCCCAGCTCCCTCAGCCATTCCTCACAGGACTTGTGTTCCAAGCCCCTCACCAGCCCTGTCGCTCTCCTCTGGACATGCTCAAACATCTCAATGTCCTTCCTGAGCTGAGGGGCCCAGAACTGGACACAGCACTCAAGTACATCAAGGGGACCTGGAGATAATTGGGATAATGCTGGCACAGCTCCCTCAGTGACCTGGATCCAAGGGCTACCATCACTCCACCATCCTGGGAATGCCCAGATCCCCCAAACGAGGTCAGGCAGGCTCTCTGCACCCACCACATCTCCAGTCCTGCCTCTGGAAGTTCCCATCCCTGTGCCTGCCCGTTGAGGGATCCCACTGCTAGGAAATACAATGCCTGGGAAAGAAACTTCCCTCTAAATGCCATGCTCAAATATTTTGGCATTTTTCCTTGGATCTGAGGCTACTTTCCGGGGTGTTGTTTGGTTGCCTGCAATGAGTAAAGAGGAACTGGGGGTTGAAGGAGAGGAGGATGCTCCAGCAGCTTGGTTTGGCTTAAATCTCTTCCCTGGGAGGGTGGGGAGGCCCTGGCACAGGTTTCCCAGAAAAGCTGAGCCTGGAAGTGTCCAAAGCCAGGCTGGACAGGGCTTGGAGCAAGCTGGGATAGTGGAAGGTGTCCCTGCCCATGGCAGGGGGTGGAGTGGGATGGGTTTTAAGATCCCTTCCAACCCAAACCATTCTGGGATTCCATGAAAAACCCTGGCAATAAATAAACGTCTGGGCATGGAAATTTTGCTGCTGATTTTTCCCAGTTGGTCCCTAAGCTCCAAAAACCCACCTCACTCGCTGCTGTCTGCTGAATGAAGAGCCTTTGACACATTTGAATGACATTTTCTTCTGTCACCAGCAGCACTCAGTCCAAACAGGCCCCCAAAAATTGGGATTTAGGTGGGCAAACAGCAAGGCACATCCCTGATCCCTGATGCAGCTCTGTCAGCTCATTCCAGCTTGGCCAAAATCTTCATCTTTCACCCGGGATGTGGAGCAGCTTGGTGGGATGAGATTGGGGTTTAAAGTGCTCTGAGCTAAAAGCCACCACTGCTCTGGGCCAAGGAACAAGCAGCCCTCCTCCATCCCAGCAAGTCAATCCCACCCACCTGGAATTCTGGATGCATTCCCACACCAAATGGCACATCCAAGCCCCAAAAAAGCCCCTGCAAAAGGAGCATTTCTCGATGCTGAGCCTTCCTGCTAAGCTGCCATCCCAATTCCCCCCTCCCAGCCTGGGCTCCTGTGGGGCTCTGGCACCCCAGAGCTGCCAGCTCTGCTTGCAGCAGTAATTAAGCTTCGTTTGCCAGCTCCTCGTCAGCACCAGCTGCTGCCTGCTTTGCACAGAGCTGGGCTCAGAGGCTCTGGAGCAGAGAGGATCCTGGAATCCGGGTGCCTTGTACTGGATCCATCACCAGCTCCAGCTCCAAATCCGTGGAATCGGAGCTTAACCCCCTCCAGGGGTTTTTCCTCCTCTTTTGGTTGGGTTTTAGCTCAAGGTCCCTGTGGGTGGGGATTGGAATTCTCCTGAATGTTTAAAAAAATGGTATTTCCCCATCCCTGGAAGTGTCCAAGGTCAGGTTGGATGGAGCTTGGAGCAAGCTGGGATAGTGGAAGGTGTCCCTGCCCATGAAGGGTGGAAAAAGAAGAGCTTTAAGATCCCTTCCAACCCAAACCACCCCACAATTTCACGATTTTAAGGGTGATTAATTAGTGCAATTACCCTAAATAGGCACTGCCATTACAGAAGGGGTCTCTCAAAGCCCATTTTGCACTGGCTTGGGCCTCTCACTGTTCAAAGGCAGCACAAACCCTGGGAAGCATCCCTGGAAAGCTCTTCCTGACATCCCTGGAAGTGCAAACAGGCTCGGAGGGAGATTTCACAGCTGTCACAAGACACCTCCTGCATCTCTCGGGGTCGGAGGCTTTTGCCCACCCAGCTGTGGTCCTTCCCCATTTTAAACCTGTGGAACACATCCTCTCCTGCCAGCTGGAACTGGGACAGGCAGGAAGAAGCTCTGGAATTGGCAGCCCAATCCCTGGAGGGATTTAAAACCCGTGTGGATGTGGCACTGGGGGACATGGGCCAGTGGTGGCCTCGGCAGTGCTGGGGGAATGATCTTAGAGGGCTTTTCCAACCTGAAAGATTCCATTATTCAATTTTCCAGACTTTTTTCACCTCCCAGCGAGCTTTTTCTCTGCTTGCCATAAAACTCTTCTCTCTCCTCTGAACCAAAAGGAAAAGCAGGAATGAAACAGAAAGTGCTGACACCGGCCAGGCCGAAACCTCTCCGCTCCCTCACCGCAAAGACCGAAAGCAGCAGCGCCCACCCCAAAAACGGCTCCTTTTTGGGGTGAAAGCAGCAGCCTGCCTGCTCCTTGGTTTTGAAAAAAGTCATATTTTCCATCCCCAATGCACCAGCGTTTTCCACTCAGTTATAGCAAAGTGGGTGAATCCCACTGGGATTTTGGGAAGAGCAGGGATCAGGTTTGTTCCTACCAGGCAGGCATCACCCAGGGGGGGTTTGGTTCAGAAAAGGGGGGTTTTTTTGGACAGAAAAGGGTTTTTTTGGTCAAAAAAAACCGGTGTTTTGGTCCAGAAAATTTTCCAGGTTGGGTATTACAACAGAGGGATTTGTCCCAAATCTCATCCACGCTGGGATTTCTCCTTGTCCAAGAGCTGAGCCCAGCCCAGCTCGCTGCATCCCCACCGAGGCAAGCAGGCTCTCCCAAAAACTGCCTTTTCCTCCCCAAAAGCAGCCAGGATGCAGCATCCAGAAGGGATAACTGGGAATGCTGCTGGTCACTGTCTGGCTGGAGTGTGGGAATCCCTCGTGAGGGGCTGGCTGGCTTTGCCTGGCATCTTGTGGCTTTTGCTAAAAGCCACGGCTAAAAATAGGCGGCTCAGCTGAAAAACAAAAAAAAATTGCTAAAAATATCCAGAAAAGTATCAAAATACAACAGGCAAAGCAGAAAATAGCAGAGCCGTGTTTTCCAGAGGGTGGGAGATGGGATAGTCCCACCGATCCCAATAGGAATTACAGATCCAGCTGGGAAAGGAGCCTTCATACACCCAAATTCCAAATATTTCACTCTTTCCTTAATGGTCTGAGCTCAATTTGGACCTGTGGGTTTCCCTGGAGCAAAGCACCTTAATCTGAGCCCCACAGCTCCCAGCCCCTCTCCACAGGGATTTTATTCCCTTTCCCAGCCAGTTTTTTATCCCGGATATCCAATATAGTATTTAAATCTCCGGGAAGCAGCTTGCAGGTCTGTGCTGGCAGAGAAATAAATAAAGAAATAAATTCAAAGACAACGGAGTGGAAAAATGAGCCCGTTTCCATGGAAACAGCTTCGTTATCCCGGCAGCATCCGATGCCTCCTGCCAAACAGGAGAGGTGGGATGGGCGCCCGGTTCAGTCCCGATTATTGATCCCAGAATTGGTTGGCTTGGGAAGAGACCTTCAACCTCATCCCATCCCACCCCCCAGCCATGGGCAGGGACACCTCCCACTATCCCAGGCTGCTCCAAGCATCCTGGCATTTCCAAGGATGGAAATTACCAAGGCAAAGCGAAGCATATGTTTCCTCTTCCCTAATTTTGCTCTGATTCCAGAGCTCAGCACTGGGATGGGCTCTGCCAGGGAGGCTGGCTCAGGATGTGCCCTTCACCCACCTCGCTCCAGTCCTTCCCTCCTTCCCTGGGATATCTGTTCCAGTCCCTCCTGCATTCCCTGGGATAACTGCTCCAGTCCTTCCCTCCTTCCCTGGGATATCTGCTCCAGTCCTTCCCTCATTCCCTGGGATATCTGCTCCAGTCCTTCCCTCACTCCTTGGGATATCTGCTCCAGTCCTTCCCTCACTCCCTGGGATATCTGCTCTGCTCCCTCCTGCCACCATTCCTACAAGATTTTGGCTCTCTCCATCCCAGTGCCATGGGGAGGGAGCACAGACCTGCTCCAGGGTTGGAAAAAGGGTCCAGAACTATGGGAATACCACTAGGGAATGCACTCATAGTTGAGCAAACCCCCAGCGTGCTCCAGGGTTGTTTTTGGAGGGAAAACCCTGGGAAAAGGTGTTGGTACACAGGGGATAGTCCCAGCGGTGGGAGCAGGTCAGGCTCTGGGTGTGCCCTGACCTTGGCCAAATACTGGGGAATAAGAATTCCCAAATACTGGGGAGTTCAGGGCTGCCCAAATCCTGAGGAACAAGGATGTCCAAATCCTGAGGAATCAGGATGCCCAAATACCAAGGAATACAAATGTCCACATACAGGGCAAATAAGGAATTCCCAAATACCTGGGGAATAATGATGCCCAAACATTGAGGAATAAGGATGGGAAATAAGGATTCCCAGATACTTGGGGAATAAGGATGTCAAAATACTGGGAAATAAGGATGCCCAAATACCAGGGAACAAGGATGCCAAAATACTGGGGAATTCAGGGATACCCAAACACTGAGGAATAAGGATGCCCATATAGAGGGAAATAAGGAATTCCCAAATACCTGGGAAATATGATGCCCAAATACTGAGAAATAAAGATGGGAATAAAAGGATTCCCAGATACCTGGGGAATAAGAATGCCCAAATATCAGGGAATAAGGATGCCCAGATACTGAGGGATGAGAAAGCCCATACAGAGGGAAATAAGGATTCCCAGATATTTGAAGAATAAGGATGCCCAAATACCAGGGAATATGGATTCCCAGATATCAGGGAATAAGGATGCCCAGATACTGGAAAATAAAGATGCCCAAATACTGGGGAATAAAGATGTCCAAATATTGAGGGATAAGGCTGCCCAAATACCAGGGAATAAGGATGCCCAAATCCTGAGGAATAAGGATTCCCAGACACTTGGGGAATAAGGATGCCCAAATCCTGGGGAGCAAGGCTGGCATCTCCTGCTGCTGTGGCACGGAAGGGAAGGGAAGGGGCTGGCACTGGCTGTGACACCCCAGCAGGGACAGACACATCCTGTCACGCCACCCCCAGCTCCAATCCCGTGCTCTCCACCAGGGCTCCACTTAACCGAAAATGAAAATGCTTTAAGGTTTAATGGGGTTTTTTTTGGGGGGTTGGGTTGGGTTTTTAAGGTTTAACGAAATGTTGAACACCCAGAGGCCACTGGGAGGCTGCTGCAGCACAGGAGTGGAGGAGAGGAGAACACATGGCTTCAGGAATTCCCTGAAATCCATGGATGGATCAGAGTATCTCCTGCACACAGATCACAGAATTCCAGACTGGGTTTGGGTCGAGAGAAACCTTAAAGCTCATCCCATTCCACCCCCTGCCATGGGCAGGGCCACCTCCCACTATTCCAAGTTACTCATCCAGCCTGGCATTGGGCATTTCCACAGGGATGGGGCATCCACAGCTTCTCTGGGCAAGCTGTGCCAGGGCTTTCCCACCCTCCCAGGTAGGAATTGCTTCCTTATCTGCTCATCCAGCTCGGAACTCCTGACCCTTAATTAAGGGAAGCAGCCAGGAGCTATTATTTCATGTTAATTAACAGATTGGGTTTCAGCTTTTAACGTCCTGCTCTTCAGTACTGGCCAGGGTCACGATAAAGATCTTGATGGGAAGATGGGAAATGAGGATTGAAAGGGAAGGGAAGATGAGGAGAGAGCTGCAAATGGAGCTCTTTCTCCCAGCAGCACTTTTCCAAGAGGATTTGGAAAGGGACAAACCCACCCTGAGCCTCACAAAAATCACCCCAAACTCAAGGCTGGGGAATGGTTCGACTCCATGATCTCAGGGATCTTCTCCAACCTAAATGATTCCACCATTTCCCAATCCCTGTGTGTTGGCGTGGGGATACAGCCACCCTGGAGGAATTGGGGCAAGACATTGCCCTGATTTGGCTAAAAAATCCTATTTTTAGGGGTCAGCCTCCATGTGACCACAGGGAACGGGAAGGAAAATGTGGATTTTCGTGCCAGGTTGCTGGGCCCACCCCTCTGCAAAGCAGTTTTCAGCTCAAACAAACCCCAAATCCCTTTTTTTTTGTTGGCTAGAGCCTCACCTTTTCTCCCAAAACCCCTCCTGCAGCAGGCAAAGCCTCGGGCTGCAGAAATCCTCGCGATGAGAAATCATCCCCGGATGATTTCACCCCGATCAAACCTTCAGCAGAATTTTATTTTAAGTAACACTCACAGGGAGCCCAATGACCCTCTGCAGCCGCTGGGAATCACCCAACGAGTTCCACCAGCAGAGAAACAACCCCGTTCAGCAGCCCCATTAATTTGAGCCCCTCCCAGGAATTACCTGAGACTGCTTTAATTAGGTATCCAGCATGCAAAAGAATTAATTAATTGGTGAGAAGCACCTGAACCACATTACTCAGAAGGCTCTATTTCGAGCTTCAAATACAGCAAACAGGTCACAGCCCAGCTGAGAGCGGGGAGAGAATTCCCAGCGCTGCTTCCTGGTATTTCTCTTCCCATCCTTGTCGTGGAAGGGACAAAGCTGGGAATATTTTTTACCTTTTTTTGTTTTTTTGGATTCGTTTTCCTTCCATCCCGTGGAATGCTCAAGGTTGGATGGGGTTTGGAGCAACCTGGTCTAGTGATTTTCCTTCTTTATCCCCATCCCTGGAAGTGTTTAGGGTCTTGTTGGACAGGGCTTGGAGCAAGCTGGTCTATTTTCCTTCTTTATCCCCATCCCTGGAAGTGTCCCAGGCCAGGTTGGACAGGGTTTGGGAGCAACCTGGGACAGTGGGAATTGTCCCTGTGGGATGATTTCCAGGTCTCCTCCAACCCAAACCATTGAGGGATTGTGTTTCTTTTCCAGGTTTTCCACAGCATCCAGAGCTGGTGCCTTTAGAGCCACTACTCCAACAGCGGCTGCACCACACAGAGAAGGGAGTTCCGTGATAATTTTGGGGGATTTGGTGTGTTTTGGGTGTGGGTTGTGGGGTAAAACCCCGTTATCTTGGGGCTGTGAGGGTTTTGCATCCCTGAGAGAGCCGTGAAGTGAGGGAAGCATCTGCTGAGGGCCACATCCCGATGTGCAGGTGGAGGATCCACATGGAAGGGGGGAGGGTTTAGCAGATTTCTGAGGGAGAGGAAAAAAAAAAAGAGGAAAAAGGAAAAAGAGAGGAAAAAAGGAGGGGGAAAAAAAAGAAATAAAAAGAGCAAAAAGAGAGGGGAAAAAAAAGGAAAAAGGAGGAAATAAGAGGAGAAAAAAAGAAAAAATAAAATAAAGAGGAAAAAAAAGGGAAAAAAATTCCCCTGTGTGTTCTGTATTTCCACAGTCCAGAATTCTGAAAAGGAATTTGCTGTGGCTTGTGCTGGCTCTGACATTTCACAGCCTGGCAAAGTTGAGGCTGTGAGGGGAGGTTCTGCAAGCGGACAGGGATGAGGGCAGGGATGCAAACAAGGATAAGGGCAGGGGTCCAGGCAGAAAGAGAGGCAGGGATGCAGGATCTGATGCAGGCAGGGATGTGGACAAGAGCTGGGCAGGGATGAGAGCAGGATGTGGGCAGGGATGCACACAGGGATGTGTGGGGGGATCTGGGCAGGGTTGGAAGCAAGAATGAGGGCAGGGATGTGGGCAGGGATGCAGGTGTGGATCAGGGCAGGGGTGGAGAAAGGGGTGTAGACAGGGATACAGGGATGTGGGCAGGGATGCAGGTGTGGATCACAGCAGGGCTGCAGGCAGGGAGGGCTGCAGGCAGGGAGGGCTGCAGGCAGGGAGGGCTGCAGGCAGGGAGGGCTGCAGGCAGGGAGGGCTGCAGGCAGGGAGGGCTGCAGGCAGGGAGGGATCAGGGCAGGGATGCAGGTGTGGGTCAGGGCAGGGATGTGAGTAGGAACACAGGCAGGGATGCAGGAAGGGATCTGGGCAAGGATGGAGAAAGGAGGGTAGACAGGGATACAGGGATGTGGGCAGGGATCCAGAGAGGGATGCAGGTGTGGATGGGGGCAGGGATCAGGGCAGGGATGCAGATGTGGATCAGGGCAGGGATGCAGGTGCAGATCAGGGCAG
>VWZW01006107.1:263707-283841 GCA_013397115.1 Edolisoma coerulescens | reverse complement strand
CTCTGGCAGTGGGAAGCCATTCCCTGTGTCCTGGCACTCCACACCCTCTCCCTGCGAGAGGATAAATCCACTAAGGATCGAGAGACGCTCCAGAAACTGGGAATGGGGACACGGAAAGGCTGTGGGTGTTGGTGCCTTCCACAGTTTTCCTTGGCTGGAGGAAGGAGGTGCCAGGATCAGCAAACCTGGCAAGGAAAAGAACTGGCCAATTATGTTCCAAGTTTAATTAGTGGGAGAGGGGAGGGTGGTCCTGGGTGCTGTGGAGGAGAAAGGCAGCACAAATCCACCTGCTCCACCCAAAAACATCCCCTCAGGATCCTGCTGGGAATCACATCTTGAACCCACAGCGTGGAGCTTCCTCCCTCGGGAGAACTCACCTGGCTGCTGCTCCCAAACACCCATCCCAGTGTCCCTAAGGAGAGCCTGCTCCAAGCAGGGGAAAAAGAGGGATGAAAGGGAAGCATCACACAGTGAGTGCTGCCCGTCCCCTGCCCGAGGTGGGGAACAGGATTGGGATCTTGGGGAGCTGGGACAGGCTCTGCCCACCCAACCCCATAAGGAGGGGTTCAACCCTTCATCCCCACGGCTCCTGAAGGTTGCGGACCGCCCTGAGCATCCCACCGGGATCCTTACTTCACTCCAGGAGCTCCCCCCACACCTCCTCCCAACTCCAGAGCGCTGGAACGGGCTGTCACTTCCACAAAAATCACCAAAAATCAGGATTGAAAGGCCCAGCCCATCCACTGCCCTGCCTGAGGCAGGAATTGCCTCAACCTGCTCTCTGGAGCCGGGATTGCCGGAGCAGAGAACACCAGAAACGCAACGTTGTCCTTAAATTCTGCCACGTCCCAGCTCTCCCTTAAGCCTGGGAGCATTTCAGATCTCCAACAGTCAAAGTGATGCAAACAACTGTCACTTTATTGTCACGTCCAGCCGTACTGCAAAAGGCACACAACAAACTTCATTGGTACAAAAGGATTCCACTCCGGGCATTTTCGTGTCGTTTTCCTTGAGTTTTCCTTTTTTTCTTTTTTTTCTTTTCTCTTTCTTTTTTTTTTTGTTCCTTTCGCAACACAGTCACCGGGCTCTCCCATGGCCCCGACGGGGAGATCCTTTCACAGAAAGGATTATTTTGTGCAGACAGACAGCTCCTTATCGCAGGTGGAACGGCCCCGAGGGCAGGCGGGCACCTGCGGAATAACTGGGAATAAATGGCACCTCTGTGTCCCCCTGCTCCCTGGCACTGCTGCTGTTTGTAGGGATAAACTCCATCAGAGCCCTCAACATCATCCCAACCCCATCATTCCAATCCCATCACTCCAGCTTTGGGTGCAGGATAACGGGGGATGAGGAGGAAAAAAGGAGAGGCCCTGGTTTGGCTGTCCCCTCCCCAGTTCTGAGCAGTGCTGGGCATTCCTTTACACGATTTATCCCTTTTTTCCCTCCAGCTCCGTGTTCCTGCAGGGTGAGGGTCCCGTGGAGGGCACCCCGGGGGTGGCAGAGGGGGGGAAAAAGAGGCTGGGGATGAATTTGGGGAATTTTCCTGCCTGTGCCAGCGTGGAAGCTCACGCTGCTGGTGCTCACACTGCAAACCCAGCCATGGATGCAGGGCTGGAGTCACAAACCTTATCCCAGCCTGGCATGGGGCACCCAAAGAGAGGTTTTTGGGGTGGTTGGTGGGGTCCCCCCCAAACCAGAGCAGGGCACACAGCCCTGAGCCCCCAGGCAGCATCGCTCCAGCTGCCCTGTGGGGATTTAGGGAGATCAGGATGCTTTAGGGACCACCATCCTGCCCTGGGGGGATTTAGGGAGATCAGGATGCTTTAGGGACCACCATCCTGCCCTGCCATTTAGATGCTCACATTTTTTCCCATAAAACCCCTCAGGCAGGGCCAGGCCAAGCTCTGGGGTGGGGACACGGTGTCAGTGCCACGGTCCCACAGCAGCTCTCCCACATCCCAACATCCCAAGGGATTTTTTTTGTGCACTGTGCCTACAGCTACTCTCCATTTCTTTTGGTACCAGCTCCCCTTTCTCAGCTCCCTCCCATGACGTTTCTTATAAAAATAAGATTGTGCTTATTTGGAAAATAACGGTAAATTTTTTTTTTTGTTTGGTTTTTTTTTTTTAAGAAAAGCTGCTTCCAGTTTAAAAAAAAAAAACAAACAGTGGCGTATCAAAATACGGCAAAACTTTGGCTAAAACTCGAATGAAGAATATCCACCACGAAGGCGTTGTGCTGCGATCGTGAACCCTGCAACGCTTCCCCCTCCGGAACCCACGGCAAAAATTCCACCTGGGCTTCCCCTGGGACACACTCAGGAACCACCCCTGGGTTTTCCTAGCACGTCACCATCATCCCCTGGTGGAAGTATTCCAGCTCTAAGACACCTTAAAGACTCAGGGAAAGCCTTGGGGAAAGAGAACGGAGGCGGCAGCGGGAAGAGCCACCCGGACGAGGCGGTTGGATGCGCGTTCTCCTCGAGAGGAAAATCTGTTTGCTCACCTTAATGCTTCATGGAAAAAAAAAATGGGATTGTTGATAGAGTTCGTGAAAGAAGAGAGGCAGATCCTTTGTATAAACGGGGTTTTAGAGCAGGAGTAAAATGCGAATGGGTCTATAAGATCCAGACATATATAAACATACATACCTCGATATATTTATATATGTATTCTCTAGATAGTCAATGTTTTGGGATGCGTTATTGCATTATCCTTATAGGGGATTTATTTTTTCCATCCTCCTTTGCTTGCCTTTTTTTTTTCTTTTGGGTGGGTTTTGGGGTTTTTTTTGGTTTTGGGCGTTTTGCTCTCAAAAAACCCCCCCAAAAATAAAGAAAAAGATAAAAACAAGTTGCAAATGGCTCTGAGAGCTTCCAGCCATCATCCACCTGGCTGGGACTGCTGTGGCCTGACCTCCAGCACGTGTTTGTTGGACAAACTGGGATCATGCTCTGCCCCAGGAGCTGCTGGCCGTGCCTTCCTCCATGGAACATCACCGTGCCCGGAGATCCCTGGCTGGTTATTGCTTAATTCTCCCTTCCCATACTGGCCTTGAGGGTTATTTACATTTCTTTGGCTTGGCTTGAACACGACAGTCTGGCACTTTCCAGCCGCCCCGGAGTCACCTGGGGGCAAGGAGGGGGAGAGGCCACCTCGCCACGAGAAAACACAGGTGGGCTTCTGCCAGCTCAACCGGAGCCGTGCTCCTCCCAGTCGGAATAAGACAACTTGTGTTGGGCACAAACTCCTCTGGGATCCACTCCGTGCCCGGGTGTCCCCATCCCGCCCCTCATCCGGACAATCCTCCAGCGCAGCGCCACGGTTCCTGTGGTTTGCGGGGAGCGGGGTGGGGCGGGGGGAAGGCAGCGTCGGAGCCTCCCCACGCTCAGACCACGAACTCGGGGACTTCGTCGTGGGTCAGATCCAAGGAGAAATATTTGCTGGTTCTTTTCACCGGGAAGGTGTCCTGGATGTTGATGCACTGCTGGGCCAGGCAGCCGTTGCAGTAGAGCCCATCCTCGTCCAGGCCGTGGGCGCAGCCGAAGGTGAAGCTCTGCGCCGTGTCCTGGCACAGGTTGGCCAACTGCAAGAAGTCCTTCTGGTAGAGCCGGATGTCGTCCAGGCTCAGGCTGTGCCGGTCCGTCGACGTCTTGGGTTTCCTGCACGTCGTCTGGGAAAAGCCAAGAGGAGGCTCAGGGTCTGCCGGGGAGCTCGGGGGGTCGGGGGATCCCGAAACCCCAATCCCACGTACCTGGGGTAAGGAGTCGGTGCTCTGCCCCCGCAGCTTCACCACCGTCTCCGAGGAGCTGGAGGTGGAGGAGCTGATCTCCTTCACGATGAGTCCTGCACGAAGGAGGGAGGAAGAGGAGGGTGCGAAGGTTATTCTGGGGTGGCTCAGCTCTGCTGGGATCCACTCTTGCTGTCCATGGGGACAAAGGCTCCCTCGGCGCAATGCGGTGCCTTCAGCCCAACAGCTCCACTTGCAACCAGCGTTGCCTACAAAGCTTCCCATATTTGCCCCAAAATGGCATCCAAAGCTGCCCCCATGGAGCCTGGCACCCCAAAGACTTCCCAGTAGCTCCCAGCACAGAGCTGGAAATGCAGGTGACTTTCTGGGCGCAGGCACAGCTCCAGAGAAGACCATCAAGTCCAACCATTCCCTGAACGCTGTCAAGGCAACCACTGACCCACGTCCCCAAGCGCCACATCCACACGGCTTTTAAATCCCTCCAGGAATAGGGACTCCACCACTGCTCTGGGCAGCCTCTGCCAGAGCTGGACAAACCTTTCCACGAAGAAATTTTCCCTGATATCCCATCCAAACCTCCCCTGGCACAACTTGAGAGAGGTTCCTCTTTTCTTTACCCCACCTCCCCTTCAACCCATTGGGTGAACAGCTTTTCCTGATGTCCCAATGGACACCTTGGGCTAATTCCACTCTGCCAAACACCAAAGAACCCCAGAATGACCAGGCTTGGAAGGGACCTTAAAGATCATCTCGTTCCAGCTCCCAAAGGCGTGACTTGCACCCGGGGATTGGGAAGAGAAGCGGCCACCACCTTACCCGAGTGCCCGTTGAACTTGCGGGACAGCAGCATGTCCTCGGTGATGTAGACGCACATGTCGGGGCTCACCTCCATCTCCCCAGCCTGCTCCAGCTCCCGGGGGTCATCCACCAGCATCTCGATTTCTGCAGGACATGAGGAGACAGGAAAAGTCAGGTGTGCACCTTCAGAGCACCCTCCAACCCCAAGGAAAACCCAAACCGGCGCCTCACCATCATCCTGGGAATCCTCCTCCAGCCGGTCCTTCCCGCCGCTCTCCACGCCGGAGGTGTGGGAGCTGCCGTGGCTGGTCATGGAGCTGCAGGTCTTCAGCTTGCGGTGGGCGCCGGTGCCCGAGAATCCATCCTCGGGCCCCATCTCCCGGGGTTTGGGGTCGGCCTCGATGCCGGAGGTGTGGGAGCTGCTGTGGGAGGCAGTGGAGTGCCGGGACAGCCGCTTGTGCCGGATGCTGCCGGCGCTGCTGCCGCTGGCGCGCGAGCGCTTCTCCAGCTGCTCCATGTCCAGGTCCAGGGTGTCGCTGATGTAGGATTCCCGGTATTGCTTCTTCTCTGCAGGGGGACACGGAATCAGCACCATTCCCAAACCAGATCCCCTGGAAGGGCATGAACCCCCTGGCACCCAGAGGAATTGTTACCCCCTGGCACCCAGAGGAATTGTCACCCGAGCGCAGCGTGGTGGCACAGCTGGAGATGGCTCTGTCCCGGTGGCATTAAGGGATGGTGGGGCAGGAGCCCCAAACCTGCTGTGCTGGGCTGTGCCTCCAACAGAGGAGAAGGAGGAGGGAGCAGGAGGAAGAGAAGAAAGAAGAAGACAGAAAATAAGGAAGAGCAGGAAGAGAAGAAAATAAATGAGGAGGAAGATGATGAGGATGAGAAGGAAGAAGATGAAATGAGGAGGAAGAAGAGGAGAGGAAAGAGGAGGATGAGGAAGAGAAAGGGAGATGAGAAGGGGAAAGATGAGAAAGAGAAGGAAGAAGAGGAGATGAAGGAAGAGGAAGAAGAGGAAGAGGAGAAGGAAGAGAAGGAAGAGGAGGAGAAAACAAAAGAAGAGTAGGATGAAGATGAGAACGAGGAAGAAGATGAGGAGGACATGGAAGAAAAAAAGGAGGATGGTGATGAGGAGGAGGAAGACAAAAGAAGAGGAGGATGAAGATGAGAATGAGGAATAAGATGAGGGAGACAAGGAAGAAAAAGATGAAGAAGATGAGAAGGAGGAAGAAGTTGGGGCAGATGAGGAGGATGAAGAAGAGTAGGACAAGAAGAACAAATAAGAAAAGGAAAGAGGAAGATGAGGAAGAGGAAGACAAAGACGAGGAGAGGAAAGAAGAGAAAGAAGACCTTGTGCTTTCAGAAGGACGAGGGGCACCGGGACAGCTGTGCCGAAGCACCGGGCGGAACTGGGACACCAGAGGTGGCAGCAGACCTTGTGCCCACCCCTAAGCAGCCGCAGGGGCTGTGGGCGTGGGGCTGGCACAAGGACCAGGTGCTGTCACAGGTGTAAACGCCATGTGGGAGCCTGTCCCGGTGGGACTGGGGCCTGGAGCACGTACCCTCGTTCTCCTCCAGCCGGCGGACCTGGCGCAGCACGGGCTGCAGGTTCATGTAGAGCCGGTGGCTGCTGCTCAGCAGCTGCAGGAGGTGGCGCGAGCGCAGCGGGCAGCCCGTGTAGTAGATGAGCTTGCGGGCCGAGGGCAGCCCGTCCGGCAGGATCTCGAACTTCTTGCCCTGGTGGGATGAGGGAGACATCAGCCCCGAAGAGGAGAATGCTCCAGTTCTCACCCAGCGCTGCTGCAGCTCCTTGTTAACCCCACGGGTTGTCATCGCCTGCTGGGGGTCTGTGCAACGGCATCCCACGCCCACATCCGAGCCCAAGAGATGCCCTGCCTGGGGATCGTGGAATCACGGAGTGGTTTGGGGTGGAAGGGGCCTTAAAGGCCATCTAGCCCAAACCTCTTCCACCTTTCACTATCCCAGGTTGCTCCAAGCCCCATCCAACCTGGCCTGGGACACTGCCAGGGATCCAGGGGCAGCCACAGCTGCTCTGGGCATCCTGTGCCAGGGCCTCCCCACCCTCCCAGCCAGGAATTCCTTCCCAATATCCCATCTATCTCTGCCCTCTGGCAGTGGGAAGCCATTCCCTGTGTCCTGTCCCTCCATCCCTTGTCCCCAGTCCCTCTCCAGCTCTCCTGGAGCCCCTTTAGGCCCTGCAAGGGGCTCTGAGCTCTCCCTGGAGCCTTCTCCTCTCCAGGTGAACACCCCCAGCTCTCCCAGCCTGGCTCCATAGGAAATGGTGCTCCAGCCCTTGGAGCATCTCCGTGGCCTTCCGTGGACCTGCTCCAACAGCTCCAAGTCCTTCCTGTGCCAAGGACCCCGGAGCTGGAAGCTGTGCTCCAGGTGGGGAAGGTGGCACTCACCACAAACACCAGTTTGCCCACGTTTGTCCACGGGAAGTCGTAGAGCAGCTGCTTTTCCTCATCCAAGTTCTGCAAAAAAGAGGAGAGGGAGCTGTGGCTGAGGATTCTGGCAGGGGCAGGGAGCTGAGCTGAGCCCTCACCGCCATTCCGTCACCCACCTGGAAAATCTGGATGCCCCGTGTTGTCAGCCCCAGAGTCAGCGAGGCCTCCACTTCCCTTTTGTCCTAAGGGGGAAAAAATGGTTTTAAATACACAAATTGCAGCACAAAGTTTAGCCTGGAGAAAAGGAGACTCAGAGGTGACCTCGTTACTCTCCACAACTCCCTGAAGGGTGGCTGAGGTCAGGTGGGGCTCCAAGGCAGCAACGGACAGAACGAGAGGACACAGCCTCAAGCTGCGCCAAGGGAAATAAAGGTTGGATATTAGGAAAAAGTTTTTCATGGAAAGAGTGGTAAAGTACTGGAATTGTCTGCCTGGGGAGGTGGTGGAGTCACCATCCCTGGATGTGTTTTAAAAAAGATTGGATGTGGCACTCGGTGCCATGGTTTAGTTGAGGGGTTGGGGCACGGGTTGGACTCGGTGACCTTAGAAGTCGCTTCGAACCTGGTGATTCTGTGATTCTGTGAAGTGGATAAATCCACCCCACGTCAGCTCAAGGATCCTCCCACAATCACCCAAGCCACCATTCTATGATTAATGTGCCAAATTAAAAATGGAAAGCGACTTTGGATGCAGGCAGAGAGTGATGGGATAATGGGGAATGGTTTTAAACTAAAAGAGGAAAGATTTAGATGGGATATTGGGAAGAAATTCCTGGCTGTGAGGAGGGGGGAGGCCATGGTACAGGTTGCCCAGAGAAGCTGTGGCTGCCCCAGGATCCCTGGAAATGTCCAAGGCCAGGTTGGAGCAACCTGGGCTAGTGGAAGGTGTCTCTACCCATGGCAGGGGGTGGAACTGGATGAGCTTTAAGGTCCCTTCAACCCAAACCATCCTGAGATTCAATTAAAACACCTCCTGCTCTCCCAGCACACAAACTGCTTTGTTCCCAGAAGAAAATCCTAGCATGTATTTCTCAGGGAGAGCATTCCCAAAATCAAGATCCCAACAACCAGAGGGCCAGGGCTCACCTTGTACAGCCTGTAGTAGTGCACGGCCACGTCGTCCAGCCTGACGGCCTCCTTGATGTACTTGAGATGGGCTTCCGAGGCCGTCAGGGCAAACTGGTCCTTGTGCATGTTGGGGACGTGCTTCAGGATGTAATCCTTGCCCCTCTTGGCCACCACCTGTTGGGAGGAGGAGAGAGCTCATCCAGCTGCCCCGTGCTCGCTCAGGGCCGGATCCCCGGAGCTCCTGGGAGCGGTGGTTTCAAGGGAAAAGAGGGAATTGGAGCTTTGTTCTAGAGACCTCCAAGGAAGAATTAAATAATTATAGCAGCCAATGATGTGTTGCCGGCGGGATTTCCCGCTGGGAAATGTGCTCCGTGTGCCCATTCCATGGTGCTTACACCACTGGTGGCAGGGACAGGGACAGTCCCACACGGACTCCCTGTGTGGCTGGGGACATAGCCCCAGGGCCATCGCTCTTCAGTGACGTGTGTGAAAAAGGAGAAGCCGGCAGATTTTGGGATAAAACCAAGAAAGAGGTTGGGAAGGAGAAGAAAAGGCTTCAGGGAGAGCTTTGAGCACCTAAAGGGGCTCCAAGAGAGCTGGAGAAGGGACTTGGGATAAGGGATTGGAATGACAGGATAAGGGGGTATGGCTTCCCACTGCCAGAGGACAGGGATAGATGGGATATTGGGAAGGAATTCCTGGCTGGGAGGGTGGGGAGGCCCTGGCCCAGGGTGCCCAGAGCAGCTGTGGCTGCCCCTGGATCCCTGGGAGGGTCCAAGGCCAGGCTGGACAGGCTTGGAGCAGCCTGGGGTAGTGGAAGGTGTCCCTGCCCATGGCAGGGGGTGGAACTGGATGGGATTTAAGGTCCTTCCAACCCAAACCATTCTGGCATTCTGTGCCTGGGGCTGCACCTGATGGTGGTGGGGCAATGCCCACAGGGAATCCCCCAGGAGCATCCCTGCAGCCCACAGGGAATTCCCCACCAGCCCCACACCAGCCCCATCCTCCCACACAGCTATTTCCATCCCCACAGCTGTCCCAGGCTATTTATAACCAGGACTAACCCAGGGACCGGGATGCGGCTGGAGGGCTCCGAGCAGCCCGGCACCAAGCTCAGAGCAGGGAGCACATGGGGATCTCTTACCCAGGCAGGGAAATAGGCCTCGGGCTCGAAGTACTTCCCGTAGTGCTTGTTCCTCTTGAAGTCTCCCAGGTCGGCTTGGAGGGCGAAGGCAGTGAGCAGGAAATAGGCCTCCTCCCGCAGCACGCACTGCGAGTGCAGCACCTGCTTCCTCAGGTGCCAGTAGTAGTAGTACCGAGCTGTCCTGTCACTGTGGGAGGGACAGGGGGCACGGGGAGGCGTGAGCAGCCAGGGGACACCCGCTGGGAAGCCCTCAGGGAGGGGTCACCCCGGGGTTTTGCTCCCTCTTCCCCGGTTGTTAAAATTCCCGCTCGCAGCGCAAAGGCGCGGCCGCTTCGCCAGGCAGGTGGAATGACCCCCCCCAGAAAACATCTGTGTGGGTGCCACTGTGTCCCCAAACCCATGGAAAGCGTTTTATCCCTCAAGCAGGACCTGTGGCTCCCACCCAGCCATGGGTAAGTCCAGATCAGGCTGTGCTAAACCCCTAAACATGATGTCCTCACCCCCTGAAAGGCTTTGTCACCGCTGGCTGGGGGGGCAATGTCCCCACCTGCCCCTGTGAGAAGCCACTCAGTGCCCACCCATGAACAGCCCCAGCTTTTGGGATGTGCTCAGCACCCCACAGCCCCCTGAGGCTGCACAGGCACCCCAGGAGGTGCCCGTGGGGGTGGGCACACCCTACCTGATGAGCCGCCCGTTCTCCACGTAGTACTGCACTCGGAAGTGGATGATCATTGGGGGGCCAAACTGGTCGATCCCCTGGAATGGAGGAGGTTTTCAGGAATCCCGTGGGGATCCCAGCATCACATCCCAACCCCTCACCTCAACTCTCCGGGGTCATGTCTGTCACAGCCACCCCTTGCCCGCCACAGCACCGATGGCATTTTTGTTCCTCCATTAAAAGTCTAGCACCCATTTTCCCCCCCAGAATGCTGGAAATGGAGGGGATTTGGATTTAAAGAAGCAGGTGGTTGGGTTTGAGAACCCCAGGAGTTCTGCAAGCCCTCCCTGCTGCTTTCCCTCTCTCAGTCCATCATCCACCAGCTCAGCGCCAGCACCGGAGCCTGGACACCGCCCCCTCGGCACTGAAATAATGACAACGTGCTTTGGGGAGGAAAAACCCAAATTGATTCTAGAACTTGGAAGAAGAGACCTTCAAAATTCTGCTGAAGTATGAGGCAGGAAAAAAAATCAGAGTTAAAAAAGATCTGAGCTCCAGGGACGGAGCGTGGAGGATGCAGCCCCAGCTGGGGCACGCAGTGGCACCTGCAGTGACACCCCCAGGGATGTCACCACCACCATCCCCATGGTTTTGCACGTCCACCCCCCAGTCCCACACTGACTTTATGCTCCCCCCCACCCCTCGGCAGCGTTCCCGGGTCCTGGAAGTGACCTGCGACGGGGACAGAGGTGGCCTTACTGCCGTCAGCTCTCCATGCAAGACCTCACCGCTGACCTTGCTGGCCTCCTTCTTCCACTCCTTGGGGCAGTACTTGTAGAGTTTCTGGGCCAGGTCCATGTACACGTGCTCATTGTCTGCGAGGGATAGAGGTGGCATCAGCATCCCCACGTGTCCCCTGCCTCCCACCGCGACCCATCCGTCACCCAGCCGTGACCTCCTCGTCACCTAACGAGGCCAGCAAAAGGGGTAGTTTTCACTTTTAAGCCCCTGACTTACTCTGGATGACGCTGAGCCCGAAGAGGTGACAGTCCTTCAGCCTCAGGAGGTCACACACCTGCACCAGTAACTCTTGGCACAAGATCTTGACCTGCAAAAAATCCCTCAAGTGAGCCCTGGATGCATCTGTGCCCACCTGAGCTGGGAAGGGAGCACCAAACCCCCTCAGCAGGACCCCGGGCAGGATGGGGGGTGACAGGATGGGCTGTGAGGCTCAGCTTTCCATGGGGTCAATATAGAAGTCCCCAAAAGCCTGGGGGGCAGGGCCAGAGCTCTTCCAGGGGTGGGATGCTCAGGGGACCACAGGGCAGCTTCAGAGCCACGGGTGGTGGAGGAGCCCAGCACTGGGGAGGTGTTTTGGGAACAGAAACCAGAACATTCATGGTCTCATTCCACCCTCTGGACACCTTCCACTAGCCCAGGTTGCTCCAAGCCCCGCTCCAACCCGGCCTGGAACACTTCCAGAGATCCAGGGGCAGCCACAGCTTCTCTGGGAAACCTGTGCCAGGGCAACCCCACCCTCACAGGGAAGGATTTATTCCTTTCATCTATTCTAAATCTTCCCTCTTTTAGTTTAAAACCATTCTCCTTATCCTATCATTATCTGCCTCTTTCCAAATCTCTCTCCATCTTTTTGATAAGCTTCCTTTAAGTTCTGAAAGGAATTTGAACATTTTCCTGCATCAGAAGAAACATTGGGTGGGGGTGAATTAAAAAAAAGAAACAACAAAAAGTGGGGGAATTTCACATTCAGTGCTCCATCCCTGGGCTGGAGGAGGCTGAAGTGCCATCCAGAAGGGATTTGTGGTGTGAGGGCTGAAGGATGTGGCTCGTGCCACGCCGTGGGGGTGCCAAGCAGCAGGTCACCCTCCCCAAACCCCGCAGCTGCCAGCAGCACATCGAGCGAGGAGAGGCAGGCGAGCGTAAAACGCCGCCGCAGCCTTCGGGGGAATAACTCAGGAGCATCTCCCCGGCAGGGCGAGGCCAGGCAGGCTCCAAATGACAGCCAGGAGCAAACCCAGGGCGTGCAAACCCAGCCCCGAGGTGGGGGGCGATGGAAATGTCAGCACTGGGGGGCCGCCTTACGTTGATGATGATGTTGAGGGAGTCGTCGTTGGGGAGGAAGATGCACACGCTGCGCCGGTCCTGCATGACTCTGTTGTTGTGGAAGGGCAGCTTGTTCATCGTGCTCTGGGCAGGGGGCTCGGTGTGGCTGGTGGGGGGCACCTCACCGGCGGGCCGGGGCGGCCTCGGGCCCCGCGGGCGCCATCCCTGCGGGAAAAAGGGGGGATGAGCCCTGGGCACGGCATCCTCAGCTCACCATTCTCATCCCCCATCATTCCCACCCACCTGCACGTCCCCACACAGTGTGGGCTCGTGGTCGGGGTGTCCCCCAAAACCCCTGAGCACACCCCACCAGTGCCACCCCACCACAGCCACCCCCATGGTTTTTGGCCCAGCCCCACAAACCTGAGCCAGCGGTTTAAATCTCCCGGCTCGGGTTCAGAAAAACCTCAGGAAAGGCTTTTCTGGCATAATTAAAATAAATAAAAGTTTATCCGCTGGGAACAAGCTGGTTGGGCCAACAGGGAGCGGTGCTGGAAGCGGGAAAGCTCCCTGCCAGCCGTGGAAAGGCAAGGAAATCCCATAAGAGGACCCCCACATCCCTTCCAACATCCTTCCCCCTACTTCCAACTCTTTACTGGGGTGAAATAAAACAATCCAAGCACTAACAGGGATTTGCAGATGGGAATTCCCACTCAGAGCCAACGAACCCATCCTAGCACTGACCCCAGGAAATTCTCATTTCCGAGGGTGAATATTCCCAAAGCACTTTTTACCCCACTGTCCGCAAGGACACAAATTCCCACGTGACACCACGAGGATGGACTTTAAACTCTGACCTAGTTCAGCCTCTTCCTACCCCAGATTTACGCTGGCACCCAGACAGCAGAGTGTCTCCCTTGTCACCAAATATTTGCTTTGGTCTACATAGAAGCGCCTTTGGCTTCCAAAAGCCTGGAATTCGCCTATTTGTGGAGCATGGGGGAAAAGTGCCCCAAGGTGACTTTTTGGTGGTGGTTCCTGGGGTTTTGCAGAAGTTGGGAAATCTGGAGGTGATGCTTTTGCATCGCCAAGGAACTCTGGGACCGCACCAGGGAGGCTGTGTCTGTGCATCGCGGATTCCGTGAGTGGCATCCATGGATCTCAAATGTGTCGTGTTCATGCAGAGCATCCGTGCATCGCATCCGTGCATTGTATCCATGCATCATGGCATCCATGCATTGCATCCATGCCTTGGGATGGTGTATTGCATCCATGCATTGCATCCCTGCATCCTGGCCATGCACTGCACCTACACATTGCATCCATGCGTTGTGGTATCCATCCATTGTGTTGGAACCTCATGGCAGCCATGCATTGCACCCATGCATTAGGATGGTGTGTTGTGGCCATGAATTGCATCCACGCAACGTGGCTGTGCAGTGCATCCATGCATCGTGGCATCCATGCATGGCATCCATGCCTTGGGAGGGTGCATTGTGGCCATGCATTGCATCCATGCATTGCACCCTGGCCATGCATTACACCTACACATTGCATCCATGCATCCTGGTGGTACATCACGGATTCTCTGCGTTGCATCCATGTGCATCATGGCCCTGCACTGCATCTGTGCATTGTGGCATCCATGCATTGAGCTGGAACATCATGGCAGCCATGCATTGCATCCATGCATGACAGATGTGCATCTTGGCCATGCATTGCACCCACACATTGTGGCATCCATGCATTGTGTTGGAACCTCATGGCATCCATGCATTGCAGTGGTGCGTCATGGCAGCCACGCGTTGCATCCGTGCATCGTGGCATCCATGCATTGTGTTGGAGCATCTTGGCATCCATGCATTGCACCCGTGCCTTGGGATGGTGTATGGTGGCCGTGCATTGCATCCGTGCATTGTGGCATCCATGCATGGAGTTGGAACCTCATGGCATCCATGCATTGCAGCGGTGCATCTTGGCAGCCATGCATTGCATCCACGCAGGACAGACGTGCAACCTGGCAATGCACTGCACCTACACATTGCATCCATGCCCTGTGGCATCCATGCATTGAGTTGGAACCTCATGGCATCCATGCATTGCAGTGGTGCATCATGGCACCTACACCTTGCACCCATGCACTGTGGCATCCATGCATTGAGTTGGAGCACCATGGCACCCATGGAGTGCATCCATGCCTTGGGATGGTCTGTTGTGGCCATGCATTGCATCCATGCACTGTGGCATCCATGCATTGTGGTGGAGCACTGTGGCATCCATGCAGTGCATCCCTGCTCCGTGGCCGTGTCTGGCACCTCTCCGTGGTATCCGTGCTCTGAGGCCGTGCCCAGCAGTGGCTGATCCTGACGGGAGCCGACAGCACCGTGGCCAGGTTGGTTTCGGGGTTCATTAGAGATCCCAGCGTGCGCAGAACGGGGCTGAAGGAATTTGGCACGTCCTGGCCCGGCCGGGCGCCGGCAGCTCCCGGGCACCGGCGTGATGGGACTTGTGCGGGCTGAGCCGGGGAGGGGCCGTGTTCCTGGCGAAGCAGCCGTGTCCCAGGGCACCTCCAGTGCCCTCCATGTCCTGCTCCCACCCTGAGGGGTCCTCAAGTCCCAGTGGTGCACAAGAGCTTCTTCTGTGGGCTACGGCCGGCTCGGAATTCCAGCCACGGGCAGCACCCACTGCTGAGTTATCAGAGAATCCATCACCGTGATTCTCTCCCCCACATGGCAGGGACACCTTCCATTATCCCAGGTTGCTCCAAACCCCATCCAACCTGGCCTGGGACGCTTCCAGGGATCCAGGGGCAGCCACAGCTTCTCTGGGCACCCTGTGCCAGGGCCTCCCCACCCTCCCAGCCAGGAATTCCTTCCCAGTATCCCACCTAACCCTGCCCTCTGCCAGTTTAAAACCATTTCCCCCTTGTCCTGTCACTCTCTGGCATTCCGGGGCTGTTTGTCCCCACACCAGTCACTGCATTTCCTCCTCCTCCTGCAGACTGGATTGCTCCCAGAGCACCAGGGATTAAACCACACGAGCTGGCGTCAGCAGAGCACGGACATCGGAGGGAAAAAAAAACCCCAACCTGTATATTTTGGTATTTGTACAGAAAACATCCCAGTTCCTGCTGCTGAACGGGAACATTCCATCAGCCCACCACACAGGGACGGCCCCTATGGAGATTCCCTCTGTTCCAGGCGCTTCCCGGGGGGCTCTGCCAGCCCTGGGAGCTGCAGGAATTCAGCGAGGGGACACACAAAGCCCTTTCCAGGGTGCTGTGCCTGCAGCAGCCTGGGCCAGACGCCGGCAAATTCTTTCCGAGCATCTGCTGCTCATTCCGACAATGTCGGCTTTGATTCCCCGGAACCCCGCGCCGAGTCGCTCCCGCTCCGGAGGAAGCGTCGACAGGAGGCACAAACATGGAAGCATGGAATGGTTTGGCTTGGAAGGGACCTTTAAAGATCTGGCCCAGCCTTCCCAGCTCCAAGCTGGAAAGATCCTGGATTGCAGGGAGAGCCCCCCCAGATTGCCCCGCAGCAGAAGGGGTGGCACAGATCACCCCACACTCCAAGTAGGAAGCTCCATCCCAGGCACTTTTCCAAAGGGTTTTCCATCCAGAGAGCTGGAAAAAACACTGGGAATGAGGACTTGGGCATGGATCAGCAGAGTGAGGATATCCCAGGTCTTCCAGCCATGTTTTCCCTGCTATAGGGAAAAGAGCATTAAAACTCCATAGGAATGCACCGCAAACTGCTCGTAACTCCAGAGCCGTGCCGAGAAAATTCCTCGATCCATTGTGTTTTCCAGGCCCAGGCTTCTGGAATATTGCCTCCCTCCCTGGCGCTGATGCCATGGGATAAATCCCGCCGCAAAGCTCCGCTGCAAAGAAAACATCCCGCGAAAAACCTGGGAAAAGCAGCCGGGGCTGGCGCTGCTGACTCGGCGAGGGATTTGTTCATCCCGGGGTCCTGCAAACACATCCGAGGGCAGGCAGAGCCTGGGATTGCTGCAGACAGAGGTGCTGGAGCAGGCTCTGGTTGGAAACAGGAATTTGGATGTAATTCCAGGGTGGGGATTGAACAAGGCTTGAACTTGCTGGCTGAGGTGGGGTTTTCTCCCGGATTCCATGCATGTGCAGCGTTTTTCCCTCTCCATGGATTTTAATGGATTTAAAAGAAGCTGATGAGTCTCTGTCCTCGTGGGTTTGGGTCAGGTTTGTCCTTCTGGGGTACCCACCAGACATCCCAGTGCCCCCCGTTCAACCCAGCCACGATCCAGAGCCTCCAGGCAGATCCATCACTCAAATCCATCCCTCCTTGCCAAAATATCCGCTTTTTAAAAAACCCAGCCCTATCAGACATCTCCATCCCTGGAGGCATTGAAGAGCTGTGTGGCTGTGACACTTGGGGCCACGGGTTAGTGGTGGCCTTGGCAGTGCTGGGGGAACGGTTGATTACAATCCTAGAGGTCTTTTCCAACCTAAATAACTCCACGATTCCCTGATTCCAACCCACTGCCAGGCTTTTGTTCCAGCCCTCCTGCAGCACCCCAGGGGCGAGGGAAGGGATCCAGCCCAGGACCCACACGTAGGCAGGGGCCATCCCGCAGCCAGAGGCTGCCCAGAGCGCGGGGCGAGATGGGAAGATGAATTCACGGGGCAGGAATTTCTTGTTTTGAAGAGTCTGGAGTGGGTCTCACCCCACATCACAGGCGCAGGTATGCACAGAGCTGTTATTACAAGTTTTAGGGCCGTCCCTTAATGCAGCTTCTCCGAACCCAAAAGCCAGATTAATTCCTGCTTGCGGTTGCCCCGTAATTAAAATCGTCTCCAATTCTTCATGAACTCAACAGTTTCCTCCTAATGAAGAGAGGCAGATGAAAGGGACCTTCACTGGGAAAAAGGACTCGGTTATAAATATTCCATGACTTCATCCGCCACAAAAGCTATTTGGATGCTGGAAACTCAGCCTGGGCAGCCAGGGGCCAGCCCCCACCAGCCCCAGCAGATGCCCCCAAGTGCTGGGGGTATCCAAGAAGCCTCTCCAAGGAAAGTTCCTCCAGGAGCTCGCCCGTCTCCACCTCTTCAACATCCCTCCTCTTCTTCATCCTCCTCCCCCTCGGCTACTGCGGTGGGACAACAGCGATGGGCAGGGATGGCTGAGCCACGTGGATCATCCTAAAAACGGGATGGTGTCCCCTCCTGTTTGGGATCAGCCCCATGGGACATCACATTCCACGGGAAAACACAGGCTGAGCCAGGGCAGCTCAGGAAGCTGCTCCCCTGCCCTATCTTGTCATGCACGGAGCAGAATCCAGGCTGGAAGCGCTGATTTTCCATCCAAGCCACAGCAGAGCCATTCCAGGCCTCTCCTTTCCCTGACTTTGGAGCACTAAAACATAAACAAAGTGTCCCAGCCTCCGCCAGGGATGGACACAGAGACGGATTTCTCCTGGCAAGGGCTCCAGCGAGGGAGGGACAAGGCCTGCTCTCCCTCTTCCCTCCCCTGCTACAGAACCAGCCCCTTCCATCAGATTTCCTTCCGGGAAACTTTGCCTGAGCCTTTGGGATTAGAACAATGTCAGGAGTGGGTTGGAGAGGGCTGTGCTCAGGGCAGCCCAGCTCTCCCATCCAGCTCCAGAGCCCATCCCACAGCGCTCCCAAGGCATTTTAGGAACCATCCCCCAGCACCAACAAGCCCAAACCTCCCAGGGTGCTAATCCCACTCCCAGGACGACAGGCAGCACTCCCAAGGATGCTCATGGATGTGGAGCATCGCCTCGGCTCCCCTCTCCGTGGGCAGGCTGCAGCCCACACCAGCAGCAGCTGCCATAAATCCCTTGGGATTTGGCTGCGGGATCCCTGGACCACAAAGCAGCCCTAAGGGCTGGAGGCACCATCCCGAATCCCTGCGCCACAGAAAGCACAGCCCTGAGTCTCCAAACTGTGGAGCTCCCTATTTATAAATTAAAGTCATAATTTTAAATTTAATTAACGATATAATATTATATAATTAATAATGTCACGTAAATCTGAATATTAATAACATACAATGATGAATATTTATGTTATTTTCTACAATAACAGGTCCCCAAGATGCTCTGACCCTGGGCAAACCCTTCCTTCCCAGAATGGGGCACTTTTGGGGAGCCCCATTCCCAATATGCCCCTCACAGGCACCCTCCACATGGGATTGGTGCCCAAACCCATTCCCACTCTGGGGAATTCGCAGTGCTCGCTGCACACGGAGGGGGAAAAAATTGGATGCAGAGTGCTCTGCAGACACACAAGAACCCCCAAACCAGCTCCATTTATGCCCAAAAACTCAAATCCATGCCTGGACTATCTGGAGCTCCCGCTGCCCTCTGTGGCCTCCTCGCCTCCAGCTCCAAATCCAGCAAAACGAAGCCAAACCAAGTTCCTGATTTTTTTAATCCTGGGGCGGGCAGAGGGAGATTTGTCTTCCCTCAGCAGCGCCGCTCTCCAGTTTTCCAGCTGGGAAAGCTCCTCGACCACGCCACAGCCTCCATCAACTTCCCTGCCCCGGCCACAATCGGGGAAAGCTTTTTGGGAAGGAAAAATAACCTAATCCCACTTTTCAGTCAAGGGGTGGGGGGGAAAAAAGCAGCATAAAACTCAATTAAGGAGCAGGCAGATATTTTAACCAGCGCCATGGTTTGTCTACTCCATCTGGAGTCCAAAGGCTGCCGGGTTTTTTTTTTAGCAGGAGGGAACTGACATCATCTTAATTTCAAATTCCCATTTATTTTTACATCTGGTCTGAATTAATCTCTCTCAGCGTCCTGACTTTCATGTAATGGAATAATTGCTTACAGACTCGGGGTTTAAAGAGCCTGAATAAACCCAGTTTTAAAAAAAGAAACCCCTTGAAAAACCCAGAGTAAAAATCGCAGTACCTAGAACCAAACTCCAATATGCCTTCGGGATTGGGAATTTTAAACGGAACAACATCTCTTTCAGGCAAGAGAGCTCGAATTAATCCCAGCTCTATCCAAGATTCGGAGAGGGAGAGTGAGCCCTGTGGAAAAACACCAACACAAACCAGCCCGGAATTAGGCAGAGCAGCAAAGCTCCATCGGTGCCACGCGGAAGCATCCCTGGAAAAGCAGAGTTTGGCTTAGAGGGAAAAACATCCTGGCGGCCAGAAAGGCATGGGCCACGAGCAGGAAAAGGAGGATTCAGGAATGGGAGACAGCAGCGAAGGTGGCGGGGGGCCAGGGGCACGGCAGGGTCTCCCACGGGCGAGCCAAAGGACACGGGAACGCCAAGGACGGTCCTGGGAAAGCTCAGCCCCAATTTCCCCACTGCCACGAGGGTACCGTGGCAGATAAAGCCTGGCTTAGGAGCTGCACGGATTTATCCTTGCCGCTTCCAGAACGTGGCAGGGATATGCATTCCCGGCAGGAAACACGGAGAAGGGCATCAGGGACACCACCGGGGACCAGCTGGCACCCCGAGCACCTCCACGGGGTGGGGGGCACCCATGGGTGAGGGGAGCCCACGGACAACAGGGTCCCACAGGTGTCTGTGACCCAGGGATGGGAGGATCCACGGATGAGAGGAGCACAGGTACAGGAACCAAGAGATGATGGGAAGCACGGCTGAGGGGACCCGTGGGTCACCAGAGCCCACGGAAAAGAGCTGGCACGGGCACAGAGGAGCTGCGGGTGAGGGGACCCACTGGGGACGTGTGAGCCAGGGGTGAGCAGACCCATGGGCCAGGGTGAGCCAGGGGTGAGGGGATCCATGGGGAAGAGGACTTTTGGGTGAGTGTGGCCCAGGGACAAGGGGGCCTGTGGGTGGGTGAGACCCAGGGGCGAGGGGACCCATGGGCAAGTGTGACCCAGGGACAAAGGGACCCAAGGGCAAACCAGGAATGAGGGGACCTGTGGGCAAGGGGACCTGGGGGTGAGTGTCACCCATGAGCAAGGGGTGTCACGGGTGAAGTGACCCGTGGGTGAGTGTAACCCAGGGACAAGGGCACCCATGGGTGACTGCAAACCAGGAATGAGGGTGATCATGGGTGATGGCGACCCACAGGTGAGAGGACCTGTGGGTGAGTGTGACCTGAAAGCAAGGGGTCCCATGGGTGGGGGGACCTGTGGGTGAGTGTCACCCAGGGAAAAGGGGTCCCATGGGTGGGGGGACCTGTGGGT
>VWZW01006107.1:237071-263137 GCA_013397115.1 Edolisoma coerulescens | reverse complement strand
GCCCCGCACCGCCCCGAGCGGCACCGGCACCGCCTCCCGCCCCGGCGCCGTGCCCGGGACAGCGGGGAGAGGGGCGGCAGCGGGGCGGCCCCCGGGCACCAGAGCCGAGTGCTGGCCCCGGAGGAGGCGTGGGGAGCCGGGCAGCCGCCGCCACGGTGCCCGCGAAAGGCTCTGGAAAGAGTCCGAGCATCCCCCGGGAGGGCGCACGGGCACCGTCCCTGCGGGGCTTGAGCCACCCGAAGGTGCCCAGGAGCGGAGCTGAGCATCCTCCTGCGGGCACCGCGGGGCACCGGGCCGGAGGAGGCCACGGAGATGCTCCGAGGGCTGGGGAACCTCTGCTCTGGAGACGGGCTGGGAGAGATGGGGGTGCCCAGCTTGGATTGACCTTAGAGCCCCTTCCAGCGGGGCTCCAAGAGAGCTGGAGAGGGAGTTTGGGTGAGGGGGAATGGCTTCCCACTGCCAGAGGACAGGGATAGATGGGATATGAGGGAGAAATTCCTGGCTGGGAGGGTGGGGAGGCCCTGGCACAGGGTGCCCAGAGAAGCTGTGGCTGCCCCTGGATCACTGGCAGTGTCCAAGGCCAGGCTGGACAGGGCTTGGGGCAGCCTGGGACAGTGGAAGGTGTCCCTGCCCATGGCAGGGGGTGGAACGAGATGTTCTTTAAGGTCTCTTCTAATCCAAACAACCCTGGGACTCTGTGATCTCCCAGGGAAGGGACGCAAATGTCCTCTGTAGGGGTCCAAACACCCTTGGATAGGCGACCCCCCACACCCATCCCAGTATCCCCAGCCCCGGCTGTGCCACCGGCACATTAAACCATTCCTTAGGATTCAGGCTGAGGCAGGAGCAGAATTAAACCCCGTTCCCATTAAATCCCCCACTGATGGATCCCTGGCAGCTGGATAAAGGTGAGTGGAGCTCCCTCCTGTGAGGCCTGGCCGCCCCTCGGAGCCAATGCACGCACGGATCCCTCTCCATAGGTGACCCAGGCCCGGGAATAGCAACAGCAGCAGCACCATAAATTAGCAGCAAAGCATCTCCGAGCCGCTCCTCCTTCACAAGTGCCATCTGGCGAGATTGTTTTTGGAGGAGTTATTTATTCCTCACTTCTCAGCGTCTCCAGGCGTTTCTCGGGCTGACCTGCGAGGCCGCCTCGGCCCCCGCAGTCTCTACGAGGCTCCGGGAGAGAGGAGCCGCTTGTTCCCAGCCCTAAATAAAGAGCAGCTCTGCTGTGAGCACCCTGACGCTGCTCGCTGAGATCTGTTTGCAGCTCAACAGATCGTGCTGGGTTTGATTCCGTGATGGGAGCGCACGGTACCGGCGCTGGGAATCCAACCCAACGCCCTCCTCGTGGAAAAAGCCAGCCTGGCTTTCTGCAGAGCTGGGGCTGGAAAACCCTTGCTCTGGGGCTCGTTCTCATGCTCCTGTCCACGCCAGGTGGAACTGGGAGAGGGTTTCTACCCCACAGCTCCTGCTCGAGTCCTTACATGCCACTGCTGAGGGCACAGGGAGCATCCTGTCCCAGCAGGGCCTGTCATATCAGCCAGGAATGTCTTTTTTTCCCCAAAAACTCCCTCTGGAAAGACCCATCCTGCAGTTAACACAGGGGGATAACCAGGCAAAGCCACCCTTTGGCTCGTTTATCCGAACCCACAAAACATTTTAGGGCTGTGGGGAGGCACCAGCGGGACACGGCCCCCACGGCTGCAGTGCTGAGGAGGCCGAGTCGGTCCTGCTGAGCCCACCCCCAGCCCCATTCCAAGGCCTGTGGAATACAGGAACACGGGAACCCAGCGCCTGCCTTGCCGCAGAGGCTAAATAAAGCAGCAGGAAGAGCTCTCGGATGCCAGCGAGGCGATGGATAAACACCGACGTGGATGGCGCGGGTGCGAGCGCTGCTCCGGAGCCGGGAGAAATGTCTGGGCTCATTCCAAAGGGAGATGCTCCCAAGGCCGGAGGAGACGCTCCGGGAAAAGCCATCCCAGGCTGCGACGTGGGGAGAGCTCGGAAAGATGGAGCCCAGCCAGTGTCCGCTCTGCCTCTCCTCTCTGGGAAAGGAAAAGCCCAAAGACTCCGGTGACATTTCTCTCACAGTTCTGGAATTAATCTCACTCCGAGTCCCAAGGAGCGGAAACGCAGATGGAAAATGGAAAATAAACCTGAATTCTCTTGGGGTTGTCTTTTTCTTCTTTTTGCCTAGCTAATGGCATCTATCTCAAAATTAATAATAATAATTCAAAAAAGGTGTTGTGGTTATGACTGAAAACACCATTCCTGTAAAATCCACGGATTTTTCCCACACTGGATGTATTTATATGGAGAGGACAGGAAATAGCAGCGGCTCACTGTGATCCTGCATTATCACCAGGCGAGTGTCTCCCATCCCAGAATTTCAATGCCGGCATTGTCACTGGCAGAGACGGACACAGAGACGTGGGAGCTCTCTTATCTCGCAGTTTCCCTCGGATTTTGTTAATGGCATAAAAACGATTCCAAAAGCTACAGAATAACAACTAAACCCATCCCATTCCCTGCATCCCATTCCCTTCCCAAAGGCTGATGGATCAGTTGTGCCCACCCGAGCTTGCTGCTGGTGGTGCTCAGCATCCATTCCTAGGGATTTTCGGGATGCCCTGCTAGGAAAATTTATCCACGGGGACCTCAGCACTGACCACGAGCCTTGTGGGGTGCATTTGGGGACAGGGGTGTCACCGCTGCTCGATGACACCTGGCACAGCATCAGATTCCATGATCCTGACAGGCCCCTTCCAACTCAGCATATTCCAGGGCTCCAGCTCTGGCTGCAGCTGGGATTTAGAAATTCCTGCCTGGACAAGAGAGGAAAACAAATCCCAGCTACTGTGAGCAGGCTGTGCTGGGGCTGGGAAGGTTTCTCAGCCCATAAGGGGAAGAAATTAAATAAAGCAAGCCCGGCGCGGAGCCGCAACAGCCGGAGCGTTGCTATAAACTCGGGAGAGGAGCTGGACCTCGCTCCCATTCCTGCATTTCACGGGGATTTCCAAGGAAGCTCTTCCTCCCTCCCTCTCCAGGCTGGGCTGGGTGAGCCCCTGGCCCCCCAGCACAGGGTGGTGGGACCCTCTCCGGCATTTTCTGGGCTGTTTGGGAGAATTCCATCTGATTTTTGGCCATAAATACCCAATTCACAGAGATCTAATCAAGCCTCTGCTTTAATTGCATTTATAATTAAAAGCCTGAGCACACATTGGGGTCCCTCCTCAGGGGTTTTGCCTCAGTGCTTCCCCGACTTTCCTGGGTGTACCCACTTGGGGACAGCTCCAACTCCGTCCATGCCAGCTGAATTTTGGGAACGCCCGTGCCCAGCCTGCAGGAGCCAGCCCTGGATGGTGCCAGGAAAGGGGGAGCATCCCTGGGAGTGGCCTGGGGACACCCCGGCTCAGGAGCCAGGTGGAGAGCGGGATGGCTCCTTGAGCATTCCGGAATGCTGGCAATGCCAAACCCCGCCTGGCTCCCCGGGAATTCAGGGGATGCTTCCAGAGGGGGTGTTCCCATCAGATTTTAGCAGAAGAGGGGGTGTTACTGCATTAACTGGCCCCCCCAAATCTCCCTCTGTATTTACCGCGCCCAGCCTTTGCCCGGAAAGTCGGCAAGGACGAAAATAAAAAGGAGCTGTGCGAGATTTAAGTCCGACGAGGCTGGGAAGCGAGAAAATCCAGCCTGAATCCCTAAGCGTTGGAAGCATCAAGAAAATCCAAGCGTGCATCCGGCGGGGAAGCATCCCCCCGGCTCGGCGCTGCTGATCCCGTGCGTTCTGCTAATCTATCCCGCAGTATTCCCAGTTTCCTCCAGCCCAGCATCCTCCTCAGCAGCGAGGATGCGACTGGAGATTCCTCGGGATAGCCGGAGGGAAAGGCGGGATCGGCCCCCCCAAACCAAACCCCCCCATCCTCGCCAAACCCGGGGTTTATCACCAAATTATTGATAAATCCGGGCTGAGGTGGGCAGGGATTTTCTGTGGAGTAAGTCTGGTTTTCCCACAGCCCTCCCCCCCGCTAAATCCATTCCCAAATCTGCTCAGCATCTCCACAGCCCCTTTAAAAAGCCCCTTTTCCCCCCTCCCACCGCAGCTCCCCCATCCTTTCTGTTTTCCGGGACCCCAAAGGGCTTTCCCGTGGCTCCGGGCCTGGGGGTTATTCCTAGAGCTTGCTCTCAGCCTGCCAGAGCTGCTGAAATCCCATGGAATTGTGGTGGGAAGCAGGAAAGGGCGGCGGGGAGGGGAGGACGGGGAGGAAAGATCATAGGAGCGAGCGGGGGAATATTTTTAGCCCTTCTGTGCTCCGGCTTCGACTCCACTCCGTGACTCCCATCCCGTCCAACAGAGGGGCAGATGCCTCAGGGCTGCTCCCGTGCTCTGGAAAGGGAGAAAAACCCCAGCAAGGACCCCCTCAGGGGGGTCACCAACAGCCCCGAGGCTACGAGAGATCAGAGAATCTTCCCCCTCCCTCAGTGTGATGGGGTGGGAGGAAAACTGGGAATTTCTCTGCTGGGAAAAAAAAAAAAAAAAAAAAAAAAAAAAAAAAAGAAAGGTGGAATTTGGGTGGTGAATGACTGCAAAGAGCCAGGGAATCCATCAGGATGCTCCAAAGGGGGAGGTGTGGGGGGCATATCCCACCCCTGCATCCTGGTGGTCCAGCTCCATGCTCACCTGGGCCCATGGATTTTCCATGGCAGCAGGGTTTGGTTACAAGTTTGCAGGGTGAAATCTGGGAATGGAGTCATGAAGCTGCAGGTTTTGCTCCAAACCTGATCAGGGATAAAGCCGGGATGAGGGGCCAGTGCCAAGCAGGTGAGGGGAGCAGGGCTGGGTTTGCTCCGTGCCCGTGCAAAGCGCAGCGACATCGGGCATGAACTGAGCATGAGGGGTCACAGACCAGCACCACACTCGCACTGGGAGAACTGGAGATCCTCCAGTGCCCTCCCTGGAGCAACCCCAGCCGCACCCTTGCACCCTGAGCCAGTTAAATCAGGATTTTCCCATAATTTAAACCCCAACTCCATCCCAGAAGGACGCAAAGGCTCCCATGGGCTCGGCATTCCCTCCACCCCCACCACCGTGCCCTGAGGTGGCACTGGCCCGCCGGGATGGGCTTTCCTGCTGCTACCAGAACTTTCCGGGACGCTTTGGGAAGCGGGTGGTGCCGTTTGCATTCCCGGGGAAAACAGGCCAGGCACCTCTTTGCCCAGGGAAACAGGACTCGTGCTTTGTAAACAGGATTGCAGCGGGGAAAAGCCAGCCCAGTCCACCCGTCCCTCTGTCCCTGCCCAGGGGACAAAGCAGCCCAGGGAGCCCACGGAGCTTGGCCGTGGCCCCACGTGTCCATCAGCCATCTATCAATGATTTACTGCTGCTGTGAAGAGCTGTTTGTGCTCCGGGGCTTCCCGGCGGCCCCGGCCAAGGTCAGCGCTCCATTTGGCAGGGGAAGGGATGGATGCCAAAGGGGAAAGGGGATGGGAGTGCAGGGCAGGGAAAGGCAGAGCCCTCTTGGACCCCAGCAGCACCGTGGGCTCGTCCTGAGCATCCCTGCTCCCAGCAGGCTCGAGGAGCCTGGAGCAGCTGGGGACAGAGTCGTGGAAACATGGAATGGTTTGGGTTGGAAGGGATCTTAAAGCTCATCTCGCTCCATTAACCCCTTCCACATCTACCTGATCCCACTCTGGCACCCCGAGGGGTTACGGGGCTGCTGCCAACAGCCCCTGCCTGGGGTTTGAGTCCCAGCAGGGCTGAGAACCCCTTTGGAGGCAGCGGGAATCGCTTCCCACCGGGGTCACCAGCACAGCCTAAAACCCAGGAAAACCGGCAACGGGATGTTGGGGTTGGATCCAAACAGGCACCTCACACAAGGGGTCCCAAAGGTGCCGGTGCTGTCAGGCAGGATTTGTGCAATTCCTCTGCTATTTGAAGCTGCCGTGGCCTCTTCCAACGCCCGCCCAAACTCGAATTGATTTTTATGAAATGGACTGAGGCGGCCTCCAGGAGGATCCATAGCTGGGCTAATATTTGTCTAATGGGCTCCCACAAATAGCTCGTTAATCCCTTTGTGTTTATTAATGGAACACGGGAGCCAGGCAGCTGCAGCCGAGCTCCCTGAGCTCCCAGGGTCTCCAGGCTCTGGGGGCCTCCAAGCTCCCTGGATTCCCCAGGTTCCAGAGCTCCCTGGATCCCTGAAGTCCCCAGCTCTCCAAGCTCCCCAGGCGCGTTGCTGTGCTCCCCATATTCCTGCATCCCTCCACAGTGGTCACCTCCTTTTTTCTCCCCACTTTTCCCAGTGCCTCTCCTTCCCCCCATCCCTCATTCCATCCCACCCCAAGGGGATCCCCCTCTGCTCCATCACCCCCCAGGGCTAAAAACCCCATTTTTGGGGGCTGCACAGTGAACCAGCACTGGACACCAGCTCCGAAACAAGTACAGGCTTTGGCTGGGCTTTATCCCAGTCTGGTTCCCTGGGGAATCTCACTGGGGTGGTGGCACCACTGAGTGCTTTGGCACCGTGTCCCAAAAAGCCTTAAAACCCCACAGCTTTAGTCATGGATTGGGAATATCCCCTTGCTATTGTGGCAAACACTTTATTCATGTGTTTATTTGCTTATTTAGCTGTGAATTAATATCAGGAATGTTCTTGTAAACCTCTAAGTGAGCAAATGCATTGGGGGACTTGCAAAACCACGGTGCATTATTGCAGTGTGTTTCTCCAGGCAGGATTTTGGGGTGCTCCTTTGGCAGGGAAAGCCCATGGAAATGTGGATATACATATTTATAGATGGAAATAGAACATTTGGTTATTATATATAAAACCTGAGCAACCTGGGCTGGTGGGTGGTGTCCCTGCCCATGACAGGGGCTTGGAATGAGATGGTCTTTAAGGTCCCTTCCAATCCAAACCATTCTGGAATTCCACGATTCCATGACTCCCGCTGCCCTCCCTCCTTTCTCCGCAGCAGGAAAAGGCATCGTTTTGTTGTGGTTTGAAGGGCAACTTTTCAAAGGAAAAGCCTTTTCCATTCCTCCATCTCCAAGCTCAGCAAAGCTGAGTGGAAGCCTTTCCTGGCCACACCATTTTCCCGGGAAGCTGCAGCTGCGGCGTCTCCGGCCGCTTCCCGCTGCCAGCTCCGCTCGCTGCTCCCAATCTGTGGCACGGAGGAAAGGACGTGTTTGAATGGTGAATTAGGCACTGCCCTGTGCCAAAACGCTCATCCCCAGCTTTCACCCAGCAGGGTTATCCCGCTCCAAAAAGTATTTATCCCTCGGGAAGCCCGTAGAGCCCCCCATGGAAGAACATTGTCTCCCAGACCAACACCACATTGAGTTTCTGGAAAAACGTGGCCCTGAAATGACAGCATTCCCTCGTGGCTGGGATGTGCAGGATACCTGGATGGGCTGAGGGGACACCAAGGCCAGGTCAGGCTCAGGGATGTGCCCCGGACCAGTCTGGCCAGGGAGGAAGAGGTGATTTCCATCCCAAAGGATGGGAACTCCTGGGTGAACACGGTGCCCAAGCCACCCACCGTGGGTGCTGGGGGCACCCTGTGGTGGAGGAGCAGACAGTGCTGACCCCAGCCCAGGGTCCTGCACTTCCAGGAGGGAATTTGCTCCATGTTTAGATCCCTCCCTCCATTCTCAGGGTCTGGGGAAGCCGGGATGCTCAACAGGAGCCAGGCATGAGTTCCATTAAAGCAAACTGGGAGGGAAAGAGCTGGCTCGCCCTTCCCCAGGGCTGTGTCTGGGAGCTGGTGCAAGGCAGGAGGGAGGAATTACGGCTTTGGGGATGGATCTGGGCCACCCTAAAAATGTCCCTTGCTGCCCTGGTAGCCCTCAAACCTCTGCCCCATCCCTGGAAGTGTCCAAGGCCAGGCTGGATGGGGCTTGGAGCAAACTTGGGATAGTGGAACAAGTCTGTGCCCATGTCAGGGGGGTTGGAACTGGATGGTTTTGAAGGTCCCTTCCAACCCTGATCATTCTGAGATTTTAGGATTCTACCCCATTTTGGGGTCCCACCGCACCAGTGGGTGCAGCAGCCCTCCCCTCAACCCTGGCAGGACCTTTGTCATTTTCAGGGCAAAGCCCCGATCACCAAAACCTCAACCCACTCTCCCATGAGCTCACATTTCCATGGCACCCTCAAAATCCTGGGGTTCCTACCCCAAACATCCCACAGCAGCTGGACCTGGCCCTCTCCACTTCCAAACCCGAGCTGTTTATGAGCTCTGTGAGCATCATAAACCAAAAGCAGCTGTGGCTATGAGCTCCTTTTATGCAATTCCTTTTTTTCCTCCCTCCCTCCTCTGAATTTTTATGATCCAGACCTAAAGCCCTGGGAAACAGAGGTTTAAAGGAGAACCCTGCCCCCTGTTACTGCAGGGGCATGAAATGCAGTGCCCTGACTCTCATCCATCCCAGGAGATTATTCCCAATGATTTTTTTTTTTAAAGAAAATCCTAAAAATAAAGTGCCTGGAAGCTGGTGATGGGCAGCAAGGGAGAAATCCCAGGTGTTCCTTGGTCAGCCTTGCCCACCTCGTGTTTGCACAACTCTGCCCTGTGCCAGCATCGCTTCAGCCAAGGCCTTCCCTGAACAAAGGATGCTGTGGGCATCCCAGGAAAACACTGGGAAGCTGTCACCCTGCTGGAACCCTGCTCAGAGCAGCATTCCCAGCTCCCCCCCAGCACTTGCTGTGTTTAGAATTAATGTGTTTTTTGCAGAGGGACTGGGGTCCTGCTGTGTTATCCCACCCAATAACTCCCATCCCGGCTCACCCCATATCCCAGAGCGGGAGGCACAGATGCCCCCATCTCCAGCCATGATTTTCTCCACCCCTTTGCACCTTTCCTGGTGCAAACTCAGCCCTTAGAGCCCTTGTTCTGAAGGCATTCCTTAATTTGGCTTAATTTAATTCCTTAATTTTCCCCAAGCTCAGCCATTCCCACTAATCAAGCCCCCCCTAGCCAGATCCCCTGATTTATGGAATCCCAAAATGGTTTGGGTTGGAAGAGACCTTAAAGCCCATCCAGTTTCACCCTCTGCCATGGCAGGGACACCTTCCACTGTCCCAGGCTGCTCCAAGCCCTGTCCAACCTGGCCTTGAACACTTCCAGGGATCCAGGGGCAGCCACAGCTTCTCTGGGCACCCTGTGCCAGGGCGTCCCCACCCTCCCAACCAGGAATTCCTTCCCAGTATCCCATCCATCCCTGCCCTCTGGCAGTTTTAATCCATTCACATCCCCAAATCCTCCCATTTACACCCCAAATCCTGCCGTTGGATGTGGCAGCACATCCCACTCCCCTGATTTCCACAAACCCTCAGCACACTCTGGGAGTCCCTTGATTTATGCCACCAGTGATTAGAGAGATGCTGCCTCGAAGAAAGGAAGGGTTTGGGCTGTCAGAGCAGGAATTCATGGCTCTGTCCAGCCCTTTGGTGTTCTGGAGAGCCTGGAGGTCCCCAAATCCACACCTGATGTTCCAACTCATCACCCACAAACCAAAAATCCCCCTCAAATAAAACTAAAAAATCCCAAAGTCTCCAATTTTGTGCTCTGTGGGTAAGGAAAGAGCTGCAGCATCACTCCCTGGAGCAGCCAGGACCCCCGTGCCTGGCACAGCCTCTGCCAGGCCTGTGGAGCAAAGGCTGGTGCCACCTCCTCATCCACCCTCACCCACAGTGGGGATTTTCCCCTCTTTACAGCAACATTCCCCATGCCTGAGGCTTTCCCAGTTTCCCAGGAACATGGAGTGCTGCTGCAGACACTCATCTGCCCAGCCAGTGCTCCTGGAAGGCGATCAGCTAAACGAAGTAGAGAAAATAACACTCCCAGTTGATTTTTCCAAGTATAAATCCCTGGTTTTCAGGTGTAATCAGGCCGATTTCCAAGGCACAAAAAGCCTTTTCCATTCCTCCACCTCTGAGCTCAGGAAACAAACCAAGCTGAGGAGCCAGCTTGGATTTATCACATTCCCGTGGTTGTGTTTGTGACAGGGTTGGATCCCAAGCTGTCGCATGAGGAACACCAGGCCTGCCCTGCCTTGAGCTGGGCTTCACATCCAGCCTAAACCTAAACCTAAACCTAAGCCACATCTCATCCCTCGGACACCCCGATTGCCCTGTGCAGGGATTGCTCCTACCAGCTCCTGGAATGGTGCTGCTCCTTCCACGTGCCCTGGAGAGATCCCTTCCTCCCTAGTCACCCCAACAACACCAGGAAAGGACAACACACCTGTGGGACCAGCAGAATTCCATCCTGGAGCTGCCCCATCCCATCCCAGCAGCGTGGGACGCTTCCCACACAAGTGCCCAGGCCAGCCAGGTGGGGTGAGCCCAGAGAAGACATTTAATTACACAGAGCTGGGTGTTTTTCCAGTTGCAGAGGCCCAGCTGCATATTCCCTCCCTGTGCCAGGTGCCATTAGTGCTGTTTGAGTGCTAATTGGCAATTAATAATATCTTTGCATTATGCAAATGAGCCCTAAACACCTGCAGATCGATTTAACGCCTTCGCGGTTACAGAGCGCAGCAATGTTTGGGGGTTTGGATGATGGGGTTTGTTTTGCAATCAGCTGGAAAAGTGGGTGTTTAGGGGTGCCAAAGGATCATTCCCACAGCATCCAGCTCGAGTGGCCAGCCCAGGGAATGGCAGGCTCGGGAATTTCCCTGGCTGACCCACGGGATGGGTGCGATGGCTGCGGGGCAGGGATGGGGCTGCTGGTGCCCAGCTGATGAAAGGGACCTGTCTGTCTGCCCACGGCCAGGACGTGCCAGGCTGGTCCTGCTCCAGGTGCCACGGGGGGAGGAGGGAATGACATTAAAAGCAGCCTCAAATCCCACCAGGAGTAGCAGCTGAGCGGGATCGAAGGCGGCATCGAGGCAGCTTTGCTCATGCTAATGGGGGAGAAGACTGCAAACAGCTCCAGGTGAGAAGATTGGGCTGGGATTTTCCACGGGCAGGCAGCCAGCCCCAATCCCTTTTATCTGCTCTTGGGAATGTCTGATTCCTGGGGGGGATGGTGGCATGGCTGCCCCTCACCCTGAGGCTCTCCAGAGCAGCATCCTTGTGTTGCTGCATCCACGGGCCCCATTCCTCAGGTTGGGGTTTTCAGGGGAATTTGGCTGCCCCTGAGCATCTCATTCCTGCCAACATCTGCAGGAGAGTGGGGAGAAGCTGGATAAGCAGCACAGGGTGTTCCAGAGGCTTTGGGGTTATTTTTGGGAAGGGCAAGAAACACGGGATCATTTTGTTTTCTATTTCCAGGGGTTTTCACGGAGCAGGGAATTGTGCAGAGAGGTTCTTTCCCTTCCATAACCCCATCCCAGCAAGATCAGCTCCCTTGGAATTGTAAATTAACCCCTCCTCAGCCATTTACCTGCTTGAAATCCATCAGGATACAAAGCCAAGGTGATTTTTCCTAGCACAGGCTACTGACACTCCAAGCTGTGTTCCCACACTGATACTCCCTTTCATTTTGGGGGATCACACAGTTCCTCCCAGCCCTTCTAACTCTGCTGGCTGCCCAGCAAGTCTTGCTCTGGGCTTACAGAGGCATCTCCAGGAAAGATCAGCGAGATAAAGGAATTAAACACCCCAAAAGCAAAGAAGAGGCTCCCCAAGCACAGTGGGAACACCTGCCCAGAATTCTGTCTCACTCACTCCAGGACTGCTTTTGCAATCAGATCTCCTGGAGGATGAACTCACACAAAAAACATGGAAAACCAGCAAAGGCCCCGTTTTTTTCCCCAGTCTGGGCAATTCCCAGCGAGAGGTTTGCAGATCTGGAGAGCAGGAAAATCTAAGTCACTTGTGCAATGGGCTGTGTGATGCTGTCAAGTGCTCAGGGAGATCTTTCAAGGAAGGGAAAGCGATTTGGGAGCAGAGCAAAGGTAATTTTTTTCCCTGTTTCTGTCCAAAAGCTTGGCCTGATGCTGAGCAGACCCTGCTCAGAGAACACCTCAATAAACACTTCCCTTCCCAGGCTGCACATGAACTTCTCACAAAGAAATCATCTGTGTTCCTTTGATGAATCATTTGCATTCGAGGTAATTAAACTTTAATCAGCAAAGCCCAAGAAAATGAGATTTTTTTTGTTTCTCCAGCAGAGATGAGATAGAGCTGGACCTGATTCCTATCAGACCCAACGTGCCCCACTACCACTGCCCACCTCCTCCAGGTCTCCCCATCCCTCTTGTGGAAAACAGGATGAAGAAGAACAAAGGGTATGAGGAAACAGCAGGATAATCCACGCGTTTTCCAAGTGAAATGGCAGCGCTGAGTTCATGGGGATAAAAAATCACCTGCTCCTTCCCGTCGGCTTTCTGGTGCCTCACTTGCAAACCCTCAGTGCTGGAAACACCCTCCCCACCCAGGCGGGGCAGCCGAGGGCAGGGAAGCTGCTCGTTCCCTGAGCTGGCTGAGCCGGCAGCCGGCGGGAATGGGGCTTTCCCTTTCTGTCCCTTCACTCTCTCCATGCCCATCCTCGTCCTTGTCCCTGTTCCCATCAGATTCCAATCCTTATGCTTGTTCCTGTCCCCATTCCAATCCTTGTTGCTATCCCTATTCCCGTCACCCTTTTCATCCCCGTTTCTGTCACCATTCCCATCCCCTTCTCCATGCTCATCCCCATCCTTATGTTTGTTTCTGTCCCTATTCTCATCCCTATCCTCATTCCTGTTTCCACCCCTATTCCTTTTCCCATCTCCTCTCACCTGTTTCTCTTCCTGTCCCCAATCCCTATTCCTTTTCCCATCTCCATTTCCACCTTCATTCCTGTACCCATTCCCATCCCTTTCCCGGTTTTTTATCAGGATTTCAGCTAAATCCCAGGTTTTTAGCTAAATCCCAGGTGAGGACGAGGCTGGTCCATGTGCAGGGCTCAGCCCAGCTGTGGGACCCAGCTCAGGCACTTCCCAAAGGGATAAACCTCTGGAAAGCAGAGATGGATGATCCTGATCTGGTGGGTGACATCCCCACCCATGGCAGGGCTTGGAACGGGATCCCTTCCCACCCAACCCATCCTGGGATTCCATGAGTTTATGAAGAGCTTGGATATGGAGCAAAACCAGCCCTGGGGACAGTTTGCAAACCACCAAGAATTCCTCCTCTTCCCTGCAATCCTCGTCACGCTTCCCCCTCTGCTGATAACTCATCGGGGTGTCACAGCAGCAGCCTGCACCCTTCTTGTGTCACGGGGCACTCCAGTCCCTCTGCCAGGAAAAACAGCCAGGAAAATAACTCCAATCCTTACATTTTAGGGCTAGAATTGGGTCTTAGTAGGGAAAAGGCTGGGATGGACCCTGGACTTTCTGCTGGGAGCAGCGTGGGTCCCCCCTGCCACGCACTGCATGGACAGGGGAGCAAGAGCTGGGTCCCTGTGCAGGAAGGGTGATGCTTTTGGGGGATATTTATGGGATGGAGGTCCCCAAAGTTTGCTTTGCAGGGAAGACGGGGGAGAGGGCTCGCTGGGAAGGGAAGGGAGGAGAGGAGGAGGAAATGCAAACTAATTAACTAATAAATATGCTGGGTTGGCTCGGGGCAGCAGGAGAGCAATCCAGAGGGCTGACTCACTCTGACTCAGGCGCAGAGGAGTGGGATGGAATCTGGCTCAGGAGCATCTCCACACTGCCAGGACACAGGGGCTGATACCAAACCTGCCGGGGGCCGAGCATCCCATAGGAACTTTCTTCATGTGGGCTTTGCTTTCTTTGGAGGAGAGAAATCCCTTTCTAGAGGGAAACAAAGCAAATTCACCAGAGCAAGCAGCTGAAATGGAGTCAGGCTTTTAGGATGCAATTCCCTGTCTCCCCATTTTCATCTTCAAATCAGGCAAATGCAGCAGAGGTGGGAAATCCCCCTCCACACAGGCAAAGCCACCGTGGCTGTGGGAGGAGGTGACATTATCAACAGTGTTGGGATCCCAAACATGAATCCTGAAGGCAGCAAAACCATCCAGAGCCAGTGGGATGACCAAAGGGATCACAGAGTCCCAGAATGGTTTGGGTTGGAAGGGACCTTAAAGTCATCCCATTCCACCCCCTGCCATGGGCAGGGACACTTTCCACTATCCCAGGCTGCTCCAAGCCCTGTTCAGCCTGGCCTTGGACACTGCCAGGGATCCAGGGGCAGCCACAGCTGCTCTGGGCACCCTGGGCCAGGGCGTCCCCACCCTCACAGCCAGGAATTCCTGCCCAATATCCCATCTATCCCTGCCCTCTGGCACTGGGAAGCCATTCCCTGTGTCCTCTCCCTCCATCCCTTGTCCCCAGTCCCTCTCCAGCTCTCCTGGAGCCCCTTTAGGCTCTGGAAGGGGCTCTGAGCTCTCCCTGGAGCCTTCTCCTCTCCAGGTGAGCACCCCCAGCTCTCCCAGCCTGTCAGAGCAAAGGGGCTCCAGCCCTCGTAACAACTCCACGGCTTTCTCTGGACTTGTTCCAGCAGTTCCACATCTTTCTGATGTTCTGCAGGTGGGATCTCACCTGAGCGGATCAGAGGAGGAGAATCCCCCCCTTTCCCTGCTGCCCACGCTGTGGGATCAGCCCAGCACCCAGCTGGTTTTTGGGCTCTCCCAGCTCACACGGGCACCTCACATTGAGCTCCTCACCCACCAACACCACCAAATCCTTCTCCCCAGTGCTGCCCTCACTCCATTCCCTGCCCAGCCCGTGCTGGGATGTTTTTGAAGGGACGGATGGAGCGGGGCCCTGTGGGGAGGCCGTGCCGGAGCCGCGGGCCCGGCGTGTCGGTGCAGGCCGCCGGGGAGGTGCTGCCTTCCCCCCGCTCCTGCTCGCCCTGGCTTCGCCCCGTTCCTGCCCGATGACTGGCTGCGATTGCTTCACCCCACACGCTCCGGCCCTGGGGCAGAAGTCCCCCTTGGCACCCACTCCCTGCTCCCTGCGGTGCCGCCCCGGGGATGGGCACGGCCACGGATCGAGGGATGGGATGTGGGTGCGTGGCCAGGAGCGGGGCACGGCCTCAGGTGTGGTCAAGAGCATCGCCTCTCTGCACCCCCCACTTCCAAGAGGCTCTGCCTAAATTTTTGGAGGAGGTGAAGCCCCTCCAGAGGGGATGCAGCTCCAATATTCCCCCTCCACCCCACAGAAGTGACGCTGTGCTCTTGGAGAGACGTGAGTTGGGTGAGACAAGTCCCAGCCTCAGCACAGGCATGAAGGAAAAGGGAGAGAAAAAAAGTTCTGCAGTCAACTTGGGTTTTTTTCCCACCCCCGGAGGCTTTTGCATAGACTGACTTGCTTTTTTTTATTTTATTTTATTTGTTCTCGCTCCCTTTTTTTCTTTTTCAAAATATTTTCAACCGACGCGTTATTGAAGTCGTTTGCCTCCTGACAAAACCTGGGCTGCCTGCCAGCACATATTTCTGATAATTCATCCATTATTAAATGAAATCAAAGACAGGAGTTTTAAAAAAAAAGCCATGAGAGTGTTTGCATCTGAGAGAGAGAGGCTGTTTACAGCTGGGCTGGGAGTTTCTTCCACAGCAAAAAGATCTCCCCAGGGAAAACCCACCCAAAATTCCTGCCCTGCTCCTCACACTGCAAACATCTCTGTGCCGCCGTGCTAAAATCCAGGGATTCTACAAAGGTTTCCTGCCTGGATAAAGGCAATTCCATCCTGATTTGGGTGGGTGCTGCTGGATATTCCCCTTCCTCAGGGAGAGCCTGCAACCCATGGCCAGAGACAGCCTGACTGGATCAGCCGGTCCTCTCCAAACCGGAGCGAGAGGAAAATCTGATGGAGAGGGAGGGGCCCAGCAATTACAGCCTTTTCTCTTTAATAACCCTCGCTGCTTCCCCGAGTCCATATTTACATCCTTGGCACCAAAGTAGTAATTAAAGTCTCTCCACTCAGGTCTAAACAACAGCAGACCCTCCTGTCATTAAAAGCAGAGGCAAGGCTGAAAATAAACCTGATTTTTATGGCTTTGGAGCCTCAAACCTCTCTCCATCAGTTGGCTGGGCAGCAGGTTTTGGGGTCACACGTCAGTGCTTTGCTAGGATGTCGGTAATCTGCATCTGTCTCCATGAGATGCTGGGGGTGGAAAACTGCTCCGTGCCCTGGTCCCTTCTCATGCCATTTCTTGGCCATTTCCACTGCCCATGAGGGAATAAAGGGGCCTCGGGGTCTGCAGGCACTGGCTAAAGGTCTGAGCTGTGGTTGTGCCAGGAGCTGCTCAGCAGCAGCTGGAGCCCTCTTGCTTTAAAGAAGCTATCAAGAAAACCTGTGAGAAAATTAATTATTCACTAAGACTGCTAATTAAGCTGATTTGCTCTGTGAGGGCATTGAAGGAAATGAGCTGGAGAAGCTCTTAATTGTTTAAAAAGAGCCGTCCTACAGACGCTCCTCCCAAGCTGCTCTGCTTGCCAGGAGAGCCTGGTCCTGTGTTCCACCGTGTCCAGAGGAGTTTCACAGAGTCCCAGAATGGTTTGGGTTGGAAGGGGCATTAAAGACCATCCAGTTCCACCCCCTGCCATGGGCAGGGACACCTCCCACTATCCCAGGTTGCTCCAAGCCCCGTCCAGCCTGGCCTTGGACACTTCCAGGGATCCAGGAGCAGCCACAGCTTCTATGGGCACCCTGTGCCAGGGCATCCCCACCCTCACAGGGAGGAATTTCATCCCAATATCCCATCTATCCCTGCCCTCTGGCAGTGGGAAACCATTCCCTGTGTCCTGTCCCTCCATCCCTTATCCCCAGTCCGTCTCCAGCTCTCCTGGAGCCCCTTTAGGCCCTGCAAGGGGCTTTGAGGTCTCCCTGGAGCCTTCTCTTCTCCAGGTGAACACCCCCAGCTCTCCCAGCCTGGCTCCAGAGCCTTGGAGCACCTTCATGGCCTCCTCTGGACTCGCTCCAGCAGTTTGACCGGATCTGTGCCAACACCAACCTTGCAGATGATTTCAAATCAGGAAAGATCAGCCATGAAGCGTAAAGTGCTCCTGAGCCCTTGTCCCCAAACTGTGTGACCCAGTGCAATCCAGAGGGGATCCCTGCCAAAAACACCCGAGGAACACCTGCCCATGCACATACATAAAAACCCAAAGGCTACAGGCAGCTTGGATTTCAGCAATCCCAGTTCATTCCTCTGGTTATGGAAGCTTGGAAGCAAGAGGCACCAGCACCCAAAGGCAGAGCACTGCACCCACTGCCCAAAGCACTCTTGGGTGGGTGGCTGTGGAAGATGGAGCTCTGGAAGCCCTGTGCCAAAGGAACTGGATCTCTCCCAGCTGCCGGGTGCAGGGTGGGAGCAGAGGTGCCCCCAGGACCTCATCCAGCCTCCCACAGCAAGGAGCGGTCCCCTGCCCACGCCCAGCCTTGCCCTCCCACTCCCACGGCAATTTCGCTTCGATCCCACTTCACCGGGACCTTCCCTTCTCATCCTGTAGGGGTTGGGGGAGGAAAACTCCCAATGTCACATGGCAGAGAACAAAAGGAGCTGTTTTTAACCAAATGGATTAGTCTTTGACAAGAACAGGGCGATGCCACACCAGCCTCTCTTCTCCCACGGGAATCAGTCCAGCACAATCATGGTGGGTTTGCTGACAAGGAGCACATCCTGTCCCCTCCAACCCTTCCCCCTCTGGCAGCTGCCAGGATGGGGGAAATCTGGGGCTTGGTGCAGGCAAAAGATGGAAATCACACCAACACCACCAAGGGAAAACCCAAGATCCAAGCAAACGGCATTACACAGGGAGCTCGGGGTTTTCCCGAGTCTGTGCCATCCTCCACAAGAATTCCCAGGCATCTTCACTGTTCCTGGCACAGCTCTTGTGCCAAAATGCTGTGACAGAGGAAAAACCCAGGCACAAGGAGCCCGGCTGCCAACGCTTGGCCAACCGTGTCCTCAGCAGGAGAAGGCAAAGCTTCCCGACACCGTGATTTCCCTGAGGTCCTCTGCTGAGTTTCCAGCAGGTGGGAAGGGTTTCACAAGCCATGGGAGACACCTGGATAGGCGCCTCTCAGTCAACACCACAGCCCCACATCTCCAATGTCCCCACCAGTACCAGGTCACCACCTGCCCCACCACTCCCTTCTGTCCCCAACGCCATGAAAACAGGCCCTTGTTTTCCTACCTGGTGCTGGGAACATCTATGAGTCAGGTTCCTCCAGCAGCTCCATGGTGAGCTCGGGGTTGTCTCAGCACAGCTGGAAGATAAAGCCACCAAGAGAAAAGCTCAGTGTCCCTGCAGAGGTGACGTTTTTCAGGGCAGGTTCCTCCTGCGTGGCCGCTGGGAGCCCATCCCGCAGGAGCCGTGGGGCTCTCCACGTCCTCCTGGGCTGGTGAGGCGCCAGGATCCCTGGGAATTGTGCTCTGCTTGGAAGGACCTACCCTTTTTGACTGGTGTCCAACCCCAAAGCACATGTTCTTACCTGCTCAGTGGAAGACAGGGGAAGGCTGGACCACCTTTCCGAGAAACACATGGATCTCAGCAGGGTGTGGATCTCCAGCTGGTCACCCAAACGATGTTTAGGAGAAAAGGGGGCTGCAAAGTTGTGGGAAGCTGGAGAAAAGAGGTCGGAGGTGCAAACGCTCCCGCAGCTGGTGCCGGCACGGCTCTGCCGGTTGGTTCACAGCGGAGCTGTGATCAACAGGGATGGGGATGTCAAGCTGGGACTTGTCTCCTCGGCAAGGAAAGGGAACAGCAGAGATTACTAAGCGATGCAGGAATGTGGTTTGCTTAATATGAGCCATCAACACAGAAGAGTAAAATAATGACAGATGTGTAATCACATTTCCTGAGTCTAAAACCATGAGATCGAGAATTTAAACACCACTTTTCCCAAGATCAAGAAGAGGAGCCGTTTGGCTAAGAACTCATTTGGTTACTAATTTCCTCGGCATTAAATCAGCTGTTTCCCCAATCTCTTGACAGGCTTTGCTCCAAGGACGGGGCTGGTCCCTGCCTTGCTTTGATGTGAGGGTAAGCGGAGAGGGAAGATGCTTTGGAAACATGGATACACCAACTGACCGAGCTGGCCTGGATCAGAGGCTCCTCAGCATTGCTTAATTGGTTTATTTTAATGAAAGATGGCGAGATAAATTCCACATGGATCTTTATCAGGGGAGCGGCGAGTGGTGGGAGACAGAAATCCGGAGCTGGGTTAAGCCAACCTTCCAAGGGCAGGATGGGGGAAAAAGGGAGCCCTTTCCCCATCATGGAAAACCAGAATTCCCACAAGGTTGGACTGCAGAAGATGCACCAGACCTGAAGCCCACCAAGACTGGGCGATGAAATCTCTGCTCAGCCCCTGGAAGTGGCATTTTCCCAAAGGTCACGGGTGCAGGACCTGGAAGGGAGCGGTTCCATGGTGGGGTAGGGCTGAGAGGGAATGGTGTCATTTGCTTGTCAGATGTTTCTGTTTGTCTCTTGAGATCAAAAGTGGGAAAAACACCAAGCAGGGAAGGTGCTGCTGGCACAGGAGCCAGCCTTAGAGGGACTCCAGTCTGCCTCTCTTCTGGATTTGGGAAGCTCCTTCTCCTAAAAGGCTGGGGGTGTTCACCTGGAGAGGAGAAGGCTCCAGGAAGCCCCTTCCAGTGCCTAAAGGGCTCCAGGAGAGCTGGAGAGGGACTTGGGACAAAGGATGGAGTGACAGGACAAGGAGGAATGGCTTCCCACTGCCAGATGGGATACTGGGAAGAAATTCTTCCTTGTGAGGGTGGTTTAGTAAACTGGGAAAGCCAAAAAAGAGGTCCCCAAAGGTGCAGGACCACTCTCCCAGGTCATGGGAGACACAGAGAACATTTAAGGTCTAACAGGGAAAATAAAGAACAAAATGTATTCATTTATTTTGTATTTTCCTTCATGTCCCTGTGTTGGATCTCGCTGGTGCTGGGGGGGCTCATCCCCGCTCACAGCTGGAGGAGCTGTGCTGACCCTACAGCTGATGTCCCTACAGAGCAGAGATGCCAGCAGCTCACACCTCCCTGCCGTGAGCCTGGGAATGTTCCTACATTTCCAGGTAATGGAACAAAGTGGTTCCTCCCCTGAAGGTTCTTAACGAGCAGCGTCCCCGTATCCATGACCACGTCCATGCTTTCCTCTCCGGCTTTATTAGAGCCCAGGAAGCTGCTGCCTCCTGCCACGGGAAAGGCAGCTCCTTCCCCTAAATGGACTTTAATTAGCTCAACTCCCTGCTAGGAGCTATTCTGGTGACACCCAGGCTCCAATTAAGTCATGGTTTCACCCCAAATTGCACAGAACTTGGACATGACTTGTCCCTGGCTGCTGGGGACTGTGTCCAGCCTGGGGAATTGGGGAGCAAATCACTGGGTATTGCATAAAATCATGGAATCCCAGGATGGTTTGGGCTGGAAGGGATCTCAAAACCATCTCATTCCACCCCCTGCCATGGGCAGGGACACCTTCCACTAGCCCAGGCTGCTCCAAGCCCCATCCAACCTGGCCTTGGACACTTAACGTTGCCTTGTACTCCTATGATGCAAAGGGATAACTTGGAAAACAGGGAAAACATCCCATGCAGTGGATTTGGGAGCCTGTGGAAGCATTCACGGAGCAGCCATAGGAGGCAGAGCAGCCTGCCAGCCCTGCCTGTGTGGAGCAGCTCACCCCGTGCCCCGGGTGGGTTCCTGGGAGCGGTATGGCCTCCACTCAGGGCTGCCATTGCATTGTCACCTGCGTTGTGAGGAGTCACCTCGGAAGGGGGGGATGCAGACGGGCTGAGTCACCCCCTCCCAGCTGTGCACAGCAGTCTAGACGGCGGCTGATGCGGAGACATCTCCGCTGCGAGATACCTGCGCCACGTCCCCACATCAAAGGGCCCTGAGCTGCTCCAGTGAGGATATAATTAAGCCACCCCACGGCAAGAGTTTCTCCCAGGGCTGGCTGATCTCCCTCCACAGCTCTGTCAGTCGGGGTGGTGGCCTCTGTCACCCTCCCAGGAGGATTTGGTGGCCGTAGCAGGATCTCCTGTCCCACAGTTTGTGGGGGTCGTGGCTGCTTTGTGCTGACCCTGCCCCAAAAAGTCAGAACCCAATATATTTTCCAAGCCAACCATGCTCTGCTCCAGCTTCTTGGCAAGGAGAGGAGCCCTGTGCAAGGACAGAGGTGTCAGGAGCTCCTTAAACCCTTTTTCCTGACAAACAGCCCCAAAAGCCAAGCAACAGCTTGGGGAGACTCTGGGAAGAGCAGGAGGAAGCTGAAGCCCTGGAAATCCTTGCAAACACCACCACAGCCCACCAGCGACTCGCTCCATGGGTGACTGAGCATGGAAATGCAGCAGGATGCAATTTTCATTTCAGGGAAAGCCCAGGAAAGCAGACACAGAACCAGAGGAACCAGCTCTGTGTCACTCCTTGCTGTGAACAGCACCAGAGTCTCGTCTTTACCCGTGGAAAAAGCCACCAGAAACCCAATGCCTTGCGGGTGGGAGATCCTGGATGGTGTTTCCCCTTTTAGTGGGGGTTTGTGCAGCTGGACTGTTGAACACAGCTAGCAGCTGACCACAAAAAAAGAGAAAATTGGCACAAACAAGAATTGAAGCTCTGGTGAGCAGGGAAAAAGGATCCCACCACAGATCCTACCTGCAGCACCAGCAGGGCCAGGTGTAACGTTGCCTTATAGGAGGCAGGGAGGGGCTCCTCAATTTGCTGTTAAAACCTAAGCTCCATAGAATATCCATAAAGCTCACATTAAAGGATTAAACACTGGCAGGAAGATCCCAGGAAGCAGTGGCCCACCAAAAAAACCCCACTCCATTAAGTGAAGCGTTGCTGCTGTACTCTTAAATTACAAACTTAAAGAAAATAATATATTAAAAGGTAGATCTCATCTACCCAGCTGGATCTTCAGATGGATTTCCCCACAAAAGGGGATTTTTTGGTCCTCCATGCACGACTTCAACCATCTGAGCCTCAAGTGACCTGTCACAGAATCCCAGAACAGTTTGGGTTGGAAGGGACCTTAAAAATCATCCAGTCCCACCCCTTCTGCCATGGGCAGGGACCCCTTCCTCTATCCCAGGTGGCTCCAAGCCCTGTCCAGCCTGGCCTTGGACACTGCCAGGGATCCAGGGGCAGCCACAGCTTCTCTGGGCACCACGTGCCAGGGCCTCAGCACCCTCAAAGGGAAGAATCAAAGCTGTCCTTGTGTGGCCCTGATGGCTTGATGGTCATCCTCTCTCGTCTTGGAATTGATTTTCCATTTTCCAGGAGAAGAGTTTCCCCTCTTTTTTTTCCTTTCTCTATTCTCTGTTAAATCCAAACTCCACTGTGAGCACAATTTGGGCTCCTGCAGCTGCACCACGGCCTCATTTCCCAACAGAGGCAGCCAGGGAAGGCTTACCTGGGAAGCGTGGTGGGATTAAAAAAGAACACCCCTTTGAAATGTGGAAACCTCACTTCAAGCTGAGTAAGGATTTAGGGTAAGGAATATTCTAGGAGTGAGCCAATGCAAATTGACTTTTATGATTCATTCTGTCTCCAGCCTGATCTGGAAGTCTCTGCAGACATAGATGGTGGGTGACACTGAGATGAGAGGGACAACATAGATGCACAGAGAATAAGAGGTGCAGTGACATGATTTTATGGGCTGGATAATATTCTGTGGAATATAATAATACATGGAATGTGAATATATCCCCTGCCCAAACCAGAGTTCACCCATGCGTTCATCCCATGGGATGCTGGAGCAGAGAACAAGAGCTGGGCATCAACATCCCTTATCCAGGAGCACGAGGAGCAGCAATTAATCACTAATTATTCAATTATTTCACTCTGCAGGGGGAGCAGGAGGACCTCTGGCCCGATGCTGTGCTCCCAGAGCCATTCCCCTTCCTCCCATGGCTTTGGCAGATCTGCTCCTTGTAGAGGAGCAAAACACCAGCTTGAATTTGAGGCAGGAGGAATTACCCAACCTGACTGCCCTGAGCAGTTCCAGGGCACTGCAAGCGCAGGAACTTGTCAGAGCTGCAGTTGATTTGCAGATTATTTATTTGCTTATTAGATCACATTTGGCTGATGGCCGCTGTGATCCTCCAGAGCAGCAGCTCAGAGATCTTCCCTGGAGACCCACCAGCGTCTGGCTCAATGGCCAGCTCCAAGGCATCCCTAATTAACCAGTTTTGCCTTTCTAATTGAGCCCTGGAAGCTGGCCAGCAAGAGCAGGAGGCGTTCACCTGGCTGCCACCCTTTGATGACAGCAGTGGAGGTGAGCAGGAGGAGGTGGTGGCCTGCCTGAAGCTGTGCCACGTGTCCTGTCACAGCCCCGACCTGCTGAGACCTCCTGTGAGGTTTGAGCTTGGCTCAGCCCGGAGGTGTCTGCTGGAAAAGGTCCTTCATTCCCATCCTAATGCCTCTCCAGGCATGGGATGGGGTGGAAGGGGCTCTCAAGGTGAACAGGGCCTTGCACAAATTGTCACTGCAGTATTTTCCCAAGGGATTTGCTTTGTGTCTGTTCTGAGGGGACATGCCAAACTCTGCCTCCATCAGAGCTGTGGTACCAATGGAGCATCCATCGACCTGCCTGGAAAAGCTTTCCCTGCCTGGAAAAGCTTGCCCACCTCTGTTGCATCAGGCACCTCTTCCCATCCCACCTTCTCCCTGCACCACCAATGGGCTCTTCTCCAGGACCCTGACATTCCTCCTCAAATCCTCCTCTTCCCATCCCACCGAGCCCGTGCTGTGTCTCATCCTGCCCCTCCGAGGCACGCACCCCTCTGGCAGAGGGAATGCCTCTTCCTGACACAGCTCAAGCATTGGAAAAATGCGTCCCGGCTGGCTGGGGCTGGGCGAGCAGCACGCCATGGGCAGGCATCCCAAATCCGCCTCTTCTCCAGCTCCATCCTGCCATCCCTCGCCCTTCTTCGCCTCCCTCTTCCTCTCTGCTCTCCCCCGCCTGTGAAACAAGAAGGCTTTGTCTGCTCGCCCCGTTCGGAGCAGCACGAACGGCCTGAACTTTCCCTGAGTGAGTTTTTCCCCTCCAGCAGGATTTTGTGCTGTGCCGATGCCAGGGATTAACTAAGAGCATGACTCAACGAACCAGTTCAGACCAAGCAAGAACAACCCTTCATTTTTCTTCCAAGACTCCGGCTCAGCCCAGCACAGGCTGTTCTGGAGCATCAGAAAAGGGTAGTTAACTTGAAATATGCCTTTTTAAACAGTTTATTACTTTTCCTGTCCTTTATGTTGCAGCTGGTATGGGAGGATGATGGAAATGCAATCAAGGAGATCATTCCAAGGTAGTTTTTCCCTAAATTTTCTTTCTGGTTTCAAGGTTTCCCTGTGAGATCCTGGCATGCATTTCACATACCAGGGGATGGAGATGGACATTTCTAGGAAGGATGAGAACCCCAGGTTTTGTTTCATAGAATCATGGAATCATTAAGAAAAGACCTCTAAGATCATTGAGTCCAATGTTAACCTAGAACTAAGTCCACCCCTAAACCATGTCCCACAGCTAGTCAGGGCCATGCTGGAGGCTGGAGCTGCTCTTTGGGATTGGAGCTGCCATTTCCATGGAAAGCATCATCAGTGTTGTGTTTTTCCTTGCTGTCCTACAGCTGCTTCTAAGCCTGAGAGCCCAAATGCTGCCAGGAGCTCGCCAGGAACAACCTGCACTGCTTGGGATTGCCCAGGTGGGATTCCACATGTGCAATGCACATCCTGGATGAGAGACATCAAGGGGACATTGGTGAGGCCGTGGAATAGGTTTTCCAGGAAAGCTGTGGCTGCGCCTGGATCTCTGGCAGTGTCCAAGCCCAGGCTGGATGGGGCTTGGAGCAACCTGAGATAGTGGAAGGTGTCCCTGCCCATGGCAGGAGTTGGAACAAGATGATCTTTAAGGTCCCTTCCAACCCAAACCATTCCATGATTCCATGATTCCATCTCTCCCTTTGCTTTCTTGTGGATGACATGGAAAAGGAGGAGGAGGAGGCGAGGCAGGAGAATGGGGTGTGAAGCAGAAAAACCTCCTCAGGTTTGGGAGCACCAGGGGAGGACACGGGGTTGATCTGGAGCACTGGAGGTTTGTCCTGCCCGCGGCTCAGGCATTTGGAGAGAAGGAAACCAGGAGGTCCTTGATGGCAACATAACATCTACACCCAGGAGAAATCCTGCAATCAGCTGCGACTGTCCCAGCAGGGAAAGGAGCCAGACCAGTTCAGGATTGCACCAGACTGGGCAGTGACCTGTGAGTCCAACCCAGGGAGAACAGCTCCAAAGTGCCATGGAGGTGCGAAATCAGCTCCTCCTGCACCTGCAATGGGCTCCAGAGTAAGGAGGTGTCCAAAGAGGGGCTCTGGAAAAAGTGTCCCGAGGGTGAGGAGCACACAGCTCTGTGTGTCGTGTAGGAATTCCACGTTGGAATGTCCCCAGCCCCTCTGGAGCCCGAGTAGAGCCGTGTCACTGGCATCACTGTCAGCCCAAACATAGCCTGTGCTCTTCATCATCCAGCAAATGCGTGGGCTGGGAATTGCTTCCCGTGAAATATTCCAGGGGGATGGACAATTTCAGTGCGGTGGTACCTGAGCTGTGGCAATTCCAGCCTGTGTCTCTGATTCCCTCTGCGACACCTGCCAAGTGTGGCAGGTACCTGCTCGCAGCCTGGGAAGGAAAATCAAAATGTGACCTCCACTTCCATTAAAAACCACCTCGCTGGGATTCCCAGAAAGCTGATTGTGACTGAACACACTCTAATCCATGCTTAGCAGGAGGGATAAGCAGTGGGAAGGTGCCTTAGATCCCAGACAGAGCAGGGGGACAGGGATTGAGCCATGGGTTTGCAACACGAGGGTTTTTCCATGGGGAGAATGGGGAGAACCAAGCAAAGCCAGAGCGGGTGGGAGGGAAGGTTTCCCAGCGTTGAAATCTTTCATTTGGATGTTTTTCTACAGGAAACTTTCTGCTTCCAAACAACCAGCGCTTTCTGTTCAGCGGTGACCTCAGTGGGAAGAAAAATTGCTGCACAAAAGGGACGGGGAGCTGACGCCAGGAGCAAAACCTCGGCGCTGGTCCCACGAGCAGTTCTGGGTGGGTCCAGACAAAGCGTTTTTCAGAGCTTTTCTAAAACAAGTGGAATAAAAATCCCT
>VWZW01006107.1:213174-237015 GCA_013397115.1 Edolisoma coerulescens | reverse complement strand
TTTTTTGACAACTCTAGAGCATGGTTGGTTTTGGACCCCCTACACCAGAACCTTTCCAGCTTCCTGGTTTGGCCCCTACAGCAAAAGTATCCAGATCTTTCCCATTTCTTCATCTCTCTGGGCTCCTTTTGCTCACTCATGTTAATAGAAAAAAACAACACCCCAATTAATAAACCTTGCAAGAATCCTGAGGGCCTCATTAAAATCCTTCCCTGTGAGGGAGGTGAGGCCCTGGCACAGGGTGCCCAGAGAAGCTGTGGATGTCCCTGGATGCCTGGAAGTGTCCAAGGCCAGGTTGGATGGGGCTTGGAGCAGCCTGGGATAGTGGAAGGTGTCCCTGCCCATGGCAGGGGGTGGAACAAGATGGGATTTAAGGTCCCTTCCAACCCAAACCATTCTGGGATTCTGTGATGTTGATCCACCCTCAGAGCATTAATCTTGTTTTATTCCTCTTTCTGCATTATTGACTCCTTTATTTCCATGGGAATCATGGCAATTTATATCCATATATTCATCTATTCATATATTCAGGAGAGCAACTGCATTTTGGTGACTCCTGATGGCCCTTCCCAATAACACCTTCTCCAGATGGAAGAATATTTCCCAAAATTTCACTATTTTGACCCCTGAGCAGTCAATTTGGGGTGAACTTTGTTCTCCAGGGAAAGCCACCGTGGATCACATCCATGGTAGGAGACACCCAGGACAGATTTCCCATTACAACTGCCAAGAAAACCGAGCCATGGTTTGGCAAACTGTGCACTCAAAATGTCTCAAAAAGAGTTTTGGAATAAAAAGTCCTTTTTCTGCATGTTCTGCAATTATTTCACTCCAACACTGAGCTCAATTAATTCCAAAGTACACTTGAGAGAAGAAAGGAGAGAAGATGAAACCTGCACTCTAATTTTCCGGAGCATTAGGCCTGTGGCAAAACACATCTCAGCTAAGCCTTCCATTAGATTTGCTTCCCAATCCCAGGCCAGGAGTTTTCCAGAGGACTCATGGCCAAGGAATCCCAGCCTGGGAACACCACTGGGATCCAAAAGTGGCTTTCCAAGAAAATGCCAACCAGATGCTTTTCCGCTCTCTGGGTGTTTCAGGACCCCATCCAGGACTGGGCATTTCCAATTCCCCAGTTGCCACCATGACCCCACTTCATTGCTTTAATTTTGATGTTTTCCACAATTTTGTATGGATAGAAATCCCAGCATCTCCTGCTAGGAATCCATGCTGGAATTTGAATGAGTTAAGGTTGGAAAAGCCCTCTAAGATCATCAAGCCCAGCACTGCCAAGCCCACCCCAAGTGCCACATCCACATGGGATGTGTAACCCTTCCCTTCTCCATGTTTTTATTTTTGCAGAGCTGAGGAAACAACACCAGCTTTTTGTCTGGAAAAAACTCTGGAAGAGGGAAAAATAGGGAAAAACATCCCTTGCAAAAAAGGGTTTTTTTGGGTCTATCTCTATTAGGAGCCCACCAATGAACTGTTGCAGGAGAAGCATTTTTCTCCATCCCTTGGATTGTTTGGAGCCGCTGCCTGCCAGGATTGCCAGGAGAGCGCTCCATGTTTGCAAACTCATTCCAAAAACACCTTGGAAATTGCCTGGAAACAAAACTCCAAAGAGAAACCGGACAACTGGGATGAATCTGGGCCTTTTCTTCCAGCTCTGATTAAAAAAGATAACCCGTCCTGTCACGGGGAGGGAAGTTTGTCCCTGAAGGAAAAGTCAAAACATGCCCTCGTGAGGAGGGTCAGCCATATTCCCGCAAAACACCTCGGTTTTGATGGAATCATCATTCTCTGCCAGGAAATTTGCTTTGTAGCAAAATACCAGCCCCTGGGAGATAGGATGTGACAGAAACCATCCATCAGGACCATGCCAAGGAGGAGGTGGTACCAGGGCGTCGCTGCTCCAAAGGCGTGCTGGGAGATTATCCCAAGTTTACCTTGGCTCCGGAAGACCCTTCCAAGTTATCCATGTGTCTCTGAGCTGACATTTAAAGTTGGGAGGTTCTGGCTGGCTACAGAGTTGGATTCTAATTCCATTCCAATGTTTTCCTTGTCATGAGCTTGTTCCTGGCCTGATCCGGAGCGGGCAGATTGCAGGAGTCATATTTTCTCCGGGAACAGTTGTGTTTTGGATCTCCTCCTTGTCAGGGGCTTGTCCCAGGAGGGCTTTGAACCAGAAGGACTTTTTCAGGACTCGCGGTGACCTCATCGAGTTCTCTCGGCACGGATCAGAAGTTTAATGTCAAGAAAAATAAAAGTATTAATCCAAAGATTAGGTTTGCAGGGAAAAGCAGCAAGCTGGGAAAAACAAGGGATAAGACATGAGAATATCAGTTCGATACCACAAGAATTAAAAAAAACCTCAACCCACAGACACAACCTCCCCCTCAAAAAAATGTGAAGAATTCCCACTGCTCCACAGGAAGTTTGTTACGCTTGTTGTTTTCTCTTTTTAAGACTGATATTTTGATTTTTAAAACCTCTGTCGTGAGCAGAAGGCCACCTGCTCCATGCCCAAGAACAACCAGCTGGGCTTTGGATGTGCTCCCTTTGGACGAGCCTGGTTTTGGGAGCTGCCAAACAAACTCCCTTGGCTCTGCTGGGATCCCCACCCACGGGCACAAGGCAGGAGAGGCTGGGTTGTGTCTGTATCCAGGTGCTGATTTGGGCTGGAAACTTGGGATTTGTGGAGCAGCACAAGGGGTTTTCATCCCAGGTATCAGCAAAGTGGGGTTTGATGCCGCTGCTGCTTCTGCTCAGAGTGGAGACGACACAAACACGCCTGGGAAGCTCTCAAAAGTCACCTGGGGCTGTGCAACGCTAAGCTCAGCCCAAAAAGGGTTTTTTTAATGTTTCTTCCTAATTATGATGCTCCTCAGCGACAGCGGAGCAGGAGCAAGGGCTGCTTTTCTCTCCCCAGTCATCTCAGTGCCATCTATCTCCCAACAGTTCGTTTTAATTATGCAATTACAGTGTGTACAAAGCTTTCTGTGAGCTCCAGTGGATAATTAAAACAGATGGGGAGCTTAATGGGACCAACTCCTTTTTCTTCTTTTAATTAATGTGTTAACAGTTTATGGGCCAGCCCGTGGAGATCTGTTCATCAGCAGCTCTTGGGGGGTCCACAAGTCCCCATCGTGTGCACAGCCCTGTCATGGGCGTGGAGGTGCTGTCCCAAAAGTGGTCTCCAGAAGGTCCCCACACACCTCATGTGTCACCTCCGTGGTGTCCTGTCACTGGTAAGGCATGAACACCCTCGAGGTGATGCTGGATGGATGAAGGTCTTCCAGGAACGCAAAGATCTCCTGCAGGTCCAGGATATTCCAAGCATGTCAGGAGATCATCTCAAGTCTCTGCTGGAAGAGACGGTGGAAGAAGAGGAGGAGGCAGGCATGGACAAGGGAGTTCCAGGGCAAAATCCCCTCCAATTCCAACCTGTGGAGGTGCAAAGTGCTCTTGGGGACAAGGTGTGGGGCCCAGCAGTGGTAGCTCTCCAGGGTGGAAGACCAGGGAAGGGATGGGGCAGGATAGAACCATTCAATCCCAGAATGATTTGGGTTGGAAGGGACCCCAAAGCCCATCCAGTCCCACCCCCTGCCATGGGCAGGGACACCTTCCACTATCCCAGGTGGCTCCAAGCCTCATCCACCCTGGCCTTGGACGCTTCCAGGCATCCAGGGGCAGCCACAGCTTCTCTGGTCAACCTGTGCCAGGGCCTCCCCACCCTTGGAGGGAAGGAGCCCTCTGTTTGCTCAGGGTGACTTGGGACTGCAGGATAAGGCAACAACGGGCTGAGGAATCTTGGTGGCCTTGGGAATTAGGAGCTGTGTCCAGCTGGTGTTGACACAGGATCAAACAGGCATCAAATGGTGCAGGTGAGAGCACCCAAATGAAGGTGGGTCCCCAACCCACCCCTATTTAACTCACTGAGCTCACAGAGTGCCAGGAATGCCAAGGGTTCGTCAGGATACTGGAGAAGTTAATGGGATAAAAATCCACTGGGTTGCTGAACTCCCAAAAGCCCCATCAGGAAGCCCCTGAGCTGGACAAGTGAAATGAGAGACTCTCATGGGACAGGATGGGCTGGGAGCATTAAAGGTCTTTTCCAACCTAAAGGATTCCAGGATTAATTTAATCCCTATGTGACTTCAGCAGGGCAGTTCATGCTCTGCAGGCAAAGCCAGAGAGAAGGAAGGAGGGAGGGGTTTGGAGAGCAGCTCCCAGTCGTGTGGGTGGCTGTGGGCACATTCCAGGAGCAGCCTGATAAACTGATAACATTTTGTAAACTGGCCCTGATTGCAGCAACAAGAAAAGCACGGGGCAAAACGGCAGGAGAATCCCCTCCAGCCAACCACTGGACTGGGGATAAATCCCAGCACTTGCCTTGGGCTCTGTTGGGCCACTGGGATGAGCTTCCTGAAAGAACAGCACTTTTGTGGGAATGATTCCTGAGCAAAACAAGGCCACTTGATGCCATTTAACAGGAAAACCTCCCTGCAGAGGTTTGCTTTGCCCAAGCCCTGATGCTCTTCCAGGCTTGGAGTGCTAAGCTCCCACCAGGAGCTCCCACACCAAGTTTTTCCTGCCAAAACCATGGCTGAGGGATGAGCAGGGCTGGTCTGAGTGAGCTGACCAGCTGAAATAATAATCCCGTGGTCAAGGGGAAAACAATGAGTTATTCCTGAGAGCCCTGGGGGTTTGTCTGGATTTGATTTCACGATTTTTAATCGCAGAGGGGCTCTGCAGCTCCGTGGAGGACGCAGAGGTGCAAAATTCAGGATGAGCCATGCTCAGGGATGTGCACAGAGGGCAGAAGGGGCTGGAGGGGACAGGGACACACACACACACAGATGCTGCAGGCTGGCTTTTCCCACATCTGCAGCCCAGCTGTTGGGCCACGGCTCAGCATTGCACAGCTTTTCCAGCTGAAAAATGTTAACAGCAGGGAGAGGGACACCTCCGTGAGGGAAAGCACAGCTCAGCAGCCGCATTCCAGCACCGGGAGAAGCTTTGAATGGCACTGGAGGCATTTCGATGCTGGGGGAATGGACTTGGAGGAAAGAATCCAACCCTTTCCGGGCCAGACCACAGGGATGTTCTCAGCCATGCCAAGCACGCTGTCCCCAGCGAGGGTCACTCAGTCGGGCCGGTATCAATCATCGTGTGATAAGCTCTGTCCCCCATCCCAGCTGTCCCCTCCTGCCCCTCTCCAGCCACAATCGCCAGCCTTTCCATTGCACAAGGAGCTCGTTGCTACAACAGGAATTGCAAAAAACCCCACGGAAACTGCTTGTCTCAGCCAACCCCGAGCTTCGCTGTATACACAGCATAAAATTTAGTTGCTTTAAACTTGCATTTTTTGGCTCAACTCTCCCGGCCACATCCTGAGCCCGAATGGATCGAATTACGGAGCACAAAATAAATTCCATCTGAGCGGGCTGCAGCCCTTGTCTCCCTGAACAAAGGCTGAGGTGTTTGCTTTGCTTTTTTTTTTTTGTCTTCTGGAAGAAAATGAGCTGGTTTTGTCCGTGTGGAGGGAGGGAGGCCGGGACACTGGGAAGAGCCGTGTTAGCCATGATTCCGACACCAGCCAGAGCTGGAGAGACACCATCCATTGCCTCTGGATCAGTCCCAGGGCCGTGATGTTACTGCCTCCAGCATCCTGCTGGAGAATGCCGTCTGATGTGGCAGTGCCACCTCTCTTTGTCCCCTCTCCTTTGGAGCAAGGACCATGCGCCAGGTGCTGCACAAAGAGGGAAGGAGGACTTTGAGCATTTGGGAAGCAGAGACAGGGCTGTCCATGGGTTCTGTTTTGTCCTTAAATTAGGCAGGAGAGTGAGGAGGAAGGAGAGGAAAGTAGAGAGGGGTGGCAAAAGAGCTGGAGGGGAGCTGCAAACACCCATGGAGCACCAGCACCCTCTGCCAGGGTGCTGCCCCTGGATGCCTGGAAGTGTCCAAGGTCAGGCTGGATGGGGCTTGGAGCATCCTGGGATAGTGGAAAGTGTCCCTGCCCATGGCAGGGGATGGGACTGGATGGGCTTTGGAGTCCCTTCCAACCCAAACCATTCTGGAATTCCATGATTCTATCCTACCCCATCCCCTCCCTTGTCTCCCACCCTGGAGAGCTACCACTCTGTGTCTCTGAGCCCCCCATCCAGACATGCTGCACAGAACCTGGGCAGGGAATGATCCCAATGATCCCAGCCCTGCCCGGGCCACAGGGCTTTGGGATGGGGCAGGAGGGGCTCCAGGTGTGGAATGGGGGATCCCCCAGGGCAAACAAAGCTCATCACGCCCCAGGTGCATCCCGCTGATTCTCAGACAAACCCAAACTGGGGCAGATTCTGTGGCCAGACGAGAAGGAAAGCAGAGAGGAACCACTGCGGCCCCTCTGCGCTGTCTCCAGCCTCCAAGGGAATCTCCCGGTGTGGGCGTGGGAAGCGGCTCAGCCGGCTCTGCCTGTCCCTGCAGCCGCTCCACCCCGGAGCCGGCGCTCCCCAGATCGTCCTCTGGCCTGCACGCGCCTGCAGACCCACTCCATGCTCTCCTCCGTGGAAAACATCTCCACAGGGGCTCATCCAAAGGGCCACCAGACCCCCCTGGTCCATGCTGGAATAAACCCACCAGGAGGTGTGACCTCAAAAGAATCCTAAATGAGAGAATCCCCCAAAATATGCTTTAGATACCCCCAGTGCTCATCTCACAGCCCAGTTCCAGCCCTGCAGAAGTGCTTTGGGAAAGGGATCTCTGGGAAGTTTTCCTTGATGAGCCCTAATTTGCTCCGAGGAACCAAAATGCTTTGTGATTTGCCCAATTAATTCTTCACTGGTGGTTCGTGGACCCTTCACCTGCTCAAGGTGAGGAGAGGAAAACTGGAGCCTATGCCTGCCCAACATTCCTTGAGGACATTATTTATTGACTCTACTATCGTAGCCCTTTTTTGGAGGGAAAAAAAAGCCCAGACAGGGTTAGCACTGACACCGTGGGGTTTGTGCTTGGTGGCCACGGTTTGATGTCACCCTCCAACTGTCCCCACTGTCACTGGGCCTTCTCACAGCTTCCAAGGTCAGCTGGGAATAATGGGACAACAGCTGAGGGTGTGGGGATGGTCTTCTGGATTCATCACATCCTATTTGGCACAGTTAAAGGGCAGGAATCTCCTCAAGGACAGTCTTACCAAAGAGTGATGGATACCTCGGAGCAGGATCATCCATTCTGGGTGGGCTGAGCCATCCAACCCCTCTGGCACATCAAGGTGTGATATCCTTGGTGCTGGGGCTGAGCCACGTGGAGTGAATTCTTCCTCACACTTTCTCAGGCTGGGAATTTAATGAGGAATTAATAACCACTTAATGATTTGCACACACTCCGTGGAGGTGGAGCAATAATCATCCGGTTCCTTTATCAAAACCCACATCTGGTCAGGAAAGTTTGGCACGGCCGTGGCTTTGATCCCAGCTCCCTGTGACTCCCACACCCCAGAGCTGGGTCACCCTTCCGTGGTGTGCCATGGAATGATGATGGAGCAGCTCCCGGTGAGCCACCACCTTTTCCCAAACCATTGTACGGCAGTGACATCACCACTTCCACNTGAGCTCTCCCTGGAGCCTTCCCTTCTCCGGGTGAACACCCCCAGCTCTCCCAGCCTGGCTCCATAGGAAATGGTGCTCCAGCCCTTGGAGCATCTCCATGGAGATCCCCTGCAGCCAGGCTGCTCAAGCCCCTCCATGGTGAGCAGGTAAGGCTGGAGAGAAGATGTCTGTGAGAGAAAAACGTTTAGAACAGCAGAGGATCCCCTCCTGCTCCTGATCCATGGAATCTCCTTTTCCAAGCAGTGGAAACCTGTCCTTTGAAGGCCCGGCAGGGCTGTTATTACACTGAATGAGTTTGCAAACAAGGATGAGAAAAACAAACAAACCCGAGCGCCAGCCCTCCCGCTTGTCATGGAGAGAAGGAAAACAGCCACTCGCTGTGGCCTGTGGCCTCCATCCCAGCTCCCCCTGAGCTCACACCCAGCTGGAATGCAGCATTCCCGTAACTCCAGCTCTCCCAGACGCCTCGCTGCCATGACCCCATCCCAAAATCCGTCAGCGCTGGGAGCAGGGCTCTGCTTGCTCCATGCCTGGTGTCCTGCAGGGCTGGCACGGGGTGAGCTCCAGCTCAAATCTTCCATGGAAGTGGAGGAAGGAAGAGGGACCTTCTCAATGGAGGAGGTTTCCAAAAACATCAACACAATCAAATAACCACTGCCATCCCAATGTGAGGCGAAATTTTGGGGTAAAATGGGAAAGTTCATCCATTGAAAATGGGATTCTCCTCTAGGGAGAGATGCTCTGGGGTGTCCTCTGGCCCCACAGCCATGGGACAGATTTGTTGTCCTGAGTGCTTGGCTTTTCCCCGGTCCCAGCAGCGGACACAGCACGGGGTCAGGATGCACCCCGGGAGTCTGGGAGCTGGGAAGCTCCAGAGGAATCTTCTGGCAGCCCCAGCAGGAGGGAGCGAGGGAGCAGCCCGGCTGCAGACACATTCTGAGCACACAAAAGCATCCGCCTGACCCCTCATTATCCACGTTTGAGGAGCTGCTGCATATTAAAATAATCCCTTCAAAGAGAGTGGGGGAGACGAGCACTGAAGTATTGATGAGCCAAGCTGGCACAGGGATTGATCTTGATGGGTTTGTGAATTTTATTAAGAACTTTAGAGAGGACACCCAGCACACAAACACATCCCCCTCGCTGGGCTCCGAGGGCTCCCCATCCCAGGATGAGCCAAAGGTCCCCTCATCTGACCCCAGGCTGGTTCTGCCTCATCTGGTGCTCTCAGAGCCTTGGAAAAAAAGGAACAAACAAGAGATAAGGGCAGAATTTGATGCTGCAGATAAACAACAACTAAAAATCAGAGGGGAAAAAAGCAAAGCCTCAAATGAGATTCCAGCTCTGCCTCCTCTGGGCTTTCTCATGCAACACCATGGAAATCCCCCACATTCCCATCTTTATGTCTCTTCTCGTCCGAAAACCAGGGCAACCTTTGCTCCAGCAGAGCATCTCAGCACCCAGAAGAGGCTCTCACCACTCCTGATAGAAAAGGTTCTTCCCCCAGAGGGTGCTGGGCACTGCCCAGGCTCCCCAGGGAATGGGCACAGCCCCGAGGCTGCCAGAGCTCCAGGAGCGTTTGGACAGTCCTGCCAGGGATGCCCAGGGTGGGATTGTTGGGGTGTCTGGGCAGGGCCAGGAGTTGGACTGGATGATCCTGGTGGGTCCCTTCCAGCTCAGGATATTCTACATTCCATAAATCCATGATTCTGTGACCCTGACCCGGCCCAGCTCTGCTCTGCTCTCCTCAAGAATTCCTGTCCTGATAGAGATCAGAGAATTTTCAGGACTCTGCCATGAAACTTGCTGTATCTTGTCTGCAGACTTGTCTCTGCTCCCCTGCCTGGGCTTTACAGGGAAATCAGATGGATATCAACGAGGGTTTGAAGTGCCCCCCAGTGCCTCCTGCAGATAAGCCAGGGTTTGGTGAGGGGTGCGTTGCCCAGTCCCGCAACTCCTGGGCATGGACAAATATCATTGAAATCACTGAAAACTTCAGCACAAGCCCAAATAATCTTCACATGCCCAGTTTAGGGGCAGAGAGGGAACAGCTGCAGGAATCCCTCAGGAATATGGAGTTGGATCTCCCCTCCTTGTGCTCCTGCCCTCACCATCGACTCCTCTTTTTCCAAGCAAACACTGCCCAGGCCCATGGGACCTCCCCATCCCCACTTTTGGGAGAACAAGGAGGCAAAGAAATAAATATCCATAATTTTCATGATCTCTTCAGTGCCTGGATTGTCCTTTTCTCCCACTCTTTTTGTTCAAAGTCACATCTCCATCTCACTTGGTTCATTGGGAGCAAAGCTCTTCCAGCAAAGCCATGCTTGACTTCCATGCGGACGCAAAGTAGGACACCCCAGTTAGCAGGTGACTGGTGTCCTTCCAGCTCCTTACCCAACCTCTGATCCCTGCTCCTGTAAATCCTGGGAATGCACACAGAGAGCAACTGGAATGACGCCATCTGGGGCTGCTCTGACTCACCATGGACAGACCCAACATATGGGAACAGCCCAAAACCACCAGGAGCAGTGATTTACAGCCTGGCTGCTGCTTGCTGCCAGCTCCAAGGTGACACTGTCCGGGGAGGGAGGAAATTTATAGGGCCAGAGCTCTTTCCTCCCACACCTGAGCTGTCCTGGGGGTGACACCGAGCTGTGCTCCCGGGGAGGCTGGATCCAGCTTGCCAGGGCTGGAAGGGAGCTCAAAGTCCACCCAGTCCCACCCCTGCCATGGGCAGGGACACCTTCCACTAGCCCAGGTTGCTCCAAGCCCTGTCCATCCTGGCCTTGGACACTTCCAGGGATCCAGGGGCAGCCACAGCTGCTCTGGGCACCCTGGGCCAGGGCCTCCCCACCCTTACAGACAGAAATTCCTTCCCAATATCCCATCCATCCCTACCCTCTGTCAGTGGGAAGCCATTCCCTGTGTCCTGTCCCTCCATCCCTTATCCCCAGTCCCTCTCCAGCTCTCCTGGAGCCCCTTTAGGCCCTGCAAGGGGCTCTGAGCTCTCCCTGGATCCTTCTCTTCTCCAGGTGAACACCCCCAGCTCTCCCAGCCTGGCTCCAGAGCAGAGGGGCTCCAGCCCTTGGAGCAGCTCCATGGCCCTTCCTGGGCTCATTCCAACAGTTCCATGCCTTTTGCAGGAAACCAGAGAGCCTGTGCTACATCACACACAGCTCACGGCCATGGTCTATCAGCTCACAGCAGGGTGTTACATTCCCAGACGTGGTTTCCTCTCCCCATTCCATGACTCCGTGACTCTTCTCCTGGGCTGCAGTTGAACCCCTCAGCCCTGGGGCTGTGGATTATGCAGTGACTCAGATCCCAGGATAGGGACTCAGAGGGAAATTTGCAATTCAGAGCAGCTCCAAGACTCAATGAGAGTCTCAAATGGGCAAGTGGGAGAGGGCAAAACACGAGACAGGGCGTCAGTGACAGGGACAAACACAACTTTGAGTGTTCAACGAGTTGGATGCAAAGCAGTGACACCATCAGAGCTTCAGCCCACACCATTCCCACCAGGAATTCACCTCCATGGGGGATGCAGGTGCCCCATGGGCTGCTGCAGAGCTGGAGAGGATGTGCAAGGGTGGGAAACCTTTTCTTAGATCAAGCTCCCCCACTGAGAATCCTGTGGGATGCTGAAGGGTTGGGGGGTCAGAGTCAGAAGGACTTGCAGGAAAACCTCCTGGATAAAGCCAAGCTCCAGGAGCTCCATCTGGCAGCACTTTTTGGGTTTACTGATGAAGGTCTGCAGGCACCCAGTGGGAAAAGATCCCTGTCAAGTGCTGCTTCCTCAGCCTTGAAGAAAATAATTGCAAGAGCAAGCAGCTGACACAGGAAAAATTAATTTGGGAGATAAAGTACCAGGGGTGAGCTCTAATGAGGTGAGGAGGAGGGTGGAAGTGTCGACTCCCTCAAGGGTGAGGGATGTGACAAATGGAGGGAGCTGAGGTGGGGTTTCACCCAAAAAGGAGCAGTTACAAGTTGGTCACAAAGAGGAAAAGAGAAACAAGATGGGAGGCTCCAAAACCTAGAATTTCTTGTGGGTTTGGGTGGGGGTTTTGTAAGGCAGATGAAGAAAAAAAACAAATCACGGAAGAGAAATCTACCCCTATCAATGCATTTTTATGCACTGCTACAGCATCACATGTGCCATGGGAGAGCCCTGGGATGCAGAGCAGCTTCAGGAGGTGCTGGTGACACCCTCTGGGTGGGCAGCCTGAAGCTCAGCCCTGGAATCCCAAAGGAAAACCTGGAAAAGCAGCAGAGTGCTGGTCCTGGGGAGCATCAGAGGAGGCAACAGATGGTGAACCTCCCTGTGTGATAAATATTGCAGGAGAGCCTGGATTTGCCTGTGCAGATGCCTCTCCACAGGCTGGGAGCAGGGCTGAGGGCAGCAGGGCACGTGTGGCTTGGGAATGGCCATGGAACAAAGGTGGAGAGGCCAGGAACACCAGGATGAGCTCCCAGCAGAGCCCAGCCTTGAACAGCCAATGGTTCTGTTGGTGATGGTGCTCCAAGGAACACAAAATTTTGGGAATGAGGTTGGGATGTGCTGATTTGCAGCTGTCCCAAGAAGAAAGGGAGAGCAGCAGCCATTAGTTCCCAGCAGCTGGCAGGACTCTCATGGAATCTTGGAATTGTTTAGGTTGGGAAATCACTTTAAGATCGTTGAGTCCAACCATCCCCCAGCACTGCCAAGGCCACCACTGCCCCATGTCCCCAAGTGCCACATCCACACAGCTTTCAATCCCTCCAGGAATGGTGACTCCACCACTGCTCCAGGCAGCTGTGCCAGGCTGGACAACCCTTTCCATGAAGAAATTTTCCCTAATACCCAATTTAAGCCTTTCCTAGTGTAGCTTAAGACTTTCTCCTCTTGTCCTGTCCCTGTTCCCTGGGAACAGAGCCCAACCTTGCTCCACCCTCCTGTCAGGGAGCTGTGGAGGGTGAAAAAGTCTCCCCTGAGCCTCCTTTTCTCCAGACTGAACAACTCCAATGGCTTTGACCAGCCCAAGATGACCCTGAGCAGCATCACCTGGAGGAAAATTCCCAGGTGATGTTGTTCCAGTTTCCTTCCCAGCAAGGTCTGCTCTCATATGTCTTCCCAAATGCTCCCAGAACCTGCTTAGAGGAGCTGGGAAACATTTTGGGTTCCCTGCACTCCTGAGAGGCTTCCTGAGGAGCAGGATCATGGATCCAGGTCTGCACTGGGGATGCTCATCAGAAGAGACACCCGAGAGGTTTCAGCAGGAGCACGTTTGTGCCAAATCCTTGGGAAAAGCCCTGGAAATCAGGGAATACAGGTGTTTTGGCTCCCAGCACGATCTGGACAAGAGCTTCCCAGTGAAGGAGGGACTGCAGTGAAGCCAAGCCATCAGAAGGGGCTGGAAGCTGCCCACTCTGCCAACCTGCTGCCAAGGATTCTGGGCCAGGAGGGATTTTCTCCCTGTTGGAGCCAAGTGATCCTGATCTTCCATTGATGAACGGGGCTGGATCCAACAGACAAAGAAAATGAGCTGGCAAAAGCCAGGCTCGGCGAGTCCGCAGCGCTCATTCCAAGAGTGCAACAACAGGTGTGGGATTTGGGGGGAATTAAGGGCCAACAGGGACAATCCCTGCACTGTGACATCCGTGAGGGCTGTTAATGCCACACCTATGAGCAGGACTCTTGTGGGAGAAGGTGATGATGAGATAAGAGGCAGAGGTTGATAAGCTCTGTTGGTTCGTCATGGACTCAATGGTCTTAAAGGCCTTTTCCAGCCTTAGTGATTCCATGATTCTCCAGCTGCTTTGCAAAACAAGGAAATTTCCAAGCATGATCGCTTTGGTCCAGTAAATAAAATAAATGTTAAAATAAAGCAATTCAGCACTAGTCTGGTTTAAATGTATTAGCACTGACAGTGCTAATAACAAATGGGATTATTCCAAAGCTGCCCCAATATATCAGGGAAGTGAAACTGCAGAAATTGGCAACCCTTGGGCATTCTTCTTTTCCACCTGCCATTAAATCAATTTAAAGTTCCCATCTCAATCTATCTGAATTAATTATGTACTTTCAGGCAGCAATTACTGGAAGAAGTCCTTCATTTTGGGATTGTTCCATCTCCAGTGCCCACGGGAGGAGGGAGATGCAGGGACCAGGGTGTTGAGGGGTGGATTTTGCAACACTCTGGGGGCTGCTTTCGCTCTGGAAGGTCTGAAGGTGCTCCTGGACTCTGCCCAAAACAGGGCACTGAGCATCTCTCATCCTCAGCAGGAATGGACTGGAATATTTCCGTTGGAAGGGACCTGTCACAATTATCAAGTCCAACAGCTTGATCACCTCAGGGCTGACCCAAAGTTAATTATTGAGGGAACTGTGCCTCTTAAACATCCCTGGAATTGTTCCAGGCCGCACTGGATGGGGCTTGGAGACACCTGGTCTCGTGGAAGGTGGAATGAGATGGTTTTTAAGGTCCCTTCCAGCCCAAACCACTCTGGGATTCCATGGAACACTGACAGGCTTGTTAAGGAGCTCTCTGGGCAGCCTGTTCTCCCTGCACACACCACTCCAGCAGAAGTGGAGTCATTCCTGCCCAGAAAAAGTCCATTCCTGGTGCATTTCCAACCCTTGTCATGTGCTTTGGGGTTTTTGTTGGGGTTTTTTTTTTCCTCCTGCCTATTTTTTTTTTTTTTAAACAACCGAGTTTGGAAAGTCGCAGGAAATCAAAACAAGAAATTGCTGACAAGTGTCCCACTGTAATTGAGTGAGAACACAGAGCTCAGCTCTGCAGATTCCCAGAAATACAGTCCAGATGTGGCTCTCCACGGTGGCTCAGCCAAACCACAAACCCCTGAAATGACATCCCTGGGACTGGGAAACTTCCCCAGCGCCCCTTCCAGCCACGCACCGCGACAGCCGGGGCCCAAAAAACGCCCAGTCAAAGATTTGGGAAAACACAGAGCTGGCAGTAGAGCCTGGAGGGGCCCTGTCAGTCCCCAGTGCTGAAGGTCTGCAGCAGGAATAATGGAATTATGGAATCATGGAATTATGGAATTATGGAATCATGGAATCATGGAATGGTTGGGTTGGAGGGGATCTTAAAGCTCATCTAATTCCACCCCCTGCCGTGGGCAGGGACACCTTCCACTAGCCCAGGCTGCTCCAAGCCCTGTCCAACCTGGCCTTGGACACTTCCAGGGATCCAGGGGCAGCTACAGCTTCTCTGGGCACCCTGTGCCAGGGCCCCCCCACCCTCACAGGGAAGAATTCCTTGCACTGCTCTTCCATGGCAGAGGGACAGGTTTGGTGGCACAGGCAGTGTCCCAGTGCTGGTGCTTTGCCTCCCAGCCCCACAGCATGAAAATGGGGAAGGGGAAATTGTCCCCTGCCCTCTGCAGCCTCCCGTGGGGCATCACAGCCCTGAGTGCCCTTTGGTCTGTGCTGCTGCTGCTGGGGCTCATCTCACCAGGATTTAACTGAAATGGGAACTCTGCTCTTCCCAGGAGGATGGGAGAGGTGTCCACTGACCCATCTGAGTGGCTTTTTAAGCTGTAAGAAATCCAGGTGCGTGGTGTCCGGGCAGCCAGAGCAGAGATGTGCAGTGCAGGGTGATGGTTTTGCTTCCAAATTAAATAATGGAAGAGCATCCACTGGTTTCAGTAAGATTTTCTCCCAAAGTGGTTCACTGAGCATGGTGAGGAGAAGGGAAAATCCCACCACGCCCCAAAAAGGAGGAGAGAAATGCCTCGAGGCTCCATCACTGGAGCCGTGGTGCTCCAGATCCGCCATGGGCTGGCGCGGGGATTGTGGATGAGCAGAGGAATCTGTTTGCAGCAAACACACGGGTTGGGCAAGGCTGGGCAGATCCTGTTGGTGAAAGGACCATCTGTCCCCAACATGTGATTTGTACCAACCTGATGGTGTTTGCAGAGCCAGCCCAGCCGCGCTGCTCGGCCATCTGCTCTGCAACAGAGGGGAGGGAGGGAATTTACCCCTCCCTAACCTCAGGGTGATGTTCTTCGTGTTCAACATTGGAGAAGAAAACAAAGGCTGTGATTTGAGGAGGCTGCATCCCACGTCCCCAGCTCCATATGGAGCTCCAGGGCAGAGCACGGCCTGGCTGCTGGGATTTCAGGGCCTGAGGGAGCACTGCAGCCCCACCGTGCCACTGCAACCCTCCTGAAGGGGGTCAGGCACTCTGGGTGCCACTGAAGACTTTAATTTGGAGTATTTAACCATAAATAACCCACCACTGTCCGGGTGTCCCAGCTGTGGCCTGTACATTCCGTGCCATCCTCGGTGCCCTTGGCACAGGCCATGGGTGGAGAGCTTGGCCTGGTGTAAAGGATAACCAGGACAGAACTTTCTGGCATGGAAAAGGTGGAAACAGACTCACTGGAGCAGGTATTGACCCTCCTGTGCCTTTTCCCCATCCATGTGCCAGTGCACCCACAATCCTTCCTCCCTCACAGCCGTGGTCGGTGCCTGCTCCCATCCCAGGCTGAACCTGTGTCCTGGGGGAGGGACAGTTCCAGGAGCTGCCCCTGCAACGTGACCAAAACTGTTCCTCTGCAATCGATGTGTTCCCACTTTCTCATGGTTTGCAGGCAGCTGGGATTGAAGTGAGGCAGAGGGGGTCATGTTTTCAAGGTGTGTGCATAGGTGAGAAATCCGGGCTTTAGGTGGATCTAATGAGGTTTTTTTTCCCAGTATCCCCAGCCCAGGAAGGATGTGGAGCTGTTGGAGCAAGTCCAGAGGAGGCCAGCAAGTTGATGAGAGGGATGGAGCAGCTCTGCTGTGAGGAAAGGCTGGGAGAGTTGGGATTGTTCAGCCTGGAGAAGAGAAGGCTTTAGGTGACCTAATTGTGACCTTCCAGTACCTGAAGGGGCTACAGGGAAGATGGAGAGAGACTCTGGACAATGGCCTGGAGTGTCAGGACGAGGGGGAATGGCTTCCCACTGCCACAGGGCAGGGTTAGGTGGATATAGGGAAGAAATTTTACTGTGAGAGTGGTAAGGCCCTGGCCCATGGAACAAGATGGTCTTTAAGGCCCCTTCCAAGCCAAACCATTCCATGGTTCTATGATCAGACTTTGCCCACACCAGGACTCTGGGAAGGTGGGTGGTTGCTCCTGGAAGCTCCTCGAAGTCAGGCAGGGGTAGTCCATGGAATGCCATTTCTAACATGGGCATCGACTCCTCTCCACCTGCCCTGGCAGGTACAGGGATATCTGTTTGATTCCCAAAGTTTCCATGGCCTCTTTCTCCTGGAAGACCCGCAGCTCTCAGCTAAGGAGAAGTTCCCAAACCAACAGTGAGGTCTGTGGGTAAAACCACCCCTCCCAGAGCCAAATCCCTTCCCTGCAGTTCCCAGGGGCTCCTTCCCCGCTCTTCACTCAAGGAAAACCTCCTGGCACCGTTATTCCCATTCTTCTCGCTGAAAGACTTTACTCCCTGTACAGCAGAGAAGATTCATTCCCTATATTCCGTGGGAGAGATTATCTCCAGTTGCTATTATTCCCTTATCAATAATTCACCGTGCAGCCACACGCCGGCTCCTTCCCGAGTGCACGAGCAGCCGGGAGCGATCCCGGCTCCTTGGATATTGCTGATGCTCTCAGCAAAGCAGAACACCACAAATGAGTCACATCCTCTGGAATCTTCTCCTTCCAGCCTCCCGTGGAGGGGGAGCAGCTCCACGGAAGGGCTGCGAGCCCGTGGCGTTGAAATAAATAAATAAAGGGGAGATAATTAAACTCCGTATTTCAATCTTAGAGGAGGAGCTCATAAAGAGGGACTCTTCATCTGGAAAATCCAACACAATGAGGTGATTAAAGGAGAAAAGCAGACATGGAACTGCCTGTGAATACAGAGCGCACGCCGAAGCCTTGATCAAGACTCTCCCGTCAGAAGGATGAGCTCGTTGCTCTTCCCATTTATCTCCCACGGGATAACAACTGTGCTGCACGGAGCTTGGGATTAAAACAGCAATGTTTCATTGGATTCATTTCTCCCATACAATGCGCAGCACAAATGCCTCATTTCCCCCTGGAGAGACGAGCATCGGGATCATCGGGATACGCGATCCCACCTCGGCACCGCCAGCCTCCCATCGCCGATTGGAACTCCACCATTAAGGAGATTTACGGCTCTGAGGATGCACAAGTGTCATCCGTGACTAAATCAGGCACCGGGTGGGAGAGGAAAGATGATCTCCCCCTTCCCAGTTGTCACTGGGAAGCTCCAAAGCCCCAGCTTGGATGAGCCGTCTCGGATGTCCGAGACATCTGTGCAATCATTGACTGAACCTTTCATCTTCCAGGCTGGCTTTGCTCTGGAACAGCCTGTCAGGGAGCCAAGCCAAGCAGCACTTGAGCGCCCTTTCATCCAGCCAGGTGGATCTGTGTCCCAGGGAATTATTGGCACATGGAAGAGATGCCTCCCGTTTCTCTCTTTACCTGCACGTTTCAGTGTGTTGCACCACAAATCACAGGATTCCAAACAGAGTGGTTTGGGTTGGAAGGGACCTTAAACACCATCCCATTCCACCCCCTGCCATGGCAGGGACACCTTCCACTAGCCGAGGCTGCTCCAAGCCCTGTCCAACCTGGCCTTGGACACTTCCAGGGATCCAGGGGCAGCCACAGCTTCTCTGGGCACCCTGTGCCAGGGCCTCCCCACCCTCCCAGCCAGGAATTCCTTCCCAGTATCCCATCTATCCCTGCCCTCTGGCAGTGGGAAGCCATTCCCTGTGTCCTGTCACTCTGTGGGACAGCAGGATGCTCTCCAGGATGGTTTGAGCAAGGCAGAGGACAAGTGGTGGGAACATAGAAGTTTGGAGAAGGCCAGTGCCACCAGCACTGGGTGAAGCTGAAGAAACAAACCCCCAAAGTTTGGATTCCATCTCTCCTAAAGGGGCTGTAAGACACCTGGAGAGGGGCTTTGAACAGGGGCTTGGAGTGCCAGGATGAGGAGGAATGTCCTTAAGCTAAAGGAAGATGGATTTCAACTGGATGTTAGGAAGAAACTCCTAAGAAATCAACGTGCCCAGCAGGGAGTTGGCTCCAGCAGCTTATCTTGAGCTTCCATTTATCGCTGGGCTCGGACACGCTCGGGCAGGCTAATCCAGGAGGAGAGGCTGCAGTACCCAGTGCGCTGCAGGAGATGACAGCGGTTCCAAGCTAATGGATAAGGCGAAAGACAGTGTGACCAATGGGATGAATCAATCAGAGCCGTGCAGCTTCAGGAGAAGAGAGAAGGGGAAAATAAAAATCAAGGCTTAGAGCTTTTAGCCCCTGGATGCAAAGGAAAGGCAGATCTGGGGCTCCCAACATAAAAATGAGTCCAGGAGAGGCTATGGAGATGCTCCGAGGGCCGGAGCCCCTCTGCTCTGGAGCCAGGATGGGAGAGCTGGGGGTGTTCACCTGGAGAAGAAAAGGCTCCAGGGAGAGATCAGAGCCCCTTCCAGTGCCTAAAGGGGCTCCAGGAGAGCTGGAGAGGGATTTGGGACAAGGGATGGAGGGACAGGACACAGGGAATGGCTTCCCAGTGCCAGAGAGCAGGGTTAAATGGGATATTGGGAAGGAATTCTTGGCTGTGCGGGTGGTGAGACCCTGGCACAGGTTGCCCATAGAAGCTGTGGCTGCCCCTGGATCCCTGGAAGTGTCCAAGGCCAGGCCGGACGGGGCTTGGAGCAACCTGGGATAGTGGGAGGGGTGGAACGAGATGGACTTTAAGGTCCCCTCCAACCCAACCATTCCATGTTTCTGTGGACACTGATATGGCTCCTGTCCTTGCACTGTGTTTTATCCTCAACCTGGATGATTTAACAGCCTGGCCAGGCAGCATCCCAAAAATCCTGAATGCAGCAGATCTCTCCCCCGCTGCATGGCCATGGATGCACAGCAGGGCTGGAATCCTCAGCGAGGCCTTTCCCAGGGGCTGGATGCAATGGGCTTCTCCCACCTCCTCCTGCCCTTCCTGCATCCAAGGGCCACAGGGATGCAGCTCCATGGATGCTGGATACAGGAATGGGGTTCACCAGCCACACCTGGGAATGGCAGCACCTCCAGAATGTGCCTTCAAAAATTAAAATAAAATTTAAAAAAAAATGAAATCACTCATTTAAATCAACTAAACACATATAAACCCCTGAAGTGATAGCACTTAAAAACAGCAACCACCTCTCCTAAGCACAGCTCTCACCCCAGGGAGGGAGAAGTGCCAGAAATCACCTCAAAATCGCAGTCGGAAGGAATTCAGCTGCTCTGCTGATAAGCAGCCCTATAAATCTCTAAGCTGGAGAGGTAGATCATTAAGGGGAAATGTTTAGAGAAATTAAATCCTTTTTTGCTGCTTCTTATGCTAATAGGGAGAAGCAAGCTGATTTGCAGGAGGACAACGTTGAGCAAAATCAAATTCATCAATGTCCCCATCTGTTCCCGTTCCCGTGCTGACTTTGTCAAAAATCAGCTTTCCTTCAAGCAACACCCGCGTCACTTGGAGCCAATTCTGGGCAGATTTGTAAATAAACCTCTTCTGCAAAGCCAGCCAGGCAAAAAAAAATACAGGGGAAAGGCCTGATAAATAGAAATACATGTTGGGATTGAAGGGATTGAGGAGGTGGCCAAGAGATGAAAGGGACAGGGAATGACTAATCAGCCCAGCTGGGAAAATAACCCAGAGGCCAATGGAGGGTTAATGATACCAGAAAGGGAAAATCTCCAAAATAGGATCCTGCATCTCTGCCCCAGCTGCTGTTGTTGCTCCTGGATGAAGCAGGATCTGGAAACAACTCCTTGCTGGAGCTGCTCTGCGTGCAAGGACCAGCAAGCTCCTCCTGCAGCTCGTGGGGATCTGGAAAGATCTCCTAAAAATGTCACAGAATCATAGAAGAGAATCATGGCATGTCCTGAGCTGGAAGGGACCCACAAGGATCACGGAGTCCCACTCCATGTCCTCGAGTGTGCTACAGGGAGCAACACTAAACTGGTTTGTGACACCGTTCTGCCTGTTCCCAGTTACTGGAGCACACAGAACCAATACAGTAATTTATGCCAAAGTCACTACAGAGAAAGTCTTATCTCAAAACTCAGCAATGAGGGATTTCACGGAGTCATGGAACTGTTGGGACTGGAAGGGACCTTAAAGAACATCCAGTGCCACCCCTGCCATGGGCAGGGACATCTCCCACCATCCCAGGCTGCTCCAAGCCCCGTCCAACCTGGCCTGGGACACTTCCAGGGATCCAGGGGCAGCCACAGCTTCTCTGGGCACCCTGCGCCAGGGCCTCCCCACCCTCCCAGCCAGGAATTCCTTCCCAATACCCAACCTACCTCTACCCTTTTCCAACTTAAAGTCATTCCCCCTTGTCCTGTCCCTCCATCCCTTGTCCCAAGTCCCTCTCCAGCTCTCTTGGAGAGCCCCTTTAGGCAGTGGAAGGTGCTGTAAGATCTCCCTGGATCCTCCCCTTTTCCTTCTGAGCACCAAACTTAAGCACCAAAGCTGCCTTCCCATATTTTCCTTCCAGGGCAGGATTATTCCGTGTGCTCCCACATTTTCTGGAGCATTTTCAGCAGAGGGAATTCCAGGTCCAAGGTGGGCACGTCCCCATGGATCACATCTGTCACATGGCACAGCCCAGGTGGCATCAGGTTGTTGTGCTCCCCCAGGACAGCCAGCAGCAGAGCCCAGCCTTCCTGGCAGCTCCGGCAGGGATCCCGCTGGGACACGCACGCCAGGCGTGGGCACCGAGCGGATTTGGCTCCCGGCACCACGGCAAACGGAGGGGAAAAATCCCTGACGTGCTGCCCTGAAGAGAAAACTGGTTTTTATGTTCATTCACAGGGCAGAAAATCCCGAGATCTGCAGCTGCAGCACAGGCAGAGCCCCGGGGCAGGACTGGGCTCTGCTCACCACCTGCCCATTCCAGAGCCTTCCTTCCCCTCCAAGTTCCCCTCCGAGCCCTGAGCAGGCACAGAATTCCAGCGAGGAACACACACAGAGGAGCCCAGCTCTCCCTGTAGCAGCCAAAACGCTGCTCCTGCCCTGGAATTCCCCCATCTCCTGCCCCACAGAGCCAGCACCAGCAGCCTGCTGCCTTCCCAGGCTCCCTTCTCCACTGGCTCCCTCTTCCCGGTCCAACACGATACTCAGTGGGAAAAGTGGGAAGGAGAGTGGGACAGAGCTGGGCAAGGGAAATCTCAGCAGGGTTTGAGGATACACCTGTGTACGACCTGCCGTGGAACACAGCGTGCTCTGGACAGCTTCCATGGAATCGTGGAATTGTTGAGGTTGGAAAAGCCCTCTAAGATCATCGAGTCCAACCGTTCCCCCAGCACTGCCAAGGTCACCACTGACCCGTGTCCCCAAGTGCCACATCCACATGGATTTTAAATCCCTCCAGGGATGGGGACTCCACCACCTCCCTGGGCAGTTCCAATGCTTGACCATCCTTTCCATGAAGAAACCCTTCCTGATGTCCAGCCTGAGCCTCCCCTGGCACAACTTGAGGCCGTTCCCTCTCCTCCTGTCCCTGATCCCTGGGAGCAGAGCCTGACTCCCACCTGGCTGCCCCCTCCTGTCAGGGAGCTGGAGAGAGCAATAAAGTCTCCCCTCAGCATTCCAATGTCTCATTGTTCATTCCAAGGCCTGGAAGTCCAAGTGATGATCTCAATCTCCACAAAATAAATCCATCTGTGGAAAGCACAAAGGAGGAGTTGGAGATTTCCCTGTGCTGTCCTTACCTCAGCCAAGCCCCATCCCGCTGCCAGGTGCCTTCCCGCTGCACTTCCTCTGGCTCACCCTTAATTTTTCATTTCCTGACATCCTTCCATTCAGAAAGGTCTCACCGATCCATAAAAACTGCTTTTTCCATTTGTTTGATCCATGCCACTGTGGGCATCCACGGGGTCGGGTGACACAGCTGAAAATATTTACGTTTTCTGCTTTTACCACCCTCTTTTAAGCCATGAATGAACTTCAGGTGTCTCTGTGGAAGTGAAGATTCCTTCAGGGAAGCACAGATCCCAGCAATCCTTCTGTAGCATCTCCACGTTGCCACCACGTGGTGGGATGGCTCCTTTTCTCTTCCTCTCCTTCTGGCCTCACCACCTCTTCCACAACTCTCTGGAGTAAAGTTGGAGCAGCCCTTTAGGAAATGTGCTCCAAAACTCTTTTAAAAAATACTTCAAAAAAATTTAAATCTATTTAAGCACACCCAGACTGCAGCAGATCTGTTTGGAGCAGCGTGAGGAGCATTAACTATTAGTCCTAATTATCCTAAACTCCTAATTATCCTAAACAAAAGCAAGGAGTGATGCCCCGGAGCTCCTCCCGAGGCAGGGAGAGGGAGCCCCACCTGCACATTCCCCACCCTGACCTGCAGCCAGATCCAGCCCGAATTTCTCCAGGCTCCACCCGGCTTCTCCCTTTGCTGGGTGTGCAGGAGACAAATTTTCAGCAATCGCAGGAGGGATTTCAGTCAGGAAATCTTGCAAAAATACCGATTTTAGAGGTTTCTTTAGGGTGTCTCTGAGGAGGGGCTGTGCTGGCAGCCTCTCCCTCGCAGCGAGGTCTCACTGCACCACCCCACGGTGCTTGGAGTTTCAGTCCTGGCTGCAGAATTCCAGCCGAGCATCCAAACAAACAGCTCTTCCCCCGGGGCCGCCAGCTCCTGGCAGGGTTTGTTGTTGCCTCTCCTGCTTAAGGAAACAGGCAGAAAACTCCAGGGAAAGCTCAGATCCCGGGCAGGGAGGCCTTGGCTCCAGCGATCGTTCCCCACGGCGCTGACAAAGGGATGGATCGGGGAGGGGATGGATCGGGAAAGGGATGGATCATCCTGGCTGAGGGCTCTGACAAGTGATGCATCAACCTGACAGCTCCCTCAGCAAGCTGTCACCACAGCCATCAGCCCGACTGAGCTAAAAATACCGGGATTACACCCAGAGTGTTCTCCCTGAGCCAAGAGATTTCAGGAATGTTTGGCTTTTATTCCTCGTCACGCAGGGATTTCATTGATCGGCTCTCGGGTTGTGGCACAATGGATCCTGCAGCAAAATTCCCAAAAACTTTGGGAATTCTGGAGACAGGCACAAGTGCTGTCCTAAGGAGGGCATGTCGGGTGGCATTCCTGTTGCTGGGCACACGCAGAGCCCACAGGAAAACCTGCGGAATAGTGAGGATTTAATCTCAGGTATTGTTAACAAACTCCAGAGGGATGGATGGAAGGGAGGGAGGAAAGAAGGAA
>VWZW01006107.1:152371-203072 GCA_013397115.1 Edolisoma coerulescens | reverse complement strand
CCTGAGCCTCCCCTGGCCCAGCCTGAGGCCGTTCCCTCTCCTCCTGTCCCTGTTCCCTGGGAGCAGAGCCCGACCCCCCCAGCTGCCCCCTCCTGTCAGGGACTTGTGCAGAGCCACAAGGTCCCCCCTGAGCCTCCTCTGCTCCAGGCTGAGCCCCTTTCCCAGCTCCCTCAGCCGCTCCTGGGGCTCCAAACCCTTCCCCAGCTGCATCCTCTGGACACTCTCCAGCCCCTCGATATCCTTCCTGAATTGAGGGGCCCACAACTGGACACAACACTCGAGGTGTGGCCTCACCAGTGCCCAACACAAGAGAAGAATCACTTTCTTAGTCCTGCTGGCCACACTGATAAAAAAATCACAATCCCTACAGTTCCTGGTGACCAGTCCCTCTCCGGCTTCCCTGTTGGCTCTGGCTCCTTCAGATAAGGGAATGTTGCTATGAGGTCTCCATACAACCTTCTCCAGGCTGAAGACGCCCAGTTCTCCCAGCTTGTCTCCACAGCCAAGGTATTCCAGTCCTCTTTCAACTTGGTGGCCTCCTCTGGACTTGCTCCAACAATTTAGGTGACATGTGTGGAAGGAATTCTTGGCTGGGAGGGTGGTGAGACCCTGGCACAGGGTGCCCAGAGAAGCTGTGGCTGCCCCTGGATGCCTGGAAGTGTCCAAGGCCAGGTTGGATGGGGCTTGGAGCAGCCTGGGATAGTGGAAGGTGTCCCTGCCCATGGCAGGGGGGCGGAACTGGATGAGCTTTAAGTTCCCTTCCAACCCAAACCATTCCATGATTCTGTGGTCTTTACTTCTGGCAAAAAATAACAGCACCTGAGTGCTTAATTCTCAAGCAGAAGTCAGGGAGAAGGTCAATGCCAACAAGCAGACAAAGCCCACATCATCTCACTCCTGTCTCTCAGAACCTGAAGCATTTCCAGGGAAGGAACCCCATTTTCCATATGCACATACTTTCTTTACCACAAATTTTTCCCCGGCTCCTGCTCAGGAGCAGCTTTGATAATGTCACCTTCCCTTTCCTGCCTGGATAATTTCTTTCCCTGCCCCTTTGCCATAATTTCATATCCCACAGTTCAGATCCTTGGCAGCCATTGAGAGATGCAGGGGAAAAAAAAGAATAAATCAGCATTTGGAGTTTTTTTAAATTTTATCTTATTTTGGCAACTTTTCCATAGTACAACGTGTATGTTCCTGAGAACAGGCATTATTAAGGACTTGTTATTCATTGATTCAGCACTCAGGAATAAATCACTGCTTGCAGCACTCTGCTGACTGCTGTTTTAGGCATAATTGAATTTTGGAAATTTGTTATTGATAATCCATGAATATTCCGTTCTGCATCAGCAATCAGGTGAAATGCAAAGAGCTGTCTCTAGGTAACAACTGGACTCAATGATCCTAAGGGTCTTTCCCAACCTAAACAGTTCTGTGAATTCTGTGATTATCCCTGATAATTTGAGACGTGTTGAGGAATAAGTGCATAAAAATGTGCTGTGTAACCATGTGTAAATAAATTTACCACTGTGAATAAAAAGATTTCTTCAAAGGCACACCGAGCTCCCTGTGGGAACAGCTTGAAAGACCCTGAAAATTATGACTTCATACCTCCCCTGCTTGGTTCCAGGAATTATTTTAAGTGTAATGACTGCTCTGAATTACTTTTATCTCCATGATTAATATTACATTGACATTGCCTTGTTTCTTTGTAAAGTTTTGAGAACAAGAAAGCCTTGACCTTATCTTTGAGGCATCTTCCTCCAGCCTGTTCCCCTCAGCCCTCCCAAGCTGACAGGAGAAATATCTGCCTCATCTGTCAAGGCTCACGGCAGAATAAAGAGAGTTAATAACCAAGTGACCTCAAGAGAGAAACACATCTTTCATTCTTTTTTTTTTTCCATGTTCTTTTTCAGCGCTGCCACACAGAGGCAGAGTTGAGGCTGCTTCTAAAGGCAAAGAGCGAAGGGAGAAAATCCTTTTTGGTTAGAAATTACCTGGATTTCCTGCTGGGGACACCCTGTCACCTTTCAAGGTGTTAACATGGAAGGCTTTTTCCTTGTCTGAGAACTCGTGGTTTTGGTTGTTTTCCTGAGGTCAAGGGGATTTTCTGGTCAGTTTAAACCTTGCCACCAACACACAACCACAAATTGATCAAGGTTAGGGTTACAAAAACACCACCACCAAAGTGTCTAAATTTCCTGGAAAGAATTGTCCATTTTAAGTGAGCACTAGTGATGCACAGGAAGAAGCACAAGCCCAGGTAATTGTTTGACAGAGGGAAAATTATGAATATCTTACCCTGGTCTAGTGGAAAGTGTCCCTGCCCATGGCAGGGGGTTGGAACAAGGTGGACTTTGAGGTGCCTTCCAACCCAAACCATTCTGGGATATATTCTCCTGTCCACAGAGCTGCTGGGTTTTGCTCCAGGAGGAAGGATGATGAAATAAGAGAGGCCTGTGTCATCAAGAAATCATCTTGGTGATGCCTGTGCCTCATAAAATCAGATCCCACAGGTAGGAGTGGAAATGGAAAGACTCAGCTTCCTTTGGGCTTTGCTTTCTTTCGAGCTGAAAATAAAAACAAAAAGACTCAAACACCTGAATGCCTCGATGTTGTCCCCAGAGCTAAAGCCACAGAGATGAACAAATTCTACAGACTCAATCCATTCTGCAAGTGCTCCAAACCACTTTAAAAAATTGCACACAAATTGACTCACTGGGTTTCTTTTTTGCAGAATGTTGATTCATTTATATTTAAAATAAGAACAAATTGAAGCAGTTCTATTTTTCCTTATTTTATCTTTTTTTTCCCCCTATTTTTTAAGCACTTTTACGTGTCCTGAGGATGAGCTGAACACGAAACCAGATGAATGAGCTGCAGGAGCCCAGCACTTGCCCACCTGGGGCTGACCTTTTGAAGGACCACTTGAAGAGAGCAGAGGGTTGGCCAGGTAATGATTCCAAGCTCTGCAGTCCCTGGATCAGGTACAGCATCAGAGCCCTGACCTCATTCACAGCTCCTGCATTTATGAAATGCCAAGAGATTATGCAGAGAGCTTTCCTGAGTGTGATCATGTGAGGCAGGAGACATGAAGTCATTGTCCTAAAGCCCAAGGTGAAACCAGGCTGTCCCAAAAAGCCCCAGCCAGGCCTGGAGCTGCATTTCGTAGGGCTGCAAGAAGAAAAACTGATCCTGCCTAATTTTTTTAGGTGGTTTTGCTAAGGTAAAGGGGATTTTGTGGTGGGTTTAGTCCTTCCCACCAACACAGAAGCACAATTTGATCAAGGTTGAGGTTACAAAAATACCAGATGTCTGTGAATTTCATGAGTTGTCCAGTTAGAGTGAGCTGTTTCCTGGCTTCATCCTTTTGGGGAAGTTGGCATCTAGAATTCCACTCAGAGCAGTTTTCTGGGCTTCAGCATTAAAAAAATAAAAGTCAAGATGTAATTATTTCTCTGTAGCTCAGGATTTCATTCCAGGAACTCGATCCATACATCAATGCTTTTTTTCCTACAGAAAAATCCAGTATTTCACGGGAAATAATTCAGCCCTACCTGCCTGGACTGAAGCCCCCAGAGGTGCCACTGACTTCTCAGGAGCCACACTGGGCTTGGTGCATGTGAACATTCCCCACTGTCCATGGCTGGGAAGGACTAACAGAATCCCCTCCTCCTGCTTGGAAAAACCCCACTGGGAAGCACATTCCCATCCAACAGCCCCCTTCCTTGTGCTCCACGGCACCTGAGCTGCCTCAGCAAAGCTTCCCTGTGTTCAAGGGTTCAGGTTTTTGGGAGCAGAAAGTTTCCCATCCTCAGCTCTGCCTTTACACAATCAGTTTGCTGCTTCCCACTTTGGGAAACCACTTGGAAGACCTTGGAATTATTCTCACAGTCTTCTCTGCGCTAAGAAACCCCAGTAACTGCTAATTATTCAGTAATTAAGCGTCTCGCTGGGGTCCTAATTGTGAGTGTGGCCTCTCCCTGTCTCTGTGTGCTCGTTAGGTAGCAGTTTCCTCAATGCCCAAACAAATTCTCTCTTTCCCATTCCATTGGATTACAGAATTGCTTTCAACTCTCTGGAGATGATGAGGAGAAGTGTGGTTCTGCGCAGGAGTTACCATGGGAACTCAAGTAGGGAGAGATCTTTGTAAACCACAAGTCAAGCAGATTGTGTTTCAGACAATTAATAGTGTCTCGTTTGTTTGCTTTAACTCTTCTGTGCTCTGTCCCAAAGTAGTTTTTATCTCTCTCTCTGTATCAAATGCTCTGTCAAAGAGGTTCTGCTCCCCTGAGGATTCATCCCTCATTCTCCTGTAAGGCCACCTTGCAGCCCTGGTTAGCTTCAGCTTCCCCTTCTGCTTTGCCTTTTGGGGCTGGGGACATCTCTGGGGGCATCCAGGTGGGATTTGGTGTGGGATTGGGACACACGTGTGGGGAGAAGTGTCAAGGCTCCCGTCCTGTCACTGGAACCAGGACTGGTGGCTGGGCTGAGCAGCTCTCATTGCTTCTCCTGCATGAACCTCTCTGCTCTCTTTTCTCTCACCTTGGACTCCCCAAATCTTCTTTTCTTCTAATTCCCAGTTTGGCACTTTAGGGAGGAGCAGCCGAGAACTGACCCAGTGCCAGGAGCTGTCCCTCTGCTCTCCTCTCTTTCCAAACCCTCTTTTTCCAGCCCCCATCCCATCTCTTGATGACTCTCCCACCTGCCCTTTCCCAGCATCCTGCCATCCTCTGGCTCTCCCCTCACAGCACATTTCACACCTTAAAAACAATTAGCAAAGGGTTGTCCTTATTTTCCTTCAGACCTCTGCCTGCCTCTGTGAACAGGAGGAATTCCCCTACCAAGGGAATTCAATATTTGTGTATTTAAAAAGCAAGCTCCTCCTCAGCCCCCTCCCCTGTGTGCTGCTGACCTCCTTCCCCGTGCTGGATGTGGAATTACTCATTTTCCCAGGGGCTGATCCATCACTTTGTTGTTTCAGCTCTTCACAAACCATATTTCTGTCCCACCACAGGCAAAAGCTGAGTTCAGAATAAAACTACTTCATTTTCCAGCTGCTGTTCAGATCACAGGGCCTTAATCCCACTTTTTTCCACCATCCCACCTGGAGCCACACTTCATCACCTTGGAAAAGGCAAGGGCCAAACCACCAAATTTCCCATTTCTAATCAAAATCAAGGAAGAGTGAGACAACCTCAGAGAACCCTGGGGGAGAATTAGCATTGCATGAGGCAAACCTCCTCCTTCCCCCAGCTCCAGTCTCCAGCTGCTGAACTGATTTTGGCAGAAACCTTCCAGAATATTTGTTCTGAGGCAGCCTGGAATACGTCAGCGGGCGAGATTTCAGCTCGGAGGGTTGAGAAGAGACTGGAAGCAGGGGCTTGCAGTGGGAATTGTTGGGCAGCCAGAAATGGAGGTGTTGCCCCTTCCTCTGCTGGTTTTTCTGCAAAATATGAACAACCCAGAGAGTGCAAAGCAAAGAACATTGGCCAAGGACCCTCTCGCACACTCACCTGCAGAGCCAGATTAAAAGGACCACCTCCTGCCTCCCAAATCCTTCTTTGTCCAGATATAAATCCCTTCTGACCTGCTGCTTTTCCATCCCTTTGCACCAGCCTGAAAGTTGCTCTTGGTTCTGGGAGACAGCAAATGTTGTGCTGATTGAAACCCATTTTGCTGTGTTTTAGTGACAAGAAACCTGTTGCCCTGAGGCCAGCACAGGAATCTGCCTGAGGGTGTCCAATGACATGGAGAGGGAAATGATATTAAAACTCTTTTCTTGTAAAATGTCACTTTTGCAGGAGGAAGGTCTGGGAAGGTATTTTTGTGCTGATTTAGGAGCTCCAGCAGGCAATACAAGCACAGGCCTTGTTCAGACAAGAGCAAAAAGAGGCCATATTTAACTCCACAGTCCATAAAAACATTCCAGTTAGGTTCAGTTTCTATCCTTAAAAATCCACAGGGCAGGGGAGATGTCAACACACCTTGAATTTCCCTGTCACCATGGAAAAGGAAGCCTGTCTAACCTAAGAAGCTGGAAAAAGAACCAGAAGGTGCTTAGTGTGGCCAGTGCTCCATGTGGGTGCATTCCCAGGCACCTGCAGACCAGTCCCAGCTTTGTGCAGGCAGTAAAGATCAATCCACTGCAGTCCCTGAGGCTGGAGGGATTTTTCTGGGAAGCTGGTAAGGAAGTGATGTTGCTTTTGAAGCCAAAAATAATTCTTTCAGATGACTTAATCTGTAGCAGGCCCTTGACTTCACTGTATCAGATAATGCTGACGAGAGGCAGGTCACGACCTTCTGGAAGATTCTGTTGGATTATTAGATCAGATTAGATTAGATTATCTTCCTGGATACTGAGGTCACAAGGGGAGAGAGGGATAGGCTGATTTTCCATATATCCCCGGGCATCCAGGTGCTCTTCATGGGGAATCACCTCACTCCTCCTTTTCTTTCCATCCCTATTTAATTTACTTCAGCCTGCTCTGTCTGGGCATTGATGCCAACCTCTTTCTAGCCATGTCCTCAGTGCTGGGATCAAACCCACAGTGCCAGGCAGTGCCACAAATAAAACCCTGGAAGCGTTTGTGCCCTCAGAAAGAGCCAGGCTGGCTGGCTGCTGGCAGAAAGCCTCATTTGAAAAAGGATTTTAAATCCAATTGGTATTTTTTTCTTTAAACAACTCATCTCAAATGGAGAGCTCAGCTTCAAAGAATCAAACAGAGCAGCACAGAAAGCTCCAGAGCATCTAAGGAGGCAGAGAATGACACTCCCGACCCTGGTGAGGCCAGCAAGGCACACAGACCTTCCAAAGTCGGGGGCTTTGAGCACAAGGGAACATTTCTCCTTGTGACTCTTCTGTTTTCCAGCAAAAAGAGAAGCACAGTGGCAGCATGGCAAGAGAACAAAACTGTGCTTCCAGAAGGAACCGTCATGTCCAGCCAAATATCTCCTCCTTGACACTGCTGGGCTCAGAGTCAGCCTCACAAGAGGATGAACAGCACATCGTGATTTTTCCATTGAAATTTCTCCCCCACTTTTCTCCCTGGAAAAGCCTTCTGGGAGAAGCCCCACTGCTGGCTGGTGCTGATGGATATTCACTCTCCTGGGCTGGGATTAGGATGGCAGGAACTTGCTTGGGCCCCCCCAAAATAACTTGACAAACAAACTCCCTGAGACTGAAAGAATTTCGATCTCACCTTGGATTTATTATTTACATTTGTTTTCCCTGGCCACGTGATTTTGCTTTTTATACAGTGGGTGTGCATTTGCCACACTCGTTCTACCAGACAGCTTGGAAGGTTTGCTAAAAAACTTCTCCTGCTATTTTTATAACTAATATTTCCTCTGACGCCGTGGGGATTGCAGTGCCAGGCCCCAGGGAGCTGCGAGGCTCAGGCTGTGATAAGGATGGACGTGCTGGCTCACTCACAGGAGGGCTTTTTTTGTCACCCTTTGTCCCTTCCTCTGCTGCTGTCACTGAGGGCCCGAGGAGTTACACTGAGCTACCTGCAGAGAGCAGCTGGCTGAGCTTCATGTCCTCTGTAAATTCAAATGCAAACCTATTTTCACTAACAAAATATGGATTTATTCATCCCCTTTGCAATAAAAACAGAGTCACTTTAATCTGTTTTCAGGGCATAATTGAGTCAGTGGCTCTGTAATAAGAGCTCAGTCCCCTGTTCCTCGGAGGGGGTTCTCTCTGGCACATTTATCCACATTCCTGCTGGGAAGAGCCCTGAACGACCTGCCCACGCTGTAACTGCTGTGTGGGTTTATGCAAAATGTTCCTTCACCCACCATCCCTGCCTGCCTCTGCCTTAAAATGTCATTGAGAAACCAGCCCAGAAGCCACTGTTAATGGAGAAACTTCTCTGCCAGGAGTCTGCTCCAGCCTGGACCTGCTGACCTGGAGGTGGCAATGCCAAATGTGCTGCAGGGTTTGAAAAGTGATGGGGGGGGTGTTTGGCATTCAGAGGAAAAGCATGGGGACATCTGGTTATATGAAATTATGAAGTCAGTGATTGGTTTGGGGTGGAAGGGACCTTAAAGGTCATCTTGTCCTATGATTTTCCATGGACAGGGACACCTTCCACTATGCCAGGGTGCTCCAGGCTCTGTCCAGCCTGGCCTTGGACACTGCCAGGGATCCAGGGGCAGCCACAGCTTCTCTGGGCACCCTGTGCCAGGGCCTCCCCACCCTCACAGCCAGGAATTCCTTCCCAATATCCCATCCATCCCTGCCCTCTGGCAGTGGGAAGCCATTCCCAGTGTCCTGTCCCTCCATCCCTTGTCCCCAGTCCCTCTCCAGCTCTCCTGGAGCCCCTTTAGGCCCTGCAAGGGGCTCTGAGCTCTCCCTGGATCCTTCTCTTCTCCAGGTGAACACCCCCAGCTCTCCCAGCCTGTCAGAGGATCTCCAGCCCTCAAAGCATCCCCATGACCTCCTCTGGTCCATGACTTTCCTGTGCTGAGGACCCCAGAGCAGGACACGCTATTCCAGCACGGTGAGGGTAGGGCTCCTGCCCCACAGGAACAGGAGATGCAATGATGGGAGAGAGCCTGAAGGTCAAACATCAAACACAGGAAAAGTGAGACCCAGGGGTTTCTATCAAACATCTAAATCAGAGGCTGGAGCCAAGAGGAATTTTGATGAAATGGATCCATAAAGGAGCAGCTTTTCCTAGAACTCAGGCTTGCCTCTCATTTCCATTGATTTATGCTTTTCCTCACATCAACAACAACCCCGTGTGCCGTTGGAATCAAACTGAACCTTCAGACAAGCAAACAAACAGGCAATAAAATCCTCCCCAGGAGAAAGGGGTTCATTTTCTGGGTACAGAACGCAAGGCAGCGATGGCAGGAAGGGGAACTGGCACTGCCATGCAGCTGAACTCTGCTCTTTAGCAAAATCCATCACTCCCCTCCCCTCTCTGTGCCTGAGCAGTCCCAGGAATGCAGCACCTCCTGCACAGACGTGTCTCATGCTGCCTCTTCTGCAGCAGCGTCTCCTCCTCGCCTGTCTGCCGGCTGCAGTGGGATACGTCAGGTTTAATCACTCCCAAGTCTTATTCATGCAGTGTTTGTGGGGCTGCAGCAGCAATTCGGTGCAGATCAGTAACTCCTGAACACTTTAAAAGTGTTGATTTCACCCAGTTCATAACAGAATTATAGAATTATAAAATCATGGAATGGTTTGGCTTGGAAGGGACCTTAAAAACCATCTTGTTCCACCTGCTGCCATGGGCAGGGACACCTTCCACTATCCCAGGCTGCTCCAAGCTCCATCTAGCCTGGCCTTAAACAGATATGAGATGGCAGGGGGATGGTTTTTAGGTGGAAAAGGGTAGATTTAGGTTGGATATTGGGAAGGAATTCCTGGCTGTGAGGGCAGTGAGGCCCTGGCACAGGGTGCTCAGAGAAGCTGTGGCTGCCCCTGGTTCCCTGGAAGTGTCCAAGGTCAGACTGGACAGGGCTTGGAGCAACCTGGGATAGTGGAAGGTGTCCCCACCCATGGCAGAAGATTGGAATAAAATTACCTACAGATTCCTTTCCTAACCAAAATATTCCACGATTCTATGATTCTATGACCCTAGAGTCCCTTCCAGTGCCTAAATGGACTCCGAGGCAGCTGGAGAGGGACTTCGGACAAGGGCCTGGAGTGCCAGGACAAGGGGGAATGGCTTCCCAGTGCCAGAGTTCAGGGTTAGATGGATTAAAGCTGGAGATTTCCGGAATGAGAAGGGGAGAGGAGACAGCTGGGACCCAGCTGCGGGAACAGCACAGGTCACAGGAGAGCTGAGAGCCCAGCGCCGTGCCCGAAGTGTGACATCCTGCTTTGTCACCTTGTCACCCTCACGTTCCCAGGCACACGGGGCTGGTGCCCTGTGCTGGTCACAGTCCCAATCCCGATCCCGTTGTTCTGCATGCGGGCTCCCCGGGGAGAAAATCCACCCTAATGAAATGCTTCCCACAGTAATTGGATTTCCCCTGCAAACAGAGTCATTATGCTGATTGTCCTTGTGCTTTTGGAGATGAGGCAGTGGCAGTGAGTGGCAGCTCTGGCTCCTGGATCCCTGTGCTGGAAAGTCAAGTCAGGAGAGGAAGAGCTGGTGTGTGTGTGTGAGGTTCAGGAGGCCACTGGCTCCAAATGTTCTGCTTCTGCTCCAAAACGGGGCAGGGGAGAGGCTCTGAAGTGCACAGGGGACCTTCCAGGAGCATGTCCCAGCTGTGATGGCATTGTCAGGCACAGCGTGCCCTCCCTGTCCTGGCTGAGTGACAGACACTTCCCAGCCTGTGGCTGGAGAGCTGCTCAGGGAAGGGCTGGCTGTGTCCCCCGCTGGGAATGCAGAGATCTCCAGCCCGCAGGAATGAATGGTGGGAGAAGGAGCAGGGGAAGGGTGGGTACCAAAGGTGTGTGTCAGCAGCAGAGGTGGGAGCAGAGCCAACCTCCTCTGAGCTTCCTGGTTTTGGAGATCTGAGCTGAGCTGGTGCCAAAAATCTGCTCCTAACTGGTGGAAAAGAGGTGAAGGCAATTTTAGGACACTCTTGGAACAACCACAATTCCAGCTGGGACTTCAGCAGGGCTTTCTCATCATGGTTTGATCAACAGCACATCTCTGCCTGGGCCATCTCCTCCCCCTTTTGTTTTTCAGGTTCTTTAGTCACATAGGGAAATGTCAGGCTTAAAAAAAACCTTGCAGAACCAAATCCAAAGCCCAAGTGAAAAGGAAAATGCAGCTGCAATTCTGAGGTTGCCTTTCAGGTTGGTTGTGACTGGAATCCTTCCAGCAGTGCCAATAGGCCACATGAAGACACAAATGCCATCAGAAATCAAGGTGCTTGGTTGGGTTTGGGACTGGTGAAATACACAGCACAGGAGGAAATGGCCTCTAGCACCAGGGGAGGTTTAGGTTGGATATTAGGAGAAATTTCTTCCTGGAAAGGGTTGTCCAGCCCAGGGTGGTGGTGGAGTCCCCATCCCTGAGGGATTTAAAAGCCATGTGGATGTGGCATTTGGGGACAGGGGTCAGTGGTGGCCTTGGCAGTGCTGGAATAACAGCTGGAGTCGATGATCTTAGACCACTTCTCCAACCCAGATCTGATCCGAGTTCCCAGGGAGGCAGCAGGGAGCTCAGTGCTGGTTCCCATCCCAGCTCTGGGATCACTCTCCCTCTTCCCTTGTGTCCCCATGGCCACACAATCTATTCCATGTCCAACCCAGTGCTGTGAAGGACCGTGTCCCTCTGGAGCTGGGGCAGAGCCAGGCTCGCTCCTGTGGAAGCAGCACCCGTGGGAAGCAGGGCCAGCCCTGGAAAAGTTCGGCCTGGGAGATTTTAGTGGTTTAGATGGGATGTGGGGCTGTCCAAGGCCAGTTTTGACAATGAGCAGGAACAACCTGGATATGTTGTATCCTTATTCTGGTGCATCCTACCTTATCCTACCTGGCACAGCAGGTACAGCCACTGTCACTCCAGGACAGCTCTCCAGTGCTGTGACAGATCTCAGTGTCCATCTCCAGCCCCTCCACCTCTCCACGCACCAGAGCAGCCAGGATGGGCAGATGGGCTCAGCCACGTTCCATCCACTCTCCCCACCAGCAGCCAGATGGGATCGGGAAGCGGGGCTGGATTCAAGCTGCCAAGAGGCAATGCAGCAATGCCAGGAAGAGCCTTTGAGGAAATCTGGGATCCCAGCCACTGCTGGAATGCCAAGGCCGGGCTGCAGTGTGACGTGTGGAGTCCCTGTGTGAGGTGAGGCTGTTGCTGGGACAGCACCTCCCCGGTGCAATGTGCATTCTAGAGCTTCTGGGCTATGTGGGGCAAACTGGGGAAATCCTATCCTAAGACCTTTGGGAAAGCCAAAAGTTGGGGAGACAGGGCATGGAAGGGAGAATTCTGGAGATTATCCCAACAGATAAACCACATACAGGTGAGGAAACACACAGGTGCTGGGAGAACACCTGGGGAATAAATCAGAGATCTTGTCCTGCTCTGACAGCATCATCCTGATCAGAGGGAAGGAGCACCTCTCCTGTGAGGAAAGGCTGGGAGAGTTGGGATTGTTCAGCCTGGAAAAGAGATGGCTTAAGAGTAACCTAATCACAGTCTTCAGGGAGCCTAAAAGAAAGATGGGGAGAGACTTTTGACAAGGACTTGGAATGACAGGACAAGGGGGAATGGCTTCCCCCTGCCAGAGGGCAGGGTTAGATGGGATATTGGGAAGGAATTCTTCCCTGTGAGGGTGGGGAGGCCCTGGTACAGATTTCCCAGAGAAGCTGTGGCTGCCCCTGGATCCCTGGAAGCGTTCCAGGCCAGGTTGGACAGGGCTTGGAGCAGCCTGGGATAGTGGAAGGTGTCCCTGCCCATGGCAGGGGGTGGAATAGGATGGACTTTAAGGGCCCTTCCAACCCAAACCACTCTGGAATTCTGTGCTCTTAAGCAGACAGCTGCAGACATGAACCACATGCACCACGGGATGAAGAGCGTGGCCATTTCTCTGATCCTATCCAAATGTGGCTCCCAGTTGAGAACTGCCTGAAAATTCAGGGGAAAAGAGAAACCTTAATATCCCCACCATCCAACAATGCCGAAGCAATGCAACCCCACTGTGCCATTCCCAGGGGGGAGAGGAGTGTGCTGGAGACCTTTTTGATCTAATAAAAACAGTGCATAATGATCCCCGACGGCGAGGAGCTCGAGTCGGAGAAAAATCCCAGCTGGAAATGAGATGCACATTTTGAACAGAAGGCGATGAATCCCTGGAGCAGCCTGCCCAGGGATGGGATAAAGGCTCCAGCACGTGGAGCCTTGCAGCCTCACCTGGATCTCGGGGGGAGATGTTTGTGAGGAACCACCAGCTGTGGTCAGCACACATCAAAACTGCTGCCCTGAAATCCAGGATGTGTGTTTTCTATGGAAAATAGTCCTACATTGGATCACAGGTTTGGGTTGGAAGGGATCTTAAAGCTCATCTTGTTCCACTCCTGCCATGGGCAGGGACACCTTCCACTATCCCAGGTTGCTCCAAGCCCCGTCCAACCTGGCCTGGAACACTTCCAGGGATCCAGGGGCAGCCACAGCTTCTCTGGGCACTCTGTGCCAGGGCCTCCCCACCCTCACAGCCAGGAATTCCTTCTCAATATCCCATCCATCCCTGCCCTCTGGCACTGGGAAGCCATTCCCTGTGTCCTGTCCCTCCATCCCTTGTCCCCAGTCCCTCTCCAGCTCTCCTGGAGCCCCTTTAGGCCCTGCAAGGGGCTCTGAGCTCTCCCTGGATCCTTCTCTTCTCCAGGTGAACATTCCCAGCGCTCCGAGCCTGGCTCCAGAGCAGAGGGGCTCCAGCTCTTGGAGCGTCTGAGGGACAAATCTACACAACCCCTTATTTTCCCATGCTCTATTCCCATAACACTTTTCCTGGCTCCCCACACCACACACCAGGATGTTACCCCACACTTTGACCCATGGATTTGAAAAGAAGGAGCAGTGTACACCCAGCTCGGGTTCAGTGGATCACTGAGCCACGTCTCTTGTTTGCTCAGTGACCCAAGATACCAAAACCATCACATCTTAATCCAGCAGAACACGGGCCCAGGGAATCCATTTGTAACACTGTCACTTAATTTATTCACACAATCAGATTAGTAAATGAATGTGTGCCGAGCCCTGTCTCTCTTACAGTCCATGGATATTTCTCCCTGCATCTGGATGTCTGACAGTTTGTTTACATGATCACAGACATGAATAACTTAAATTATTTGGCTTAGCATCCTGAGCAGCCTCGATTTTAGCCGCCTGCAGTGGCAACTCTCAGTGAATTTTAATAAGCCATTAACAATGTGTGCAGGATTTGTTGCTGTCAGGGGACAGACACTTGCTGAGGGGTACAAAAGGATTCATAATTTCTTTTCCTATATAGCTGAGCTGCCTGGCAAGGTGGGTCATCCCCAGGCCAGGGCACAGACCCTTCCCCAATTCCTGAGGGAATGGCTGGAGCTGTGCCAGGGGATGTTCAGGCTGCATATCAGGGAAAGGTTCTTCCCCCAGAGGGTGCTGGGCACTGCCCAGGCTCCCCAGGGAATGGGCACGGCCCTGAGGCTGCCAGAGCTCCAGGAGCGTTTGGAAAACACTCCCAGGCACATGATGGGATTCCTGGGGTGTCTGTGAAGGGCCAGAATCATCCATGACTCCTGTGGGTCCCTCCAGCTCAGGATATTCTGTGGTTCTGGTGGGATGGCAGGAGCTGTGCTGTCACCTCTCAGCTTGTTCTCTTCAAGGAGACTCATTAAAAAGGAAAGGGATCATGGTCACTGCCCAGTTCTCCTCCATCCTCCTGGCAGGTTCCTCTCCAGAGCTGGCTCCTGTTGCCCACAATCAGCGGTCTGGAATTCCCTGGTTTGGAGCTGAAGCATCCAAGCCATTACACGAGTGTCACTGGGGCTCTGCCAGCAGCTGGGTTTCCAGCTCCTCAGGGCCTTGCTGCAGCCTTGGGAAGCAGCTTTGCTCCAGACCTCTTGTGCAGGAGGGTTTGTGGTCGTGGGGAGCCACATGTGGTGGAGGCTGAGTGCCCTGAGGAGTTATCTGCTCAAAAAGAGAGAAAAGCAACTCCAGATGTTCAGCCCTGGACTGGGATCAGGTTCGTGCTGCCCCAAATGAGGGAGAGGCATCAGGAGCACATTCCTGTGCTCAGGATGGAGCCAAACTCCCCCTTCCCAAGCAGTTGCCTGTTCCCCGGTCTCATCCCGGTGCCGGTGTCTCCTCCCAAGGGCAAAGATCACGGGGAGATCCCACATCCCACAGATCCCAGGACACCCAGCAGCCCCCAGCTCTGGGGCTGAACTGGAGCCCAGCACCAATTAAAAGGAGCCCCAGCTCCCTCCTGATTAGTTCCCTGCTCTGTCCTGTGTGGAGCTGTAATTAGGAGGAACATGGGCTCGGTTCCAGTGTCCTCCCAGGGGGACACTGCGGTCACACGGTCCTGGCAGCTGGCAGGGAGTGCTGGCAAAGCAGGGAAATGAGGAGTGACAGAGCTTGTGTGGGTGGTGGGAAGGGCTGCACAGGGAGTTTGGGTTCTTCATCCCATCTGATGGGCTCCAGGAGAGGCCACAAAAATCATCGGAGGGTCAGAGCCCCTCTGCTCTGGAGCCAGGCTGGGAGAGCTGGGGGTGTTCACCTGGAGGAGAGAAGGCTCCAAGGAGAGCTCAGAGCCCCTTGCAGGGCCTGAAGGGGCTCCAGGAGAGCTGGAGAGGGACTGGGGACAAGGGATGGAGGGACAGGACACAGGGAATGGCTTCCCACTGCCAGAGGGCAGGGATGGATGGGATATTGGGAAGGAATTCTTGGCTGTGAGGGTGGGGAGGCCCTGGCACAGGGTGCCCAGAGCAGCTGTGGCTGCCCCTGGATCCCTGGCAGTGTCCCAGGCCAGGTTGGATGGGGCTTGGCGCACCCTGGGATAGTGGAAGGTGTCCCTGTCCATGGCAGGGGTGGGACTGGATGGGCTTAAGGTCCCTTCCAACCCAAATCATTCCATGATTCTACGTGCAGGGATGGCAGCATCTTTCTAATGGCCAGATCAGACAGCAGCAGACCTGGAGGACGGGATTTCAAACAGAAAGGCATCATTAAAAAAGGGATTTTATTAGAACATGTCACAAGGGAAGTTCTCACCAGAGCCAGGGGACCATGACCAGCACATGCAGAAATGACCCATGCAGTTTTCCCCAAGCCCAGGAGCTCCTAAGAAACCTTTTACAACCAAACCTTAAACCTGAGCAAAGCCACATCTTAACCTCACTCCTTCCAGCACCCCAGTGAGTGCAAAGCAACGTCCCAGCAGGAAAAGCACCCACCTGGACACGGGTGACACTCGGGCAGCACATCCATGGTGCCAGGGGGTGTGAGACACAACCCCCCCGTGGCTGTGCCGTGCCAGCCCCGCGGGAGGAGAGGCAGGAGGCTCGGGAGGAGCAGCTAAAACGGGATTTGCGCACTCTCCTATTTTAGCAGTGCTTTAGTCAGAGCAACACGTACTCACTCCCTGGATATTTTTATCTGTTGCAGTTCGGGAGCGCATCCTCGGGAATGCGGCTCCTTACGCAACACCCCCGGCACGCCGATGGCCCCCAGCCCCCGGGGGCTCCGTGCCCTGGGTCCTCCATGCCTGGAGGGGGATGTGGGTGAANAAATGCCCTTGGCAACCGAAGGCACTCCTCATCCGTTGTGTCCCCTTGTTCCTCCTTGTGGAGGCCAAGGCTGATGTGGCTCTGCAGGGCTGCTGGGGTCAGCCATTCCTTGGGGAGGCAGCTCTGGAGGAAGGGGATGCACGGGCAGTGCAGGATTTGGAAAATATAAAAGTTAAAACCCAAGGCATCATGGGGAGCTCGGGAAGAGCCTGGGGAGAAGCAGGAGCAGTGCATGGCCTCGCTGCTCCGTGTTAGAGGAAGGAAGCGCCTTCCTGGTGCTTGTAACCTTTGGAATTTGAGCTGTTTGCCCCTGCAGAGATGGCTTTGGAGGGGAGCTTGGCAGGAATCATCCTCCATGTCGATGGAGAAGGAGCCACTGCTCCCTGAGAGTTTCCCTTCACTCATAAAATCCTCAGGAATGTTGACAGAGCCACCTGTGACTTCAGCCTGACTCTGGCTTTCCCGGCTGCCCTTCCAGAGCATCCCTGGAGGTGGCACCTTCTGCTGGGCCCCTTCCCTTTCCCTATCACCATATTAAAGGCATTTTTGGGAAGGGATCAGCTGAGCTGCCTCGGAGGCATGCTCAGGTTGGCAGCCCGTGCAAGTGCAAATGTGGGTGGGAAAAGTGGTATTTAAGAATTAAAACCACCACCAGCGAGGCCTCTGACTTATTCCTCTGCCTGGAGATTAAAGCTTCGTGGGGCTGCTTGAAATTTGGCCATGAAAAGTAATTTCTCCTATAAATACAATGAGTCAGTGATGCCTGGGAATTGTGGTGTGGAAGAGCTTTCTTTCCTCCAGAGTCATCCTCTTTCGAAAAAGGCAAATGTCTTGTTTATTCCTTACTTGGAGAAAGGTTTTTTTCTTTACCTTCTATTGTTTCCTGTGAGTCAGAGCACCTTGTACGGTTGTGTCATGCTCCAACTGGTTATTTACGTGAGGGGTAGATAATGACAACCATTAATTGGGAATTAAGGCATTGTGTTCAGTCCCCAAACAGCTTTCTTGCTGCACAAAGGCACAAGCACAGCTGGAATGAGCACCAGGAGAGAAGTTCCTTACCAGGGCTACTCAGGGCTAAAGAAACCTCCTAAACATTGAATTAATGGCCTGTTTTGCAAGCCACTGTAGAGGTGATTGAAGCCATTTGATGCAGAGCTCGGTTCCCCACGGAGCCTTGCCCAGACCCTGGGAAATATTTTCAAAATACAGATTAAGTGAGGGCAATTTGTGAAGTTTTTTCAAAAACTTAAATCCTCTGCATGAAGAGTGGGACGTAACAAAGATGGTGCCCAGAGAAGCTGTGGCTGCCCCTGGATCCCTGGAAATGTCCAGGGCCAGGTTGGATGAGGGTTGGAGCACCCTGGGATAGTGGAAGGTGTCCCTGCCCATGGCAGGAGATGGAACTGGGTGGATTTTAAGGTCCCTTCCAAACCATTCTGGGATTCTATGAAAGCTTTTCCATTTTTGTTCTGTTTAGATAAACAGTGAGGCTCCCCTTAGCTTACAGGAATTTTTTCCGCAGCCAGGCAGCATTTGCAGTGTGGGGACATCTGTCAAAAATGATTCATTCCTTCCCCCTCCTCTCTCCACTGGTGTTTTCCTCCTAGCCATAATAATACTCATTTTTCTCTCTTCATCTTCCTCACACTTCTGGGTCTGGGGTATTCCGTGCCCCAGGAGGGGATTGGTGAGGACAGAGATGGGTTCCCCGTCACAGGCAGGGAGACCAAGAGCATGGAATGGGGACATGCCTGAGAGCCACCTCCTCTCCTGGAGAGCACAGGGGCTTGGAATCCTGGAATGGTTTGGGCTGGAAAGGACCTTAAAGCCCATCTCATTCTACCCCTTTCCACAGGCAGGGACACCTCCCACTATCTCAGGTTGCTCCAAGCCCCGTCCAACCTGGCCTGGGACACTTCCAGGGATCCAGGGGCAGCCACAGCTGCTCTGGGCACCCTGTGCCAGTGAGGTGACACAGCCAGCCTGGCACTGCCTGCAGCGCTGTGTGACTGGGCTGGATGTTCCCAAACCAGCACAGGAGCAGCACAGACCTCCTCCATTATTATCACTTGGAGACATGCACGAGAATGCTCCAAGGGCTGGATTTCCTCTGCTCTGGAGCCAGGCTGGGAGAGCTGGGGGTGTTCACCTGGAGAAGAGAAGGATCCAGGGAGACCTCAGAGCCCCTTGCAGGGCCTAAAGGGGCTCCAGGAGAGCTGGAGAGGGACTGGGGACAAGGGATGGAGGGACAGGACACAGGGAATGGCTTCCCACTGCCAGAGGGCAGGGATGGATGGGATATTGGGAAGGAATTCCTGGCTGGGAGGGTGGGGAGGCCCTGGCCCAGGGTGCCCAGAGAAGCTGTGGCTGCCCCTGGATCCCTGGAAGTGTCCAAGGCCAGGTTGGACAGGGCTTGGAGCACCCTGGGACAGTGAAGGTGTCCCTGCCCGTGGCAGGGGGTGGAACAAGATGAGCTTTAAGGTCCCTTCCACCCCAAACCATTCCATGACTCTCTGATATTTAACTCCTCTTGGCCCAGCTTTGGAATCCACATCCCCAGAGCCCCTCACCCCGTGTTGGTGAGGGTTCAGGGAAGCAGCTCTGAGCAGATATAAATAGGGAGCTTTTGGCTCCGGTTTCCAAGTGCACAAGGCAGAGCCGGCTCTGCTCCGCTCCGATGCTGCTCGATTTTCCGGAGCTCAGTGACAGAGAAGACAATGGAGAAGCTCTCCGGCGTTGGGATCCATTCTCTGCCTGCCTTCGCCTCGGTAATTTCATCTGCCCACCTCCTGCTCCTCCTCCAGCAAACCCCCGCCCCCAGGCACAGATGGAGCTGCAGCATCCACCAAGGAGGATTGGGAGACAAAGGGAGCTGGGAATCCACTTGTCCTGCCTGCAGGAATGCAGGATGCTCTGATGGAAGGTGTTTGCACCGAGCCTCGCAGCACAACAGGATGGGAATCCTCCTGCACTCCTCACCTCTCTGCTCCATCCCATTCCTCCCCCAGCCCTGACCACATCCCACTGGAGCCTCCATGGGGTCTTCAAGTAAACAGCTCAACTCAGATCCAAGTCCCAGAGGTCACTTGGAGAAGGGTCACTCGTTCCCTTGTGTTCACTGCTGGACACGCTCCCGGCCAAGAGCCCACCACCCATGGCCACTCCTGTGTTCTTAAATGGAAACTGCTCCCATTCCAGAGCATCCTTCCCAAAATCCCTTCCCTTGTTCAGTCTCACATCAGCAGCTGCTGCTTGTTTCGATGCCCATTGCAGATGGGATCATTTGATCTCCAGATTTCTCAGTGTAGCCAAGTCGGAGCTTGCAATTTCCTTTCAGCTGCATGAAGTTCCTGCATAATTTTCAATTCACTCCTCTTTTGTGGGGGATGAATAGAGAAGGGTGTTCTCTGTCAAAGAAGGTTTATTAAAATGCAAATAAACTTCGAGCTGAAGGTCCATTTCCACTGAAAATCACTTACATCAACAGGGAATATTAAATTTGGTCACATGAAGAACTGAGGAGCAGAATAAGGAGGGGACGAATCATCTCTTCCACTAAGAGACCTTTATCTGTGGCTTGAAGCATCACCCCAAATTCCAGGCAGCCAGGGCTGGCATTTCCCATGCCAGGTGTCCTACCTGGCTCCTTGGAAAAGTTCAGGCTAGGTCAGCCCCTTTTGAGGAAGGAATAAAAGCTGAGGGGAGGGTGGACACATCCATGGTGAGGACTCTTGGGAGCCTTGCTGAATCCAAGCAGTGGCACCTCCCCATCCATGGCTAAAGCTGCCCAGAGCTGGCACCCAACAGGCTGAGCAGGGTGGGAATGGCCATGGGTTGCTTTCCAGGGGGACTGGAAGGAGCTGCTGGTGATGATGAGGAGGGAATGAGGTAGGAAGTGACCTGAGAGCTCAGAGGGGAGCAGTCTGCAGGTTCCCAGCTTTCCGCCTCCATCCAACTGCAGCAGCACCTCTGACCGAGGTCACCAGGGACCACCAGTGATGCTCCTGGAGCAGCACCCATCTCCCACCAAAGTGCCTGGAGAGGCACTCTGGACAAGGGCCTGGAGTGCCAGGACAAGGGGGAATGGCTTCCCACTGCCAGAGGGCAGGGATAGATGGGATATTGGGAAGGAATTCCTGGCTGGGAGGGTGGGGAGGCCCTGGCACAGGGTGCCCAGAGCAGCTGTGGCTGCCCCTGGATCCCTGGCAGTGTCCAAGGCCAGGCTGGATGTGGCTTGGAGCAGCCTGGGACAGTGGAAGATGTCCCTGCCATGGCAGGGGGTGGGATGGGATGGGATTTAAGGTCCTTTCCAACCCAAACCATTCCATGATTTTATGATTCTGTGAATCATGGCACACAGACCCAATTCCTGCCATCCCAGGTGGCCACTGGCCAAAATAACCCCTCAAAGCTTTCCAGCACCCAGTCCTGGAGGATCCAGAGGGAGGAGGGAGAAGGGAGCACGTCCTGGGAGGGTGGGAGCTGCTCTTTGCTGGGGGATCCAGCACAATCCCTGCCTGCAGGGACATTCCCAGCTCTGCCAGACCCCAGGGAGCCGTGTCACTTGTTGATTGATGTCCCTGTGGCCATCTGCAGCCAGGGAGGCCAAATCCATCCGTGACCAGAATCCATCCAGGTTGCCATGGCAGCAGGAACAAAAAAATTTAAAAAATAAAAACAAAAAAGGAAAAAAAAAAAAACCCAAGTCTTAGGTATGGGAGAAGGAATCTCCAATGAAATAAAAAGCCAGGATGATCTCAGTGCCAATACAGACCCGGTGGAAGCTCCTGGGGGAAGAGGGAGGTGTGTTGGCACCGGGATGGATGATGGATGGATGCGGAGCAGTGGTGGGAGGAGGAGGAGGAGCAGGAGGAGGAAGGCGGACACAGCGTTACCAGTTTGTCACTCTCCTTCAGGGAGGAAAAAAGTCCTTTTAGAGCCTTGTGGGATGTCAGGATCAGCTGGAGGCACTGCCACAGCCCAGGCACTCCGAGAAATTCCCTGTTTTACAGACAGAAATGCTGCAGTGTTTCCTTGTTCTTTCCCAATCGTTTGTGCCTCACCACTGGCTCTGGACATCCAGGGATTGAAACAGCCCATCAAAGTGGATTTGTTCCTTCCCTGGGCTTTTCCGAGGTCTAAAAGGACTACGCTGACTCATTTCAATTCCCTCCATTTTCTTTTTTAGGTTGATTTTTCCAGGCCTGTTCCCCACACCCCTCTCTGCTCTCAGCAGTTCTGCACTAAGACACAAAGTTGTGGAATCACAGAGTCCCAGAATGGTTTGGGTGGAAGGGACCTTAAATCCCATCCCATTCCACCCCCTGCCATGGGCAGGGACACCTTCCACTATCCCAGGTTGTTCCGAGCCCCATCCAACCTGGCCTTGGACTCGTCCAAGGATCCAGGGGCAGCCACAATTTCTTTGGGCAAAGAAGTCCACAAACCTTTCATTTTCCTGGCATTTTAGCAGCCCTTTCAGATGGAATGGTTGTGGGTGAAGTCTCCATACAAATGATGCCCTTTTTGCTTTGCTGGAAAGAGACTTTGGAGTTTCCTTCCAAAAAATCAAAGCCAAAAGCAGGGAGGAAGAATAAAAGTCTTCAGAAAAGTGTCCAGCAAATCCCACAGAGCACTGCTGGCCTGGTGTCCACATTTTCCTCTTCCCATGCTCCAGACCTTGCATTTCCCTCAAGTTCTTTGAGGAAGCTCAGGCTGGAGAGCTGCCTCAGCTCTAGCACGGCAAAGGCAGTCAAGGAAAAAAGGGGAAAGGTTTTCTTGGAGACAGCTTGATCCCTGCATCAGGGGACTGGCAGGTGACATTCCCTTGGCAGAATCCCAAGGCCTGGAGGAGGCAAGGAGTCACACAGCTCCTCTCTCCTGAAATCCTGCCGGATCACCAGCACAGCACGGAGCCTGCGGGAGGGAAGTGTCAGCCTGTCACAGAGAGGGTGCAGCGAGGACAGCTCAGGTCCCGAGAGGTGATCACATAAAATGGCCCATGAGATGTCTCCTTCCCACACCCTCTCCTCTTCACCTACTCCAACATCTACTTTCACCATGTCTGAACCAGATGGGATGCATCCTTCTTCCATTCCTGACCCCAGGCTGGATGCTTGGGTGCTGGACCTCCTAAATTCACAGGGAATGTGCCTGTGGTTAGCATTAACCTCCCCAAAGAAGGAGATCTTTTTGGAATTAACCTTGGCATTGGAACAGCAGGAGGTAGCAATGGTGTGTGAGAGCAGCAACTTTGGATATCCATGGATGTACACACTGGTGAGCTGGATGTTGCCCCAAGATGTTTCCACTGCCACCTGGGATGAGAATCAAATAAAAAAAAAACATGGAATATCTCAATGAGACAGTTTCTCCCTGTTTTGCCCTTTTATTGAGATTTAAAACACGGCTTTGCCAGCCAGAGGTGAGTCTGCAGGAGGAGTGGGCCGTCGGGAACGGGAACATGCCTGCTTTGCTTCCCTCACATCTCCTCAGCGCTTCCACCACCACCTCCTTGATTCATCGGAGCGTGTCACTGCTCGGCAGCAGCCTGGTGGGAACACCCACGCGAGTGATCCGTGCTGGGAGCGGGGGGAGACGTGTCGGGAAGCAGAGATTCCTCTGGGAGGGGGGAGTATGGGAGCAGGGACAGCGATCCCACCCGGAGCTGCAGCATGGGATCCACCACCCCATCCCAAAGGGGCAGCTGTAGGATTTGGGAAGGGCCTCCCTGCTGCTGGGCTTGCCACAGCCTTCAGTTCAGGAGCTGTTGGCTCCGTGAGCATATCCATATGGAAGGGTTGATCCTGTGCCTCTGGCAAAGTCTGGCCACCACCATGGCTTCAGGTCAGGTCAACTTTTGTCTTCCAGGACCTGACATGCAGCCACCAGACCTGGGATGTGAGGCTGAGTGAGCCCGGGGAGAGGGATATCTCTCACAGCGCCTGCCCAGGACATCCTGCCCCTCCACCCTTGTTTTCCTTCTGGTGAGGCTCCTCTTCCCATGCTGGAGATCCTGGAAGAGAAACATGCAGTGGCACGAGCAGCAGCAAACCCAGGCCAGGCTGGATGGGGCTTGGAGCAGCCAGGGCAGGTGGAAGGGCAGTGAGTTGGGACTGGGTGGTCTTGAAGGTCCCTTCCCCAACCCAAACCATTCTGTGATTCCAGTATTCCATGAAACTCCAGCTGAGAAATGGTGGCACTTTCTGCTGACCTCGGCAGGACGTTCCCAGCCTCTGGTGAAGGCTCTGCAGCAGGGTGAGTGTCCTGGAGCCTGGGCTTCACCTGAAGGCCACTTGGAGCAGCAGAAAAACTCATCCCATGGGAATCATCCCATCCACCTTGATGCCTTAGGTTTTAACTTTTATATTTTCGAATCCTGCACTGGCCGGTGTGTAACTCTGAAGTCTCTTGTGCCCTGGGAGCTGCTCTTCTCTCGTTCAGACATAACAAACCTCTCTGGGTTTGCTCTCCAAGGACACCCAGACTGTCCTAGGCCCAAAACGTGTAAACCAACATCTTTAGAAGGGGGGTAAACTTGGGGAAATTGCATCATTAACTGAAGTTTTAATTGGAAAATTAACCCTGATATGCAAATGAACCAAACTTATAGAAGTGTGAAGAATCTGTGACCTGGGGTCCATCTTGGGTGCAGCCTTTGGCCTGCCCAGGGTGTGCCTTTGAAGGCCCTTCCAATAAATCCCTACCTTTATCCCCTTATTCCTGTCTGGTCTCTGTTCCGAGGTAGCCACTCAAGGCATCCATCCCACCCCAGCTACTGTCAGGTGTCCACTATGAAGACACCCCCACCTGGGCAAGTCTCCCCAGGCTCCCTTCCCAAGCCCCTGCCCGATTTGAGCTCTCTGATTTCAGAGGAGGAGATGGAGCCCTTGGACAGAGGCACCAGTCAGGGCTGCCCCGTCCAGCAAGACCCGCACACCTGGGGAGGGAGCCCCAAAACATTCCCGGTGTGTCCCCCGCTCCAGGCTGCCTCTCTGAGCTCACACAGAGCTGCCACCTGCACAGGCAGCTTTCCCAAAAGCCCAGATTTTGGATTTAGTGGTTGATTCAGTGGTTATTTCGAGCAGATGGACACTGGCACCGCTTTCACCAGTCTCCCTTCACACGCGACCACAGCAGGTGTTCAACAGCTGCTCCGAGCACCTCCAGCTCATTCCCAACACAAATCCCGAAGAACACGGGGAAGCAGATTGACTCCCAAAGTTATGCAAAGCATCTAACCAGGAGACAATTTCCCCCTGTAATTACTGGAATGTTAAACACCGTTACATAAGGATTACAGATTCCAGGTCAGATCCTCCATACGTCACGGAAGCATGGAGTGTTTTGACATTTATGGGAATGCTTCTTATTTTTAGTTAGTTTGGTTGCCATGGCAGCGAGAAGAAATCTGCACCAGGCTCAGCTATACGTTAGATTCGAGCCTCCCACTTGATACATCCAAAAAAGTTTTCAGCTGCTTTCCCCCAAAGTTGTCAGCCAGAAGCTGCGAGGGGTAGAAGGAGGCTTGGAAAGAAAATATCCCACTCCATCATTTAATGGGAAAGCTGCTCCTGAAGGCCTCTCTGACACCTGGGTGACTGTAGGCACTCATCAGCAGATCGAGTTTTATTATTATATTTAGATAGAATTTAGATTTTAGAGTTTAGAACTTCAGAATTTCAATTTTATTTTAAGATATCTCTGTACTGCAGAGGTTAGGAGATCATTTTGAATGAACAATTTTCTGCTCAAAGGAAGCAGAAATTGTTAGGAAATGGAAATATCAGAGAATTATGGAATGGTTTGGGTTGGAAGGGACCTTAAAGCTCATCTCGTTCCACCCCCTGCCATGGGCAGGGACACCTCCCGTTATCCCAGGTTGCTCCAAACCCCGTCCAACCTGACCTTGGACACTTCCAGGGCAGGTCAAACAAGCCTTGAGTTGTTTGTGAAGCCAATAAATTTTGGACAAAGCTTCCTTTTCAATGCTGAAGACCCAGGGAATGTCCCACCTTCAGCACATCTGAACATCCGAATGTTCCAGCTGAGTCTTTGGGCAGCAGGGAAAGGAGGATGGAGACAAACCCAGCCTGTGGGAGGAAGGACAGATTTTTCTGGTGGGATGAGTTTAATGTTGCTGTTCTCCAAAATGAGTCACAGGCTGGAGAAGTGGGGCATTAATCCCAGAGGAGATGAGTAAGTGGGCAGGCTGGTCAAAGGAGCATCACAATTTAGCCTTGAAGCTCTGCTCTTCCCCTGTATTAGCAATGGTTTCTGCTCTCTTTTGATAAAAATCAGAAATCTTCCACCAGCTCCTGGGAGTAAAAAAAAAAAACAAACTTAAAAATAAATGATGTCACCCTTGAAAGTAAGCAGCACAGTGAGATTTACAGATTTTTTTCAGTACATCTCGCTCTGAGGCATCATTTGAGCTTTAACTTCTCCTCTTCCACAGTCAGACATCCCCGGATCCTGGCGTCTCGCCAGCCTGGCTCCTACTTGATGGAGCAATTTTGCCCCCTTATTTTCAGAAGTGATTTCCAGGAGATGGTTTTAGGAAGCGTTATCCCCTTGATGCTTTGGGTTTTAACTTTTATATTCTTCAAATCCTGCATTGCCTAGCTGGAACTTTGAATTCTCTCGTAGCCTGTCAGCTTCTGCTCTCTCATGCTAAGACAGACATGACAAAGCCTCTCTGAGCTTGTTATTCAAGGACACTCAGACTGTCCCAGGCCCAAAAGGTGTAACCAGGGCCTCTAGAGAGGTGGAGAAATTGTAGAAATGACATCATTAGCTGAAGTTTTAATTGGCGAATTTATGCTGATATGCAAATGAACCAAACCTATAAAAGTGTGAAGAACTCGGGACTCAGGGTCCATCCTGGGGTCCTTTTTGGATGCAGCCTTTGGTTCCCCAGGGTGTACCTTTAAAAGCCTTTCAAATAAATACCTTTATTCCCTTATTCTGTCAGTCTCTGTTTTCAAGTAGCCACTCAAGCCATCACCCTGCCAATGCCCATGGTCACAGCTGGAATTCCTCCAGGAAGAACAACCTCCTCTGACCCCTGGGGGTTTATCCTTACCCTGTGCTACCAATTAAGTGCAGAATTTAATAAGCAAAGCGTCTGCTCAGCGATTGTAATTAAAGTCTGATCGAGGAAAAAATCGTTAAATATTTCAATCAGTTACGCAGTGAATGTTGCCATCGGGGTTTCTCAGGATGCAGCCTCCCTGTGCCTGAGCAAGGAGCAGCCTTGGACACCTCCACAGGTTCCTGGGAAGGGTTGGAGCATTTCTGAACCAGGGGTTGTTTCACACCCACTCCGTGTGGGTGGTGATGAACTTTGCTGCTGTTGCTCATCAGCCAAACAAGCCCTGAGCGCCATTGTTTGGGAAACAGAGAGATCCCTGAATCACAGAGTGCCTTGGGCTGGAAGGGATCTTTAAAAGCCATTTAATCCCACCCCTGCCATGGGCAGGGACACCTTCCACCATCCCAGGCTGCTCCAAGCCCTGTCCAACCTGCCCTTGGATATTTCCAGGGATCCAGGGGCAGCCACAGCTTCTCTGGGCCCCCTGTGCCAGGGCCTCCCCACCCTCCCAGCCAGGAATTCCTTCCCAGTAATCCCATCCAACCCTGCCCTCTGGCAGTGGGAAGCCATTCCCTGTGTCCTGTCCCTCCATGCCTTGTCCCCAGTCCCTCTCCAGCTCTCCTGGAGGCCCTTTAGGCCCTGGAAAGGGCTCTGAGCTCTCCCTGGAGCCTTCTCCTCTCCAGGTGGACACCCCCAACTCTCCCATCCAGGCTCCAGAGCAGAGGGGCTCCAGCCCTCAGAGCATCTCCGTGGCTCCTCTGGACTCATTCCAGCAGCTCCAAGTCCTTCTTGTGCTGAGCCTCTTTCCTTGCCTCCTACACAACAGGAAACATTCTGACTCTGAGTGTTTTGCCATTGGGAAGCTTTCCTCTAACTTCCATAATCCATCCAACCCCAGGAAACCTCATCCCTCTCCCAGGAAGCTGCAGTTCCCTGCCAGCAGTGAGGCAGCAGAGCTGGCATTGCCTTCAGCCTGCAGCAGCTCTGGGTGATGGGAAGGAACCTGTCCTGGGCAAAGGGAAACTGATTCTGGAGAAGTGGGCATCAAAATGTTCAAAATGCTCAAAAACTGGAAGGTCTGGCTGCAGGCACAAAGAATTTCCTGGATCCCTCATGTTGGTGACACTGAGATAAAACAGGCAAAGATGCCACCTGCATTCAATGAAGTCGATCATCCACAAAAATCTGGCACTTTTCCTTGCAAAGAGGAGACCTCAGAAACAAATGGGAAAGGTCTCCAACTTCCTGAGCCCCTGAAAAGGTGCTTGGGGTAAATGATGTCAGCAGTAAGAAGCTCTGAGGGTTGTTCTGGGAGGCAGCTCCTGCCGGAACTCTGGGAGACCTGGAACATTTCCAGGCATGCTGCCAGCATTCCTGACGATGCTCTTGGCACCAGAGAGGAGAGTGACCTCAGCACCTGTCCTGCTGCCAGGAGCTGTCCCCAGTACAGGGAAATCAGGATATGCTGAAAGTTCTGGATGACCTGAGGAAGCGGGATGACCGCAGGGATGCGGATCTCAAGGTCGTGCACACAGGGACTCACAAACAAGGGTTTCTCCTGTCAGCCAAGAGCTCATCCATTCAAAAAGATGCAGCAGGAGGAGGAGGAGGAGGAGCAGGGTGTATTGGTCGGTGACAGGAGGAATTATGAGCTGCCAATGTCTTGGAGTCATAAAAAGGCAACACCAAGCTCTGGCTGCATCCGCTGAGATGTTCCCCATGGGCACAGGGAGAGTTCCAGCACAATGGGTTCTACAGGAACACCAGAGGCCCTGTGGCACCTCCAAGCAGGAGAGGAAACCCATTCCCAGAGCCTGAAGCAGGTTTCCCACGTGGCAGTGGAAGATCTGCTTGCATCAGACACTTGAGGCCTCTCCAGCAGCGTGGGAGAACCTCTGGGAAGGTTCTGGTGCTCCCAGCCCTCTCCTCTGAGGAGCTCTGAGCCCTTGTTCACTCTGATTTATCCCTTCAAGGTGTTCTGGGCGTGGGATGAAGAAAGAGACTGCAGAGTTGTTGTCTTGGCTCATTCCTCTCTCTTATTTATGAGCTCTAGGCCAGCTCAGATATTTATTACGATTCACCAAGAGGATCCAACAGCACTTAGAGAGTCTAAATGACTTTAATTTATCTCAGCCCAGCGGTGGCTTCCACGCTCTCCAGAGCAGAGGCTGCTTACAACAGGAGATGCACCAACAGCAGGAGATGGAGCTGCTTCTAGAGCAGGAAAATTCAGGGAAATTTTCATCATGGAAAGGGTGGTCAGGCACTGGAAGGAGCTGCCCAGGGAGGTTTGGAGTCCCTACCCCTGGAGATGTCCAAGGAAGGACTGGACATGGCACTCAGTGCTCTGGGCTGGGTGACGAGGTGGGGATCAAGGTTGGACTTGATGATCCCAGAGGTCTTTTCCAACCTCAGCGACCCCAAGATTCTGTGTGAAGGTGAAGCTCCTGGCAAGAGCCACACGAGAAAAGCAGGAGCCAGCTGAGAAGAGACCATTTCTCCCTCCTTTCACCGATCACAGCCACATCAGACAAACGAACGCTGAAGCTGGGTCAAGTCATTATTGCAGGTTCAGAGCTGTGCAGCTCTCGGGGCAGTCACAAGTGTGACAGCTGTAAATAAAACACAGCCAGGGCGTGAGCAGCACTCGCTGCTCGCTGAGGGCTCCAGCTGCAGTGCCAAGAAGAAAACAGCTCAATGTTTACGACTGAGGGTTGCTTCCAAAAGCACTGGCTGCGTTCCTCTTTCTTCCCATTTCCATGATCAGTGGGATCACTCCAGCAGAAAGGGCAATCCTAGACCTGCCAGGGTGAAAAATGGCCCCAGGAAACCAGAGGCAAACAAGGAATGATGGTTTTACTTCGGCAAAAGGATGGCTCGAGGAGGGAGAGCAGGGGAAAAAAAATGACCAGCTCTGAGCAGAGACACCAACAGGGAGCAAATGAGGAATGTTGAGCAGAGTCCAGGGGAAGCCACGGTCAATACAGAGCCAGCAGGAGCCTGAGGAAGCAGAAAGAGAAGAACAAAGCACACTGGAGTGGGAAAGAGAAGCCCTCAGAAAATCCTTTTCTCCTTATCACTTGTCCTTCCTCATCAGGCTGAGAAATGGTGGTGCCTTCCTTGGGCATCCTGGCTCTTGGGCTTCCCCCCTGCCAGGATATCAGTGTGGGAGCTTGGAATTGCATCTGCTCCCTGAATCCCAGCAACTGCAGAGGGGACGGAGCCCTCCGTGTGTCCTGTCAAGTAGGGGACACCCAGCTCTGGTTGCCCCCCCAATATTTTTGCCATCTCTCCACCATGGAAATGGGTGCCATGGGCAGGGACACCTTCCACTATCCCAGCCTGCTCCAAGCCCCATCCAACCTGGCCTTGGACACTTCCAGGGATCCAGGGGCAGCCACAGCTGCTCTGGGCACCCTGTGCCAGGGCCTCCCCACCCTCACAGCCAGGAATTTCTCCCTAATATCTGCTCTAAATCTTCTCTCTTTTAGCTTAAATCCATTCCCCCTTGTCCTGTCCCTCCAGCCCTTGTCCCCAGTCCCTCTCCAGCTCTCCTGGAGCCCCTTTAGGCCCTGCAAGGGGCTCTGAGCTCTCCCTGGAGCCTTCTCTTCTCCAGGTGAACACCCCCAGCTCTCCCAGCCTGGCTCCAGCCCTTGGAACATCTCCGTGACCTCCTCTGGACTCACTCCAGCAGCTCCATGTCCTTCTGATATTGGGGTCCCAGAGCTGGACACAGCCCAAAGCCATCACAGGAGGCACAGAGCATCTGCACCAACGGGCAGCCCCAAGTGTGCGCACAGAGAGAGGGAAATAAGAGATAACACAGAGACATTCCAAGCAATCCTATTTTTCCATTGGCTGAGCAGGACCCGCTGTGCCGCTCTGTTGCCAGGAGAGTTTAAGACCTCAGCCGACCTTCAGAGCGAGCAGGGCTGAGAAGCAGAGCCACGGGAGCTCCCCGGGGCCCCTGTCCCCGCTCTCCAGTGGCGGAGCGTGTCCCCACGGGGGCGTCCCAGGCTCAGGGACCGCGTCCCGCTCCCCACGCGGGGCATCGCCGCACCAGCATCCCTCCGCTGCGAGCCGCGGACAGCCGCAGGATTACTGAGCGCGATGCCTCCATCGCACACGTGGGGCTACTCTCACATTTACAACCACAGCCTCACGAGCGCAGCCCTCAGCAGCTCCCTTGCCACCAGCGCTGCCAAAGTCACCTTGTGCGGTCAGAGGGGAAACCGCAGGAGCGCCCGGGGGGGGACCCCGGGGAGGGGATGCTGCGGGCACCGCGGGCTGTCCGCGGGGAGGGCGGGGGCTGTAGGGCGAGAAGCCCGGGGGTGCAGTGACGCGTCCCGGGAGCCGGGGACGGGAAGAGGAGCGGGAAGAGCAGCGGGAAGGGCAGCGGGAAGGGCCNCGGCCGCCGGAGCCGCGCCGCCGCTCTCCCTCCCTCCCTTATGGAAGAGATGGAAGAGGAGCTGAAATGCCCGGTGTGCGGCTCCTTTTACCGGGAGCCCATCATCCTGCCCTGCTCGCACAACCTGTGCCAGGCGTGCGCCCGCAACATCCTGGTGCAGACGCCGGACTCGGAGTCTCCGCAGAGCCGCCGCGCCTCGGGCTCGGCCGTCTCCGACTATGACTACCTGGACCTGGACAAGATGAGCCTGTACAGCGAGGCGGACAGCGGCTACGGCTCCTACGGGGGCTTCGCCAGCGCTCCCACCACGCCGTGCCAGAAGTCCCCGAACGGGGTGCGCGTGTTCCCGCCGGCCGCGCCGCCTCCCCCCGCCGCGCTGGCGCCGCCGCCGCCGCCGCGCAACGCGTGCCTGACCTGCCCGCAGTGCCACCGCAGCCTGGTGCTGGACGAGCGCGGGCTGCGGGGCTTCCCCCGCAACCGCCTGCTCGAGGGCGTCATCGACCGCTACCAGCAGGGCAGGGCGGCGGCCCTGCGGTGCCAGCTCTGCGAGAAGGCGCCCAAGGAGGCGGCCGTGATGTGCGAGCAGTGCGACGTGTTCTACTGCGACCCGTGCCGCCTGCGGTGCCACCCGCCGCGGGGACCGCTGGCCAAGCATCGCCTGGTGCCGCCGGCCCAGGGCCGCGTCAGCCGCCGGCTGAGCCCCCGCAAGATCTCCACCTGCACCGACCACGAGCTGGAGAACCACAGCATGTACTGCGTGCAGTGCAAGAGCCCCGTCTGCTACCAGTGCCTGGAGGAGGGCAAGCACCCCAGCCACGAGGTCAAGGCGCTGGGAGCCATGTGGAAGCTCCACAAGGTGAGCCCCGGCTTCTGCCAGCAGCCCCAGCCAAGCCGCCTTGCCCCACGTGTTCCATCTTCCCCAGCTGGCAGGGTGGGAGCATCCTCTCCCATCCTCTCCCATCCTCTCCCATCCTCTCCCATCCTCTCCCATCCTCTCCCATTCTCTCCCATTCCCTGTTGCACCCTTGCTTGAGAGGAGCGTTGCCCCTCGGCACGAGGAGGTTGGCATCGTGCAGATGATGCTCCCCGTGGGTCCCCAAATCCAGCCCTGCCAGCCGGACCCCGCAAGCCGAAGTCCTACCAAAGGAGCTGGCAGGGCCCGCGGGTGGATCGGGGACATCTGCGCCGCAGAGCTGGGAAAGCAACAGGGAGCGATGGGTTCGGGAGGAGGAGGGAGGCGTGAAATCCAGCGGGGAGCCGTGGGGTGCCACCGCCTCCCGCGCACGGAGCCACCGGGAGGAGGAGGAGGGGTGGCAGTGGCAGCCGGGAGCTGTCCCTGAGTGCTGAGCAGCTGCTCCCGAGCGCGCTCGCTCCCGCACCCGTCCGTGCTGGAGGAGAGGGTCCCAGCGCTTGAGGCAGGGATGTGGCCATCGTCAGCTTCGGCTCCATCCATCCCTCTGCCTCCATCCCTCTGCCTCCCTCCCTCCCTCCCTGCTCGCAGCAGTGACCGAAGGAACTGGGGCAGAAGTGACTGGGACACGGGCGGACAGGGCACAAGGGGATGGGCGTCATTCCTTGGATGAACATCGACATAATTGGCCCCCACTCCCAACAAATTGGAGCAGGTGGGGGGACCTGTGACAGGGAGCTGGTGGAGGGGGGTGTGACCTCCCAGTGGAAGGCACTGGGCTGGTTTGCTTTCCAGGAAGATCTGGGGATGCTCTGGCAGGTTGTGTGGCAGCATGTGGTCCATGCAGGATGCAGATCTCCGGGCTGCACCCCGACTTGGGTCAGTGGGTGCATGCAGGGACGAGCTGTCACTTGTCACGATGCCCCGAAAAGGGGGGTAACCACAAGATGCTGTGGGGAGAAGGGTTTGGTGGTGCTTGTTGCTGCTGGAAGGGGCTTTTCCTGACCCCCTTTTGCTGGGAGCAGGAACAACTCCTCTCTGGATTTTCCGTGCTCCTATAGAGATGTGCCAGAGCAGTTGGGTGCCCTTGTCCCTGGACACGGGGTGCAGTCACTGATCCCAGAATTGGTGGCATCCAGCTGGTTGGTGTGGGATGCCCAGGAGCAGCACGGCACAGGTGACTGGGGAGCTGCTCACAGGAGCACGGGGAGGCTGGAGGAGGGAGGCAGAGGATGGAGTGGTGTGGAGCAGGCGGATGAGAAGCAACAGGCAGAGTTTGGAACACAGGGAATTCCACCTGAACGTGAGGGAGAACTTCTTTACTGTTCAGAAGCTGTGGCTGCCCCTGGATCCCTGGAACTGTCCAAGGCCAGGTCGGACGGGGCTTGGAGCAACCTGGGATAGTGGGAGTGGCGTTGGAATAAGATGAGCTTTAGCCTTTCCTTCCAAATCCCTTTTCCCAGGGGAGGGCTTTAGCCATACACTGTTTCACTGATGCAGTTGACAGATATGGAGCTGTAACATTATTTCAAATGATGATTTTCGTGCAGTTGCTCTCGGGGTTTTGGAAATTGGGCAGCGAAGTCTCGCCTGCCTTGAGTGAGCTGTGTCTCTGCAGGGGTTCACTGGTGTTCTTTGGGGAGGGAAAAGTCTGTTGAATTAAATGTGGTGTTCAGGAATAACTGAAGAAGTGATTTCAGGGCCAGAGTTTAGATTCCTCCTTGAGATGCCATCCAGCAAAATCGGGGGAAGAGGTTATTCACCTTGATTTTTGTTACAAAAAAAATAAAAATATACAAAACCAATACCCAGGATTTCCAAGCTTGATCCTGGTTGGCACCAGGCATTAGGAACAAAACCACCTGTGGATTTTGGAGTGGTGATCCTCTTGCAGAAGTATCTGGTGTCATTCTTTGAGGGGACAAGCCTTTGGACAGATTTGCTGAAAGGGTGCCTGTCCCTTTTTGGCTGATCTTTCCTCTGTGATGACCAGGGTAATGATACCTACAGCTCACAGGAGAGAATCATGGAATGGTTTGGGTTGGAAGGGATCTTAAAAATCATCCAGTCCCACCCCTTGCCATGGGCAGGGACACCTTCCACTAGTCCAGGTTGCTCCAAACCCCATCCAGCCTGGCCTTGGACACTTCCAGGGATCCAGGGGCAGCCACAGCTTCTCTGGGCACCCTGTGCCAGGGCCTCCCCACCCTCACAGCAGGGAATTCCTTCCCAATATCCCATCTAAACTGACCCTCTTTTAGTTTACACCCATCCTGAATTCCCTTGTGCCATTCCAACACCTCTTGGTGCGAACATTCTTTGGGATGCTCTTCCCTCCTGACCCAGGGAGGCTGCGATTGTCCCCACAGCCTGTGCTGACCCCGGAGTGCCTGGATGAGCTGTTGTTCCTGAAAGCTGACCCCGGAGTGCCTGGATGAGCTGTTGTTCCTGAAAGCAGCAGCGTTCACGCCTCAGTAGGTGATTGCCAGGCCCAGGGCAATCCCTGCTAAGTGCAGCGTGCTCCCCCTGGAACCAGATCCAAAGGGCTATTCGGGAACTGCCCCAATTTTCCCTTTCCTCTCTGAGATTCTCCCAGAGAATCGTTTAAAATGATCTGTGCTGAGGCACAATCAATTGTCATTCGGGGAGCTGGGATTTCTAAGCTGGACTCAGATTGTGGCAAATCCTCTCCCTCCCCTCTCTTCCTTTCAGGACAGTCGTTGGGAGCGGGGTGAATATTCAGAGAAACACAGAGGGAAATGGGTTTTTCATCAGAATTGCCCCAGTTTTTGCACAGATCTTGCAGCTGTCTGGGTTTTATCCTGATGAGCTGGAATGCTGCTTGGCATGCCAGGAGCAGCAGCACAAGATGGAGCTGAATCATTTATTCCTTGTGCATCCGAGTCCCTCTTGTTTTTTTGCTGGAGATGTGTGGAGAGTGCAGGCTCAGCAGCTCGATGAGGTGTTTTCATGGATAGATGGATGCATGGATGTGTGTGTGCAAATACAAATGGACTGGGAGGGATCTCCAGCGGCTCTGCTGTCCCCCACAGCCCTGAAATCCCACCCAGTTGATCACTTAAAATCATTTTACTGTTGCTGGCTGAGGTTTAAAGGTCTCCCAGAAGTTTGTGGATTCTGGTAGCAGATTTTAAGCAGCTTTGAAAGTTTTCTGGGTTAGGAAATGGAGAGACAGTGATGCAGAGCAGTTACTCCTGCCTGCCTCTCAAATACTGAGTGTTACCCATCACTCCTGAATCTGCCTCTGCTCTGGGAGTCCCTGGCACTTCTCACCCCATGGCTGGACACCTCCCTGGGCTGGGTCACGCCTGCCAGAGGCTGCTTTTGTCCTTGCCATCCCTATCCCAGCTGCAGCAAAGGTGAGCCTGGATTTGCCATGCACAAAAATAAAGCTGGAGAGGTCAGAGGTCCCATGGTGAAAAATCTTCTGCTCTTCTTGGGCAGTGCAGGAAGGAGCTTCCCTCGGCTCTGGGCTGGGATCACAGGGCTCTGCCTCTTCTCTCCACTCTCATCCACGTTGCTTTTGCTTTGTGCATCCAGGGAAGGGCAGCAGAGCTGGGGAAGGCTCTGGAGCACGAGTGCTGCGAGGAGTGAGGTGGAGTCCCCATCCCTGGAGGGGTTTAAATCCATGTGGATGTGGCACTTGGGGACACGGTCAGCGGTGGCCTTGGCAGTGCTGGGGGAAGGACTGGTCTCCATGGTCTTAGAGGGCTTTTCCAACTTCAATGATCCCAAGATTCTAAAGGAAGACCCTGGGGTGGGACCACTCTCTCCTTGAGGAGGAGGTCAGGCACCATGTCCAGGTCCTCTTGGAGAGAAGCAGGAACAAGGCTTGACTTCAGTGGGAGGCAAACAGTGCTCTCCATTTTAATTTTACATGGGATTTAACTGCCTGGGATGGGATTGCCCAGGCTGAAAACACAAACTGTCCTCAGATTGCAAACCCCTGCAGATCTCAGCAGAGCCCAGCCCTGGGAATTTCCATCCCACACCGTGTGGGATCAGCTGTGTGGGATCAGCAGCGATGGTCAGCAGCTCTTTAGCACAGGTGGCACCTGGAGCTCAGCTCCTAGAGGGCCGGCACAGATGGGATGAGGGATGCAGGTGATCTCTATTAAGAATCAAAAATCACCCACTGGGACGTTATTCCAGCTCGTTTGCCCACCTGGGGAGAACCACAGGTGGGAAACACTGCAGGGGCCTCTCAGTTTGTGCCAGAGAGCCAAGGCAGGGATGAGCACACAGGGTTTTCCCTTACCTCACTTGGCCAGGGCTCTGTGTTGGCTGCCAGAAGAGCTTTTATGGGGAGACTGGGACACTGGGAATGTGCTGCTGTTGTGTCCATGGGAATTCCTGTAGCCCACAGCGCTTGGGGAAGTATCCAGGGAGTTGCTGTCTGACCAAGAGCTGTTTGCATTTGCAAAGTAAAATATTTGCTGTCGGAGGAGAAGCAGGGAGAATCCTTAATGATTCTTTCTGCTCTTTCCCAAGCTTTGGTGGGATGGCCTTCCTGAATCCCACCACCCTTTTTCCATCTGCAGTAGCAGGATCCATCCTCTCCTTCTCCAGCAATGCCCAGCAGCCTTCCTACCCCCTCCAAATTCCGAGGGTGGCAAACAGGCTGAGAGGCTCTGAAGTCAGAAAAAGCAAAGGAATGTCAGGGTCTGGAGCACAAATCTGATGAGGATCAGCTGGAGGGGGCTCAGCCTGGAGAAAAGGAGGCTCAGGGGGGACCTTGTGGGTCTCCAGAACCCCCTGACAGGAGGGGGCAGCCAGGGGGGGTCAGACCCTGCTCCCAGGGAACAGGGACAGGAGGAGAGGGAACGGCCTCACGTTGCTCCAGGGAAGGTTTAGGTTGGATAATTGGGAAAATTTCTTCATGGGAAGGATGGCCAGGCATTGGAAAGGGCCTCGCAGGGGAGTGCTGGGGGTCCCACCCCTGGAGGGATTTCAAAACTGTGTGGGTGTGGCACCTGGGGACATGGAACTCAAGGATTTAAAGGTCTTTTCCAGCCTAAAGGATCCTGTGATTCACTCAAACGTGTGCCTGCCCAGGATCAGAGGCCATGCTGCCTTCTCCTGTGGATTTATTTGGATAAAAGCTTTCTGTCAGGTGGCTCTGTGCTCTGCCCTCACTGCAGCTGATGGAGTAAGGAGCAACCCCTGTTAATCAAAGGTGATGTGGTACAGGGGAGGGGCTCTTGGAGCCCAGGAGGAGGCAGGAGGTGACCTCTGGGTTATTTGCAGATGGAAATGGGCCCAGGGTCATCTCAGAGCGAGTGCAAATCACTGCAGCTTTTATTCCATTCCGGTGGGAAGTTTAGATGGGATATGAGGAAGAAATTCCTGGCTGGGAGGGTGGGCAGGCCCTGGCACAGGGTGCCCAGAGCAGCTGTGGCTGCCCCTGGATCCCTGGAAGTGTCCAAGGCCAGGCTGGACAGGACTTGGAGCAGCCTGGGCTGGTGGAAGGTGTCCCTGCCCATGGCAGGGGATGGGATGGGATTTAAGGGCCCTTCCAACCCAAACCATTCCATGATTCTGTGTCCCAAAATACACAGACCCGACAGAGCAGTGCTGGGCTGCACCATCTGGCTCAGGCTCTCCACAGGCTCTGAAGCATCTCAACGAGCAGATGGAGCTCTGGTGGGGTCCATCTTCCTCCACGAGGTTCCTGCACTCTGTAGATATCAAACCTTTTCCATTCTCTCCACATCTTTTTCCTTCTCTTGGCCACTTCATGAATGAAGGGAACCCCCCCTGGATGGATCTTGCTGCATTTGCTGTGGTGCAAGTCAGGAGATGGGGGAAAAATCAGCCCAGGGACTAATTCTTGTCGCTCTTTCATGGAAATCTCAGCAGTATCCATACCCAGAGATTCCCCTGTCACCACAGCCCTAGCCTGGAAAAGCAGGAGAATTAGGAAGCAGAGCAAACACTGCACCTGGTGTTAGATAAATGACTGGAGAGTGTGGGAAGGCTCTGCTGTTGATTTACCAGGTTTCACAGGATGCTTTCGGAGAGCTGACACCGGTGCAGGCTGGATCTTTGTTGGGAAAACGTTCTCAAGAGCCTTTGGGGCTGCTCTGCATTGCTCATTCCTGCTCTTCTAAATAATCCAGCTCCCAGGAGTTTAGGTTTTTAAAGGGAAAACTTTGCTTGGTGTCACAGAATCCCAGAATGATTTGGGTTGGAAGGGACCTTCAGGATCACCTCATTCCACCCCTGCCATGGGCAGGGATACCTCCCACCATCCCAGGCTGCTCCAAGCCCCATCCAGCCTGGCCTTGGACACTTCCAGGGATCCAGGGGCAGCCACAGCTGCTCTGGGCACCCTCAGGGCCTCTCCACCCTCCCAGGGAACAATCCCTTCCTGACATCTCATCTGAGTCTTTCCTCTTTTCTCTTCTTGTCACAGCCCATTCCCACACGACCACAAATTCCATTTTGGAGCCCTGCAGTTGCTTTCTAGCAATCCAACACACACCACTGGGAGATATTTCCCTTCCCTTTCCTAAACTTGGAAGGAACTTGCAGCAGCCCTTGATTAACTTGTGCTGCTCACACACACATTGGTTTAATTCCAAGTGCCTTCAAATTGCATCACTCTTCCCAGCTGTATGAAAGAATAATTAAAGAAAAACTCAGCTGCAACATAACAGCTCTCAAAGCTGCTCTTCTGTCAGCCTTGGTCCTTGCTTGCTTTGTTCTTGGGGTGAGGTTTTTTACCTGCTAAATTGGCTTATAAATAAGCCAGCTCATTCCCTGCTCATTCAGCTCGTCCTGCTGGGATGAATTGGAAAAATATCTATTTAGAGCAAGCACATAAGCCAGAGAGAGCTGGGGGTACAAATCTCTGGTGACCCTGCCTCAGGTAATGTCCTGGATGGAGAGGCAGAGGCTGGTGTGGAATTGCTGTGAGGAGTAAAAGCTCTCAGGGGGAGTTTCTCAAATTCCCTGGGAAGAGCAGCAGTGGATGGTTTGGGGTCTGGGAGCACCGCTGAGGGGTGGGTGAGGGTCCTACCAGCTGGTCATAAATAGGGAGTGTATTAAACTCTTCACCAGAGAGATAGAAATAAACAGAAACGAAGCCCAGCTCTCAGCCATTCCAGTGGCACCTCCCTGATTAATGCAGGAAGGAGATCACAGCTGAGAACAGCAGGTCAGAGAATTCACCTTTCCTCTTGAAAGGAAGATTTTGTTTGCAGTCTGAACCAACTCATGATTTGCCTTCAGAATCCGAGGCAGCTCTGGGGACAGCCTGACCTGGAGCTGGCTGGGAAAGCTCAGCAGAGGCTCTGCTCAGAGCAGAATTTTTAGGGAGAAACAACAAGACCAAGTTCAGTTTGAAATTTCTTGGAGCCAGCAGCTGGCTGGAGCAGCAGGTGAGGGCAGAGAGGTGGCTCTGAGGGGTGATGCCAACCTCAGACACCACGGGCACAGCACGGACTGGGGGTTTGGGCCACGTTTTTGTATTTAATTAGCCATTAAATTCCCCGTGTCACTGAAAGAGAGGGGTGTTAATAGGAGCCCGCTCAGTGCTGGAGCAGCAGAAATTGCCCTGGGAGGGATCTGGCAGCTGAGGGATTTCCCATCAGTGCTAATTACCCTTTCCCCTTTACTAACCTTATAGGAGTTGATGGATTTTTTTTTTTAAAAAAAAAAAAAAGCTGGGAATTGGATGTTAATAAGGCATGCATGGATGTTGCCTGGAGTGCTGTGTGCTGGAGCCCCAGTTGCCATTCCCGAGGGGAGCGGCTCGGATCCGTGGCTGGGATGAAGGGAAGCGTGGAAGCACGGCTCCATGGAAGCAGATGCAGCAGCAGCGAGCCACTGGAGTGGAAGATGATGTTTGTGACTTCCAGTGCCTCCTGTGGAGATCCCAGCCTCACCAGGGCTGCTGCCTCCTGCTTGGTGTAAAGCCTCAATACCTGGGAAATATCAGTTAAATTATTTGCACCAGCCTTGAAAAGGTGGAGGGTCTTCCAACCAGTGATCCCTTTTTTTTTTTTTTCTTTTTGGGCTTTGGACCCTTGCACTTAATTCTGTCTTTTTTCCCTCTCTGGATTTGTGTGTTCAGTTCCCTTCTTGTTGCTGTTCCCTCTGGCAGGATTGGTGTGTGTGTGTGAATTAATGAATATTTATGGCTTTGCCTTCAGCTCGAGGGGGCAAAATGCATCCATAGCATCATTCCTGAAAGCCTGTGCTGTGGAACTGCTGTCCACCTGCAGCTCTTGGGGTTTTCCCTGGTGAAATCCCTCTGTTTTCCCAGATAACCAGTGCCCCCTGAGTCAGGATGTATTAATTCACTGCTTCTGTTAACTTCTGTTAACTAAAGCATTTTTCTTCTCCCTGCTTCCTCCCCCTGGAAGTGTCCAAGGCTGGGTTGGACAGGGCTTGGAGCAGCCTGGGATAGTGGAAGGTGTCCTTGGTCATGGAAATGGAACAAGATGGGATTTAAGGTCCCTTCACCCCAAACCACGCTGGGATTCTGTGATCCCACACTGACTGCCCAGGCTCTCTGACCTGGGGCTTGGCTGTGCCTGTGGAATTCCTGCCTGGGAAGGACCTTTCTGTCTGCAGAGGCAGACTCACCTGGATCCCGGGTGTTTTTAGGAAAACAGCCCTTTCAAAGCAGGTTTCTCTGATCCTGTGCTGTGGTTTCTCCATCGGGGGATGTAAAGCTGGGAGAAGGGGGGGCTGTGTCAAGCTTGGAGATGGATTATTCCTAACAAGGCACATTTATTGATCTCAAGACACAGACACTGCTGTGGGGGCAGAGCCTCTGTTCCCTTCCTGTCACCCAGAACACCCAGGGATCCAGGCTGGAGCAGGGGAGGAGTGGGAAGATGCTGGCAGGGTTTACACTTCAGCAGGGGAGGGAACTGTGGCAGCATTTCCCTGAGGAGGCTGGAAGGGGAAGGGGTGGGCTGGAGAGCAGTTCTCCCTGCCAAGGATTTGCTTCATCCTCCTGAGCAAATAATTGCACAAACCCCCCTGGCTGTCCTCTCCCAGGAAATGTGTGTTTAGCACCAGTTCCCTTCCTCCAGCCCAGCAACCCCGTGGTTGATGGGAATTCCTAACGGAGCACGTGGAGATGAGCTGGGAACTTCCAAAAGCAACGTGGAGGAGCTTTGAGGGGCTGGGTGAAATCCCCTCAGGGGCACAATGGGAGCATCACCCTCCCTCCTTGGGAAAGCACTTCCACCCTTGCTCAGACTCAGATTGAAGTCACAGAGATTGGAGGGCACGACTTGAATGCTTTCTCCAGCTGGGACGTCTGAGATGATGAACTGGGGGGAGCCCTCGATGTGCCAACAGCTCTGGGTGAGGGCTGGTGGTGTCCCTTGGTTCTGTGCCAGCTGCCACTGTTCCCTGGGAGCACAGCACTCCTTCTTTGCCAGGGTACAAGAGAGAAATGTAAAACAACCTTCACCTTCCACAGCGAACACCAAAAACCAAATCCTCAGCCCTGCTCTCTGAGGGAGCCTCTGATTGTCCCAACGCTCATTCCTGGGTGCTCCTTTGTACTTCAGCCAGCTCCCTCTTTCTTGTGCCATTTCTGCTCCCCAGCCAGCTCTCTGGGAGGCTGTTCCCTGACAGGAGCAGCAGTGGTGGCTTGTGTCACGCCGTCACACCGAACCCACGCAGCGCCGGCGTGGCTGAGCCCGTGCTGGATCCATCCTGCCCCAATGCTGCTTCCATCCTGACATTTTGTTCCTGGGAAATGAGGACCTCAGAGGGCATTTGCTGAGGTCTGTGCTGCCAGCAGCCCACACCTTGGTGAATCAGAGTGAGAGCACAGACACAGTTTCTCACCTCGGAGATGATTTCTCACCTCCTCCGGAGCACAGCAGTTAAAATTTGTGAATATAGGATTTTTTTTTCTTTAATTTTTTTTTTTTGTTCGTTTTCAACCTTGCCCTCTGGCAGCAGGTGCTTCCCCTTCCCCCTGCCCTGCTAAGGACAGATGCCAGCCCAGAGTGAGGGGCAGGGAGGTCGTTTGCTGGGACTGGCTGTGGGAATCTTGCTGTGCTCCTGGAGCTGTGGCCAGATGAGCGAGCGCTCGATCCATCTGTGGCTTGGGCTCTCCATCAATTCCCTGCCATGGTGCCGGGCTGTCAGATGGGGAAGGACAGGCCACAGGCAGCTCCAGGGAGGATCTTTCCTCCATTCCTGGCTGCCAGGTGCTTTGCCCACATCTCTGCCAAGTTGCCAGCTGACCATTGCCTGTTGCAGTGGGTTCCTGGCTCCTGTTGCCATGCCCTGCTGTTGGCATGTGCCAGATGTGGCTGCTTGGGCTGGGATGGGATTTCTGGATGAGCTGGGAGCGGTGGGAAGGTGCCAGAGGAAGGCCACCATGCTGGTCTGGCTTTAGCCAGGAGCAAAGGAGGCTCAGGGGGGACCTTGTGGCTCTGCACGACTCCCTGACAGGAGGGGGCAGCCGGGGGGGTCGGGCTCTGCTGCCAGGGAACAGGGACAGGACAAGGGGAAACGGCCACAAGCTGTGCTAGGGGAGGTTTAAATTGGATATTAGGGAAAATTTCTTCATGGGAAGGGTGGTCAGGTATTGGAATGGGAGGTGCTGGAGTGCCCATCCCTGGAGGTGTCCAAGGAACACCTGGATGTGGCACTCAGGGCTCTGGGCTGGGGACAAGGTGGGGATCAGGCACAGCTGGGACTCAGTGATATTGGAGATCTTTTCCAGCCTCAGTGATTCTGGGATTCTCTGGGATGTCTCATCCTTGTGGGAAGCCTGGAGGGACATGCTGCAGGGTGGAAAGGTGGGAGGAGGAAAGGGGAAAGGGGGGAGGATCCCACCCACTCTCAACGTTCTCCATCTCCACCTCGCAGGGCTCCAGCCCCTGGGGAGGCTTCAGGGGCAAAGATATTTTGTTCAGTTTGTTCCAAACTGGGTTGAACAGGGTTTGGAGCAACCTGGTCTAGTGAAAGGTGGCCTCAAACACGAGCTGTGTGTGAGCTGGGGGAACAGCTCCTGCGGTTATGGGACATTTCCTCAGCTGAGGGGGGAAAGTGGGATGCTTCTATGGGGCTGTCGCAATTGCTGGGCTCGTCTGCAGCTTGGCAGAGGCAGTGCCAGGAGGGTGACGCTGCACAAGGTCATTTGTGGCAATTAGCAGAGATTTGTCTTCGAGGGAGCTCGTGCACTCAGCGTTTGGCATCTCGGTTCCTCTTGTGATGCATCCAAAGGAAGGTCAGAGAATCATTTGTGTCACGACTGCAGCAGGCTGGGTGTGGTGGGATCAAAGCCCTTCCTGCCATATGCCACGGATTTGGCTTCAGCAAAAGCTGGGAATTGTTACATCCTCGTGAATCATGTCAGGTCCCAGAGCTTTGGGTTTCACAAACCTGACAGTGACCCCGGGAGGGAGGGACAGACTTTGTAGTGGTAGGACAAGGGGTGATGGTTTTTAACTGAAAGAGGATTAATTTAATTTAAATTATTTATTGTGAGGGTGGGGAGGCACTGGAGCAGAGAAGCTGTGGCTGCCCCATCCCTGGAAATGTTCCAGGCCAGGTTGGACAGGGCTTGGAGCAACCTGGGATAGTGGAAGTGTCCCTGCCCATGGCAGGGGGGGATGAGATGAGCTTCCAGGACCCTTCCAACCCAAACCATTCCATGATTCTGTGATTTATTCAGAGTTAACATCAGGTAGCTCGTGGCTCGGTTCCCTCCTAGTGAATGTGTTACAAACAATAAAATGAGTGTAATTTAAAACAAAACCTACCAGTGGGGTCTGTATTTATGCAGCCGTTCCTGAAGAGGTCACATCCCAGCAGGGCTCCTGAACCCGGGAAAACATTCGTTTTCCTTCTCATGCCCCAAAATACAGCTGATTTAAATTAAATATAATGAAGCTTAGGGGGCCAACACCATCACCTGGTGAGAGCAGGTGCTGCGTGTGGAGTTCAGGGGGGCTGTGCTGACTTAGCCCGATTCAAACTCCACTTTAAAACATTCCTAAACGTGCTTCCCAGGGCTCTAGAGCAGAGTTCTGTGCCTAATCTCCATCTCTGGGAAAAGCTTCTAACCTTAGTGAAACACTGATGAAATCAGTATTTATTTTATTGCAGCTATTTGGTTTAAACAGCTTCCTTGGTTTGGGGTCTCCGAGTTAATTCGCAGTTACACTTTGAAGGAGCCAGGAGATCTCTGAGTACAATTAATGTCCCAAAAGTGTGTCCAGTGTGGGACTGAAGGCCTGATTCTGCCTCCTTCGTTCCTCCTGCGTGTCAGGAATGTCTGTGGTAGCTTGAAGTGATGGATTCCTTCGGCAGGAGGTTGGTGGAGTTGGACTGGGAGCATCTCTGTGCGTTTGGAAGGTAATTTATGTAACTCTTTATGTAACGACTTTGCTGCCTCCACCATTCTGCATGTGCATAAATACATGGACCAACCTCTTCCTAAAGGAGAGTGTTTTCAAAGCAGGTGGCTCTGCAGCAAAAAATAGGGATTTATTCTGAGGCAGGGTTGATCTAGAGATGATTATTTTTGATGCCTGTGTTCAGGGTGGTAGATAATAGGGTCTGTAATGAAATCCATGAGATATTCCTGGCCCTAGATGGGATATGGAGATAATCCAAGGGCTGGAGCCAGGATGGGAGAGCTGGGGGTGTTCACCTGGAGAAGAGAAGGCTCCAGGGAGAGCTCAGAGCCCCTTCCAGGACCTAAAGGGGCTCCAGGAGAGCTGGAGAGGGACTGGGGATAAGGGATGGAGGGACAGGACACAGGGAATGGCTTCCCACTGCCAGAGGTCAGGGATAGATGGGATATTGGGAAGGAATTCCTGGCTGTGAGGGTGGGGAGGCCCTGGCACAGGGGGCCCAGAGCAGCTGTGGCTGCCCCTGGATCCCTGGAAGCATCCAAGGCCTCTTTAGGGCTCATCCTGTGGCACCCAGCTCCCACCTCGGTGGTTTTCCACATTGGAAGTGCCCGGGGCAGCTCGGAACCCACGGAGCCGTCGGCTCCTGGTGCTGCTCCGTGTGCTGGGAATGTTTTTGTTGCTTTGCTGGGAGCCCCTTCCCTGGGCTGGAGAGAAAGGTGGGGAAGGACAGGCCTGGGCAGGCTTGGCTTAATGAGCTGCTTTCCCCTTCTGTATTCAGAACTGGTTGGAAGTTGAAATGGAAACACATTGAAATGAGGCAAAGCCTTCGAGGGAAAGGAGCAGGCCCTGGCACTCCCGTGACTCAGCTTGCACCTTGGAAAAACCAAAGAAAAGCAGGAAAAAGCCACTGGAAAAAGCCCATTTTGGAGTTCTGTGAAAACCCCTGGTTCTGTGTGACATTTGTGTGCAGACCCTTTGCCCTCGGTGCCCTCGTGAGGAGGCACCAGAGCCTCGTGGCAGTGCCAGCGCTCCGAGGCCGGAGGTGAAGGCCCAAGGGCGGCCCCGGGGCTGGGTGGGACAGACAGGACAAAGGGCAGCCATGGGACAAATCCAGCCTTGTCCCGTGCCTCTGGACTGTCAATCCAAAGGGTCGTGGCAGGGACACTCAGGCTGGCCAGCTGGGAGCTAATTAAAAATCAGGGCTAATGAGCTCAAGCTCACTGGGCTAATCCCACGGGGCCAGGTCTGCTGAGCACCCAGCTCTGTGGGGTGGGCGTCCCACAGGTGGGACAAGAGGAAACGGCCTCAAGTTGCACCAGGAGAGGTTTAGGCTGGATATTAGGAGAAATTTTTTTTCCCCAAAGGGGTTGTCCAGCCCTGGCACAGCTGCCCAGGGCAGTGGTGGAGTCCCCATTCCATAGGGATTTTAAAGCCGTGTGGATGTGGCACTTGGGGACACAGGGCAGTGGTGGCCTTGGCCTCCTCAGCACTGTGTTCTTTTAGATCTGTGTCTGTGGCTCCTTTCCTCCTTAGCCTGGTTTTTCTTTCCTTTTTTTTTTTTTCTTGGAAGCACTTTCCCCTAAAAAAAAACCCCAAACCTATTACGTAAATAAATGTGAATTATCCCCCCCCCCCCGCCGCTCCCATCCCCTGGTATTTCCTGGATTTTCTTCACTTCTTCATAAATAATCATGAATGATTCTGGGAGCCCATTCCTGGCTTCCCTGGTGCCACCAGGATGTATTGCTCTGCTCCAGTGCTTTGGATTCCCTCCGGTTGTGGGTACGGAACCCCCTCGCTCCTCGTTCTCTGACAAGTTCTTCATTACTTCCTAATTAGCCAGACGTCCCTTCTTATTAAAGATTAATTTTTTTTTAAAGGCAGTCATTATCGCAGCTCTTCCAGGATTATTGATTTATTCTTCTTCCCTTTTTTTTATTCGTGGATCTACAACCTTCTCATCCCTCCCGTGCAGTGCTTTCCCTGCCTCTCATCCTCCTTTTCCCTACACCCCTCCCAGTCTCCTGCTGCCTTTATCAATGCTTTTATCACTCAGTGCCTGTCTCTGGGGTTTATTTTCCTTGGGAATCTCAGTGTGAGTTCCCAAAAGGCCATTTCAAAACATCTTCTGAGCTCGAGGGAGTGGGATTTCCAAAGAGAGCTTGGGTTCCTTTGCCTGAGGCCACTTCCAGCCCCTAGCCAGAGGAGGAAAAGGGGCCTGTGAAATTCCTCCTGTTCCCAGTCTCCTCCCTGTCTGAGGTAGGGCTTCTGTTTATTCTCAGTCTGGGAATGAGATGTTTTCCCATCTCTGTAAATCCTTTTCCCTCCACGTTTTGGAGTCTCTCTAATCTGGGCTGGATTTTTGGGTATCTGCAGCACCAAATGCAATCTGGTTGCTATCACATTTTGGGATTAATCCCAAATCTAGCCCTTTCCAACCTGGGAGGCTTGCATCCAGATGTAGGGGCTTAGAGCCCAGTTAACTCCTGGAAGAAGGAGTTAACAGAGAAGAAAAGCTGAATTACTGTGGTTTTCCTGTGTTTTAGGTGAGCTCTGAGCTTCCTAGGTGTGCTTTCCTGGCAGCATCCACCCGAGCCCGCTGTGGCGAGTGGTGCATTCCCAGTGTTCCAGTATCCATGGTGATGGGAAGGATTTCTAAAGTGCTGCTTTAAAGGGAATGTGAAATCCTGCTCCTTGGACCTTCCCGTTGGTCTCTTGCAGAGAGCTCCCAAGGGCAGAGCAGGACTGAGTGAAGCCCCAGGGCTCTGGCAGTGGCCCTGCTCTGCTCTGTCCCCACTCTGAAACCCCAGTGGGTGACAAGGTGGGAGCAGCTCTGCTCAGGCAAAGATGTTCCTGGCAGGGAAAAGCTCTTTTATTTTTCAGTCACACAGCTTTGGTCATAGAAGACCTCAGATGAGGAGGGACCTTTGAGGGCTCAAGTCCAGCTTTCTGCTCAGAGGCAGCTGCAGAAAGTGAAGGAGAGTTTTCCAGAGTGATTTGGGTTGGAAAGGACCTTAAAACCCATCCCATTCCACCCCCTGCCATGAGCAGGGACATATTCCACTGTCCCAGGCTGCTCCAAGCCCCATCCAGCCTGGCCTTGGACACTTCCAGGGATCCAGGGGCCGCCACAGCGGCTCTGGGCACCCTGTGCCAGGGCCTCCCCCCCCTCCCAGCCAGGAATTCCTTCCCAATATCCCATCCATCCCTGCCCTCTGGCACTGGGAAGCCATTCCCTGTGTCCTGTCAGCTCCACTGCTGAGAGCTCCACATCTCTCAGGCTGCCTGGAATCTTCCAGAGGCTCCTGGCTGAAAGCACAGATCCGAAGTGATGCTCTCCAGGGAGCCTTTCCCATCCTGTTGGAGGAGGAGGAAATGAAGCAGAAAGACCAGGTGATCCATATTTTCCTCCTTCCTCCTCCTCCTCCTCCTCCTGCTGCTGCTGCTGTGTGAATCCAGCAATGTTATTAAAAGCAGAAAGCATAAAATCAGTGATAATTAGCTGATGTCCTGTTGCTGAGATATTGCAGTGGCTGTGCTGAGCAGGTGGGCAGAGCTGCTGTTTCCTAGAGATGTGAGGGAGAGCTCAGGGAGGCTGCTGGGAAGGCTCAGCTCCCTGAAATGTGTTTTGCTGATGGCTCTGGGCATACTCGTCACGCAGAACATCTCGGGAGGTTTTAACGTGTCGCTTCTGTGCTCGTCAGGGGCTCACCAGTGAACGTGAGCTTTAAAGCACTGGCCAAGAGCAATGTTCAGTGAAACAGCAAAGAGGATGTTTTAAGAGAACCCAAATCCTCCTAAAAACATGTCAGAGAAGCAGCGGGAGGGGCTCACTGTGTACTTGGGAGGTCAGGTCGATGGTGGTGGGTTTTCCTGAAGAGGAAATCCCTGGTGCACAGGGATTTAGTTGGGCAAGTTGATGGAAGGGCTCAAAGGAGAACACAAAAAACGCCCCAAAAAGGTGCTGTGAGCTGTCCTGGATGTTGGGGAAATTCGTGTCAGCCCAGCCTCAGCTGGAGGGTGGTGGTGGTGTGGGGCACCCGGGGATGGGGGCGATTGCAAACCGTGGTGGAGAGCGGCTGGAGTGACCTCAGGAAAAAGGAGCGAGCTGGGAATGCACTGAGAGGAGGAGAGGAAGCTGGAGAGGGGATTGGGATGGCCTTCAAGCCTCAGAGAGGCTGGTGGAGGCTTTGTGTTTCCATGGGTGCAGCAAGAAGTTCGGCACTTCGATCCCAGCAGTGGGAATGTGGTTCAATTTACCCTTCTCCCGCTTCGGGATTGGGAATTTTGGCATATGGGCAATGGCCTGAATAAGTGCTGGTGACCCCAAATACCATCTCCTTCCACGGGGATTAGCCAGTATCCCATCAGGAATGGGAAAGATGGCCTGAGGCTGATTTAGATTTGAGCCGAGGGTGGAAATGACCCAAGTGCAGGCTGTAATCATAAAATCATGGAATGGTTTGGCTTGGAAGTGACCTTAAAAATCATCTACTCCAACCCCTTCCGTGCTGATGCTGTTCCACTTCACACCCCAGGCTGCTTTTCCCAGTGGCAGATGGTTAAGAGAAGCAGCCAAAAGGAACATACCCACAGAGAATTCCACATTTTGTACTTTTGTAGGACTTTGGATGTGCCCAAGGTAAGATTTGAGTGGGAGAGGAGAGACCTTTTGTTTGGCTGCTTCCCTTGGGAAAGGCAGACAAGTTTTTGGGTACAGCAGCCCATCCTTGGAGGCTGCAGCAGTGAGGATTCATTAGGAAATGGCAGGAGATGAGTGCGAAGTCACTTTGTGGGGATGCTGGAGGATGTTTGTGCTTCCTCCTGTCCAAGGAACTCCGAAGGGAATGAGATGCCACCTCCCATCTGCGCCTTCGAAAACCTCCCTCAGGCTAAATCCATGAGGAAATTGTGTAAAATCCCAGTTCTGGGCAGCAGCCAAAGAGGCAGAGGGCTGTGAAATGAGGAGCTGCTGCTCAGGGGCCGGGCTGGGATCGTGGAGAGCCGTGGTTGGGATGGCCAGGGACATCCTGCACAGGGGTGCTGTGGCTGTGGGACCTGCCTGGTGCCAGCCAGGACATCAGCCACCCGCTCCTGCTGCCTGCAAGGTGGATTTTTGCCTTTGTGGGAAGCACCTGAGGCCTCCTTAGACCAAGCACCCACCTGCCCCACTGGCCCAGAGCTGGCACTGGGAGAGGTGCCCGGTGTCACACTGGTCACCTGTGGCAGAGCAGGGATGGATTCCAGAGCTCCTGGATGCCACATCAGGGCCAGGTTCAGGAAGAAGAGGCTCCACTGAGCTGCCCTCTGTGGTGGGACTTCATAGGATCCCAGAATCCCAGAATGACCTTGTTGGAAGGGAACTTAAAGCTTGTCTTGTTCCACCCCTGCCATGGGCAGGGACACCTTCCACTATCCCAGCCTGCTCCAAGCCCCATCCAACCTGGCCTTGGACACTGCCAGGGATCCAGGGGCAGCCACAGCTTCTCTGGGCACCCTGTGCCAGGGCCTCCCCCCCCTCCCTGCCAGGAATTCCTTCCCAATATCCCATCTAACCCTGCCCTCTGGCAGTGGGAAGCCATTCCCTGTGTCCTGTCCCTCCATCCCTTGTCCCAAGTCCCTCTCTAGCTCTCTTGGAGCCCTTTTAGGAACTGGAAGGGGTTCTAAGGGCTCCCTGGAGCTTTCTTCAGGCTGAACACCCCCAACTCTCCCAGCCTTCATGGTCACAGCCATGGGATGTGTTCCTTTCCCTTACTGCCTCAGAGACTGCTCAGAACTGGAGAATCCAATACAATTTGCATTTCTAGGCAATTAAATGTCAAAGCAAAGTCAAGATGCTGGCGAGCTGTCAAGGCTGTTTATGGCTGTGCCTGACTCCAGCACCCAGATGGTAATGAAAGGCTGTAGGACAAGACAAAAGGATGATCAATACACTCCCTGCAGGAAGAGGAATTGCCCCACAGGGCTCTCAGCCCTGAGTTAGGGCCAGGACTGCAAAAAAAAAAAAAATCATTGTTTATGCAGTTAATCAGGTTTAAATTTAACTCTAAACAATGTAATCAGATTTAAGGAATTAATGCAGTAATAGGATGGGAGAGCTGAAGTGTGAGTAACCCCTGGAGCAGGGAGGCACTAATGGGATTGGAGGCAGATGGAGCTGAGTTTTAAGGCAGAAAGCACCAGATCTGCAGTGGGCACATTCCTGGGTGTTGGGCAGGGCCCGGACCACAAGCACTGCCTGGATGGAGATGGAGGAGAAGGTGTTGGGCCCTCACGTGTGGTGGTGACCACATCTGTGTGTTCCCGCGTTGATTCTACCCCAAAAAATGGGTGTGCCCATCCCCTGACAGCTCCATGGCCTTGTTTTGTCCCCAGCACCTTTTTCCTGTACAGGACACAGATCTTGACCGCTGAGATCATAACCTAACTCTTTGCTTCCATGGTTTTTTTCATCCACCACGGAGAAAAACGGGGTCTAAGGAGGCAGGGTTTGCCTGCTGGGATTTCCCTCACCACTCACAGCGATGTCCTCCAGGTTTTCTGAGTAAAAAGATGCAGCACTGGTTTGTGTCCTTCAAACCCAGCAGGACCCAGCCCTTTCCCTGACACTGACCTGACTGGAAGGGGTTTAGGTTGGGAGGGGGTTTAGGTTGGGAGGGGTTTAGGGTGGAAGGGGTTTAGGGTGGAAGGGGTTTAGGGTGGAAGGGGTTTGGGTTGGGAGGGGTTTGGGTTGGAAGGGGTT